>OX401414.1:14584897-15086046 GCA_947846245.1 Cerastoderma edule | reverse complement strand
TAATCAAAATATTTAGATATGGTTGATTGCTTATGAACAAGTTGAAATGGTTGCTTGGTTGCATTTAAAGTAGTAAAAATGGTTGCTTGGTTGCGTACAAGAATTAAAAATGGTTGCTTGGTTGCGTATAAAGAATTCAGAATGGTTGCTTATAAAGAAGTAGGGTGTTTTGGCTGTAACGTTTTGTCATACACCTGTGTAGCTTCTTTGGTAATGGGTATTAAGTGGTTGCAAAAACAATTGTCCTAAAGGTGCGACAAAAGGAATTATTTTGTGCATACAACTCAATTTTATTACTATTTAGATTTAGTGTCTTCCGGGGGTTGGGGTCTGGAAACTACCCGTATTGGAACAAAACCTAACGGGTTGTATAATTTGTTGCGGCCTATTTTATTTCCAACCAATTTAAGAAGTATATTGAGTGAATAAAATAAGATTAACTTTACTTAAAGTGTTTATGTTTGATAGTGAGAAAGTTGGTGCCGTCCTAAAATAAAGCAGAATATAGAAATATACTATATTCCAAGTTTATTTTGGCAAACCAACAATGAGCTTTCATCCATAGGTGGTTATTAATCAAAATTAATAAAATTATCAAAATGTCTATAAATAGATTTTATTGGACATGTCACATGATCTTGATAGTCACATGGTGAGGTCATGATGAGGTCACATGATAGCAGCCTCCCGACTGGTGCCAGGAATCCCAGAATGCATTGTAAACTAACTTCCTCTTCCTAAACAACCTCAAACAAGCAAGCTGCTTCCCCACCCACCCTCCCAGATATTAACATGATTAACCTTAATTCTTTAAGCTGCCCAGTTCTTTGTATACTTTCAGCTTGGTCACTCATGAAGTCTAAAATTGGCTGCCATCGAACAACCCGTAAAGATCAAGCAAGCCGGGCACACCAAGGTACCAGACAGACTTCAGATCCGTGGACCAAACAGAACAATCGAGAGTGAAGTGACTAAATTGAACGTAGTCAGGAACAGTGAATACTGGGTGCTATGGACATCCTCGTGATTTGTTTAAATTAAATACTATGTGGATCACAACCACTAGTATGCAAATTTGTAATGAAAAACTTATCCAAAATTGACCGATCATTTTCATTTTAAGCAAGTCGCAACAAATTAACTTGGGCGAAGCGGAAATTCTAAACTATGACCCCCGGAAGACAGTCACCTAGCTATAAGATATTTACATGATGTCAGCTGCATTTAACCAATCTCGGTAATACCTGCAGTTAAACATATCAAATTTCAAGTAAATAATCAAAATATTTAGATATGGTTGATTGCTTATGAACAAGTTGAAATGGTTGCTTGGTTGCATTTAAAGAAGTAAAAATGGTTGCTTGGTTGCGTACAAGAATTAAAAATGGTTGCTTGGTTGCGTATAAAGAATTCAGAATGGTTGCTTATAAAGAAGTAGGGTGTTTTGGCCATAACGTTTTGTCATACACCTGTGTAGCTTCTTTGGTAATGGGTATTAAGTGGTTGCAAAAACAATTGTCCTAAAGGTGCGACAAAAGGAATTCTTTTGTGCATACAACTCAATTTTGTTACTATTTAGATTTAGTGTCTTCCGGGGGTTGGGGTCTGGAAACTACCCGTATTGGAACAAAACCTAACGGGTAGTATAATTTGTTGCGGCCTATTTTATTTCCAACCAATTTAAGAAGTATATTGAGTGAATAAAATAAGATTAACTTTACTTAAAGTGTTTATGTTTGATAGTGAGAAAGTTGGTGCCGTCCTAAAATAAAGCCAAAAGTACAGGTTTCAAACCTTAAACAGTTCAAATATAACATTGAGAGAGAAAACAGGTGGAGGAACACATACCTTTCCAATGAGAAAGTATACCAGAGATTCTGTTGGCACAATTTGTTTCAATTCTTCTAAATCTTCTAAGGCTTCCTGCAAAACAACCACACACTTTCAAATTTAATATAAAAAGCTTCAACACATTTTTCCTTTTTGCTTAAATGCAACTTTGAGAGATACAAAAACAAACAATAACAAAAGATGACATACAAAATGCATGAAAAGAGATTTCATTTTGATATTTGACCAAGCAACACTTAATTGAAGTACAGTCCAACTTGTGTTAAGCAACCGACCTTTCAATCAGCCAACCTGCCTTAAACAGGCTGCCTTCTAAACACAAGTTTTGACTGTATAGACTGAAAAAAATGTAGATGTGTAAAAACCAAACACAACAACTCAAGCATAAACCATTTTCACCAGCAGATAGTCTTTCCTCTCTAGCATAAGAAATGAGATGACTATCAAATGAATAACTTACTCATTTACACCTTATAACAAAAGTGAAAGTGCTCACTAGAATCGTTGCGAGAATAAAAGTGTTAAAAAAAAGAAGAAATGTTGGATCCAATGTGCAAAATGGAATGGAACTGTTTAGCACTACTTCTCATTTCTAATTGACAGTATGAAATATATATTTTGTCTAACATTTCAAGGGTTAAAACCATTTTCTTCAAGAATTATCATTAAACATTTTCTGATAATCCTTAAAGAAGAGGGGATGTACCCTTAGAAAAGGCATACAAAACGTACATTGTATACAATGGATTATTCATACATCAATAGTTTCCACAGAATTCTACTTTCGTGTTTGAAAGACAACCCCATTAAAAGCAAATTTTAAAAAACTCTCCTGTGATCTCTTACAAATTTCAATGGAAAATTAATTGATAATGCTGCTCCATACTTACTTTATGTTTACATATTGAAAAGAGTATTGACGCTCGATGGAATTTACAAAGAGGATTTTTGGGGTCGAGTCGGATGGCTTTGTCTAGTGTACCCAGGGCGGTGATCGACTTCATCTGGGCATGTTGAACCTGACAAATAGAAATTTTACAAATGGCTCTTACCCTTATAGTGCTTGAACCAACTTCATGCTTATGCAAACAGGTTAGATCCAGGCCAGTCGCCAAGTAAATCGGCGGCTGGCCTGAGATCTAACCTATTTGCTACTGTGAGTATATTGCTTTAACAAAATTAAGCAGATACTTAAGGTTTTGGAAAGCAGATGACACAAAAATCTATTTTTAGAAATTTATCCAGCATTCTATGGGTTAATACAGGGGAAAACAATGATTATCGCATCACCTCATGAGAGAAAAAGAATTCTTCACATCATGAAACTGGGCTAAATGTCTTTTTTATCACTAAAAAATGATATGCTTAATATGATTTTGAATTGGGATAATACATAGAAAAAAAAATGATAGTAGCATAGTTAATATTATCCATGAGCAAAAAGAATTAAACAGCATTAAACAAATGGTCATTAACTGGAGAGAGTATGTAATATTGGGCTAGGGAAATAAATGTTGTTTATGCCTTGCGAATAAAATTCTACATATTGGCATACATTAGGGAAAAAATATAAAAACAAAAAAAATCAGACAAAATTATTTTTTTATTTAGTTTTTACACAGTTTTTTTTTCCCCAAATTGAGCTTAACAAGTAGTTCAAATTTGATGAATTAACCTGTTACTAAACAATGACATTAAACCGCTTTGTTGCAGACAACTCTGGAAAACATTGTGTTCTTAAAGAACAATTTCTCCTTTTCCCACGATGTTTTCTGCCCTATCAAAAGACTGTTTGTCAATTTCACTACATTTTGAAGTGTCGTCTGTAAACTATTTCAACTCGGGACAGTCGAAAATTTAATGTTTTGTAAAGGGTTAAGACACACATAATTTCGCATTAATCTTTCAAAATCATTTCTTTCAGTGATCAAGGCCTCTCAATGTTAAGAAGAATTATTACTCTTTATCAAATAGTGTCACATCACTTACCACTCCAATATGGCATAATAATGCTGAACTTTCTGGGTTAATGGACAGAGCTTTTCTAAAATGGACCTCTGCTAGACTGAACTTTTCTTGTTTGTGGTAAATCAACCCGACACCATACCTGCAACAAAACGAGGGACTGTTTAATTGGAACATGTATGATAAACATCATGTCAACATTATACAAGTTATTTGGCAATGCCCGCCTCTTAATGATTGAGGAAGACCCCATAATAAGGGCTCGTAAAACCATTGACATTCCGTAAATCAGTCAGGAGACTACCTCTCATGAAAATCCATGCCTCATCAGGCTTTGAACCCAAGTGGAGAGAGCCATGTGATTTCAAGTTCTGTACCCTTACCTCTAGGCCACGGAGGCCCCTGATTGGAACAAGTAAAACCACTCTGTTAACATTGTCTTCAAGAATTGTTTAGCTATATCAGGGAGATAGTAAGTTATTTACAAGTAATTGATTATAATTGTCATCTAATGATACTTTCAAATGAATCTGACTGATTATAAAAAACTATCAGAATAATTATATCAGAAAATTTACAGCAGTTACATCAAAAGAAGTATTTATAATTAAAGTGATAAAAATTCAATTAAAAAATCTGAACATCTTTTTTTAAAAAAACCCAAAAAAACACCTTGTTCATAATAAGCCAAGCCTTTGACCATAATGAGTTCACTGTATAATTACATTTACAAAGGATTGAACGTATATTTCATCAATTTTGTCAGTTAAAAGTAAATTTTTTCATATGAACCGAAAGAAGGCAAGGCTTACATGGGGCTCATTTTGTTTTTTCATTCATTGCGGCAAAAGCAGTTGCCCAATAATATTCCTACATTTTACAATCAAATAAAGCAAACATGGTTTCACCATCTTTCTTTATTTAACAAGATTATTTTTAAGACCTATTTCAATAAGTTCTCCACAATGGTGAGTGCACTGAGCTACATCATGAAAGACCATCTCCAACAAACATTATGACTATATATATTTGTAACATCTTGAAACCCTGTATATCACTTTTACAAAAACAAGGGAATCAACTTGTGTCTTTATGGTTTAATTGCAATTTCTCAATACTTTAGACGTCCTACCAAGCAAAAGATAGACTGCGAAAACCTCTCTACTGAGCTTAGTTTCTGGACTTTTCATGATTACTTACCATGCATTATAATGTCTTGCGTCCACTTTTATTGCATTTCTAAAACAGGCAAAAGCTTTGTCCAGCTCCTCCGTATATACAAATTCATGCCCCAATAATGTATAGGCATAAGCAAAGTCTGGATTCAACTGGAAAACAAAAACAAGCAACAACTTTACAACTATCCCATCTTTTTGAATTATGGTGTAAGTCTTCAGTGTATAAACAACCAATAGGCAACATTAGAAAATAAGGATGTTTGATATCAAGAAAATAATTAGTGATTATAAGGCTTCTTAACTGCCAAAGTAAGTTTCAGTTTGTCTTAACATCTTCTTTGAAAAAAAAAGTTTACATTGTGATTGTGCAGTTAATACTTAAAAGAGGATAGACCAAAAAAAATATGTTATTAAAGAGCATTGTGCTGAAAATGCCTACAACTCAATGAGATGAAAAAAATAATTACCTGTATGGCTCTCTCGAAGAATTTAATGGCATTATCATGTTCCCTTTGTAAACTAAAACAATTACCCGAAGCACACCATGCCTGAAATACAACAAAATCTTAATTGAATCAAATTTGTTTTAATTGATATTTTCCAAACAATCACTTTTAAAAGTCTAAAAATTAATGTAATTTGTGGACCACCAACTTAAGATAAACCAAAGAAAAAAGTAATACAATGTTGAAAAAAAGCATAGATTGACGATACATTATTTCATTCCAAAAAAGTTGTTTTTTGCTATTGTAAACTGCTTTGTTTGGTTATGTGTAAACATTTTTGCCATCTTAAAACAACAGATAAACAATGAATTTCATTTCTCCTTTAAGTATGGTGTAAAATGATTTGTCACCATTTTTGAGTTATGTTGCATCTTTCCTGGATACAGCAGTACTAGATTAATGCTCTGAAGTGTTTTGTCAAAGGACACTCCTATAAAACAAGAGGTGGCTGTGGGCCTCGAACCCACACCAACAAGTTCTAAGACCACCACCTAAACCACTGGGCCACATAGGACCGACTTTCCTAAAAGCATGATTCATCTCTTTTCAGTTATTATTGTTGTTTTCTATGGTCTGTCTTTAAGTGTTCCTTTCCCAAACAACAAATTTTTTACTGTCCCAAATTGAAAGAGATTGTAGACAACATTTCAAAATGTGATAAAATTGGAAAATAATCTTCTGATAGGGCAGAAAACATTGTGGGAACATTGCTTGTTACGGGCAATTTCTCCTTTTCCAACAATGATTTCTAAAGTCATCTGCAACAAAGTGGTCAAATGTCTTTATTGTTTGGGAAAGGGTTAAGCGTTAACCTAAAATTTCTTTTCCGTTAAACCAGAGGGAAAATTCTTGTCACCATCAATAAAGTGGGTATCACTAAGTAACCATCATTTACCTCTGGTGCTCTTATATTCATATCCAGCAATTCCTGAGCAAGGGCAGACAACTCAACCTCTTTCTGTAAGTGCCACAAGGTGGTGCTGTAGATCTCTAACCCGTCTATATGGTAGGGTTCATTAAGTAAAACTTCCCCAAACACTCTCTCAGCCTGTCAAATTGAAAACCTTAAGTTTATTTTGAACTTATCAATGTTTACATTAATTATGAAACAAGTCCTTACAACTTGGATTAATCTCCCACAAATCTCTAATATATGAGAGATGATAGAAAGGTAGAGATAGAAATAAAGAGGTAGATATAGAGAAGTAGAGAAAGAGAAGTAGAGACCAGTGAGAGTTACAAACAGACGCCTTGTAAACATTATATTCCATGTTATTTCATCCTCATGTCTTCTGTAAAAGATATTTGAGTGAAATAAAGATTTTGTATTGGATTGCGTCCTGAATCATAACAAGTACTACCGCTGAATGTGGATTAATGAAAGGATGCAAGGCGGAATCCACTTCTCAAAGAATTCGAAAACCATTCATATAGGAAAAAAAAAAGCCTTATTGGTGAAATGCTTTACTTTTTTTTAAATATTCTATCTACATTGAAAAAAAAAAAAGAGGAAGGTATCATTGATAATTCCTCATCCAAAACATTTGCAACAGTTGATAAAACAATCTTTATTTTTTTAAGCGACTTGCCAAAGGACACTTCCATGAAAGCAGAGGTGTCAGTTGGGGCTTGTACTCACCACCTCAACCACTGGGCCATGCAGAACCTCTATTTATACTGAATTTTGCAAAGGAAACCTTATATTTGCCATCAGCTGTTGCATTCAACCTCGAAAACAAAACAAAAAAAACACAACAGAAAATTAAACATTGATGAATGACAATGATAAACGGTATCTTACCTCATGATATTCTTGTAGTTCAAAATGTGCTCTGCCTACTTGACAGAGAACCCAGCCTGTTTTGTATTGGTGTGGTGGCAGCTCTTCAAACAGCTCCATAGCCTTGTTGCAGTTATACTGGGACAGGGCCTGGTATGCCTTCCCTATCCCTTGTAATAAGGTTAAAATACCAGCTGGAAAATGAATGAAAAAGTTATCATTAATTCATGGTGTTTGTCTTGCATTAAGGTTTGACCTTTCGTTTTTTACCGATAGTTAATACTGATTATGATTTAACTCATAATCACATTTATTTTTGCATAAAATATCGTTGGAAGTCTTGATTTTGTTTTTGCAATGGGAATGAATGGGCAGAGAGCAAAAAAGCAAGGGATGAATCAATAGCAGGAAGGGTACCAGTTATCTTCCCCTTTATGTACATGTATTAGAGGAGCCAGCATGCTTGAGCTATTTTTAGCTCAGAAACCAGACTGGGGTGTTTCCAACATTCATCCGAAACCAGCATGCTTGACATCCTCTCAGCAGACCAGCTGCGAAAAAAAAATTGTCATAAAAAATCCAAATTAATCCACTTGAAAAAGAAGATGGAAAGGGAAAGAGAAGGCAGGCAAACACCTCTGTAAGGCAACAGAGAGAAGAAAAGAAGAAGAAAGAGGGTGATAGCAGAGAAAACCAGGAGGTGTTGGAAGCATTGTGTTTGGACTCGCAGGAGCAAGATGTGAGAGAGATGACTTCGGTAATTCAATTGTTTTTGAAATGTGCCTCAACAGCTCTGTGAGAAAATTTGCAAGGCAAATAGATAAATCTTGCTTGCTTACTTAAGGGTGGAATTGAACTTTAAAGGGAAATGGACTGATGCTTTTATCATATTTATTGGAATAAATCTTTGAAATTATCCAAACAAGGCACAAGAGCTGTTGGGCTACATGGCGCTTATCTTCGAGGCACCTAATGCTCATACTGGCAATGGCTGGCTGATATATAATGAACAATTTCGCTTGAGGCACCAAGTATCCCTTAGGCCATGGGATGAGAGGCATTCAGAACTTTGGCTGAAAGTAAACACTCTGTCAGGGGCCCCTGCAACACAAATAAGTTGAGCTTTAATCAAGCATATATGAGTGATAAATGCTGTTTGGATTTTAATAAGGGAGCCTGCAGTTGGAGAACCTGAAAGTTTGTCCATGAGTGTATTGCATGTGGACTTGAGGTGCATGGAAAATGCATGTGCATGGGGGCAAAGTTTGCAACAGAGCAATCAAATGGAGCTGGGTTTTTCGTGGGCCAAGGGGCAGGGGCACTGGACAGGTGCCATACAAACAAAATTGAGAGCCAATATTATTACACAAGCTAGATAACCAATTAATTTAACAGTATTAGAACAGGAGTTACAGAGATAAAGCCCAGTCAATCTAGCCAAATAAGTAAAAGTGGCTGCGTATTCCTTCCCCGTTGATATAATGCTATTTTGGGGTCATGATATCCGTTTAAATATATTCTTTTACAAACCATTAGGTTTAAATGATTGAAATCTATACAATCAAAAACTAGAGCTACCATAGTCAAACTTATTTGACGCAAACGGGCAATATCTCCGTCACATCAAACATTTAAACCATTCATTTAATGGAGGACACTGCGACAAAATATTTTGCCGCACCGTTTGTAGACCGAAATTTCCATTATTACAGTAAAATATCAAATGACATTGCTTAAACTTATGAAGTAGTCCTCTTTTTCAATTGATCAAAACACAAAACTTGTTGACATTCCTCATATTTACTTGGTAAGAACAGTTTAAGTGACACTAGGTGACTATTTTTTCAGCTCCTGATAAGCTTCCATCGCGCATGCGAACTGAAGTGTGAAAAACCTAATTGAGCGTTAGCAATTGATACCATTATTTGGTGTTATAAAAGTTTACCTTACATATCTTGTCTTATCAATTGACTTTGAATATCCATATGTGCTTTAAAACCGAAAATTTGATTTTGATTTTTTCCTCCATTGTTTGGATTATTCTAAATTTCGAAGGAAAGCAATTTTCACATCGAATTATTTTGACTAAGAGCTATCCCTGAATGTGATGGGTCACCCCCTCCCCATTGTTAATGGCTTATGGAAATAAATGAAAGAAAAGAAAATAATTGCAACAACTGACGGACAGACATGAATCCAATATACATAATACTGGAGTATTGTTTAGTTCAACTACTTGTTAAGCCTTATAATATCGAGAAATATCCCTTTCACAAAGCTGCTGCAGTCGATTTTTAAAACATAGGTAAAGTAACAGAAATATTTGTGATGAACCGTTATATAGGTTAAGCTAACAAAATGTAATCATTGTGACAAAACGGCAAATGTGTTCATAATGTCATCTGCTGCAAAAAAGCAGTGCATACAATGTAGTACTGGTTGGGAAAAACTGTGATACAGTTCTAGACCATTTCACACTACTTTTTCAAAGATCGCGCTCATTTTCTGGATGCACGCAAGAAAATCGCGCATTCGATAACTAATAAACATTTTATCATAGGTCTTTCCCTTGACCATGGCATTATCCTGGGTAGGGAAAGTAACAAATTCAAATTATCAACAATCCAATTTACTATATTCAAAATTTATTATGATGTAAATTAGGGACCAGGGATAAGCCCGTAGCAGTGTCAAAACACTAAGTTTTCCCGTGTATCCCCTAATTATTTGGCTTCTTAAGTTAGGCAGCAAACAAATTTTGTCATCATTGGCATATGACGGTGGCAATTATGTTCACCATTGGCAGGTGACGGCAGCAATTAAGTTCACCGTAGGCAGGTGGTGGCAGCAATGGAAGGCTATTGGTCACTTAAAAGTGACAGCAACAGAGGAGGTCACAAGCAGGATGTGACGGCAGCTTAAAGCAAGGGCAAACACCAAATGCTGGTGAGGATAAGCTTATTGCAGGTTGAGTGGCGTGGGTGCTCCTATCCTGAATTTTCCAACCCATTCCTAGTATGGCAAACCCTACAGGAATGGAAACACATGTGATCAAATTCTCCACTTTTTCGATGTTCTTAGAAGGTCAGCAGGTTGTTACTGTATATATGGATTGAGGAAGCGTATTTGGATAAATATAGTAAAAGGTAATGTTGCTTTTCTTATGTCATAAAATAATAAAAAGATATATAGCACTTTTGCCATTAACTGAATGTTTTCACAAGTGGATTTGTTTTCAAGAGTGAGAACAACACAAGTATTCTATTGCTCACTGTTATCTCCTTCACCTAGATAAAAAATTCACATAGTCAAGCCAACTATTGTTAAGGAATACTCAAGCCTAAAAACGAATTTCTTCATTTTGTTTATAATTGTTTCTGACACTGTTAAAGGTTTATAAAACTTTTATATGGATAAAAAAAAAAACTTGAGCCAATAAGGCAGTATTTTCAGATAAGACTATACAATGATTCAGTATACCTACCAAATGATTGCTGCTGCATTTGGGCCAGATGCACCTGTGGTTGAACATCGCAAATAGTGATAGGTTTTGTATCGGAGATTATCTCTGGTTTGTTTATGTCATTTAAGTCCTGTTTACTCTTATTCAGTCTGGTTTTTGATTTTCTACCCACTGCCTTCGGACTTGTTAACCGTGATTTACTTTGCTGTTTGTTGTTTTCCTAAAGTAACAGAAAAAATAGGTATAGTTATTAACACCAATATGTGATAAGGCAAAAATATAGCAATGTTAACAGATACAATATATGTCATCTTCTATGAGCTGATGTGTTTCACAAGTTATGCTATAAGAATAAAGGTGTATTCCAAATTTTAATACCCTTTTATCTATAGCAACATTGGGAAGTTGAAAACACTGTCCAACTTTTTGAAACCATTCTCTTATATAGATGAAAAAATAAAATTTGTAGCCAATGGCCTATAAAGACAATGGAATGAAAGGAGAATTTGTTGATTGTGAGAAATTTCTCTATTTGGCAAGATGAATCTAATCACAATGGATTGATGCTTCAGTTTTGTTCCCCCCAAGGATAAATTTATGTAATTTGATCACTTGCTTAAATGTTGATACAAAACTTCATTGATGTAGTTGTTTGAATATGAGCCATTGCCGCATAAATTTGTTCTTAAAATTGCCAGTCAACAAAGATTCAGAAACATCCATTGTATATTTAAAAGATAATTACTTTCACAGAACTGGAATTTGAATTGCCAAATAATCTTGAGCTTCTTCTGACACTCTGAGGGTTATTCTGTAAACTGAAAATGAAAGAAGAAAACACATTCTTTATTAACCAACTTCTTCATATATACTTAACCCTTTCCCAAACAATAACGACATTCGACGACTTTGTTGCAGATGACTTTAGAAAACATTGTGGGAGAAGGAGAAACTGCTGGTAGCAAGCAATTTTTCCTTTTCCCACAAGGTTTTCTGCACTTTCTGAAGAATATTGTTTAATTTCATAACATTTTGAAATGTCGTCTGCAAACCCTTTCAATTTGGGACAGTCAAAAAATTATTTTTGTTTGGGAAAGGATTAACTGGTTCATAGCATAGTTTTAATTATTACGTAGTGTTTAAAGCCATGTCAACAACTTTTCAGTTATGACACAGCTTTTCTGCATCCAACAGTTCTCAGTTAGGGCTCTGAAGTGACTTAAAAAAGGTCACTCAAACGAAACCAGAGGTGTATGTCTGACTAGAACCTGAAACCCCTAAGTTTTAACCCTTTCCCAACAAATTTTAGACTCCCAAATTGAAAGAGTTTTTACTTGAATGGTTACCAAAACAATTATAAACTGAAGTAATGACACATTTCAGTTCTTTTTTCACATGTGCAGCAGTTAATATAATGCTACTTACTTTAAAGATGAGTTAATATCTCTTGTATTACCAGCTTGGTTGAAAGTCGGAGGTTTAGGCATTAAAGTCTGCATTTGATTGGCTCTCCGGGTAATTGGCTGCAAAAAAGTGAACAAAATATCGTACATTCATCTTTGACCTTGCCCTAACACAATTTTGAACACAATTATTTTCTAAAACACAAGAAGAAGATGCTTGTCATGGTTTTGTGACAGAGTAATGGACTAATTGAACCCATGTATAGTGATATCATTTGCGACAAACATTAACCCATTACCAAACGATAACGACTTTTAACCACTTTGTTGCAGACGACTTCAGACAACTTTGGAAAACATTCTTTGAAAAGAAGAAATTGCTCGTAATTCAACATTGAGACATGGTTACCTTTCTCGGAGCTTTTGATTCGTTGATAGACTCCTGGAGAGCGACTGGCGGTGTGATGAAATGTGATTGCTTCACATCTTGGTGTGGGGACTCAAGGGACAGAATACCAAAACTGAAACACAAGCAATCAACATCTGGAGTAAGTTTGTTTCAAAGCAAAATGTATCTACTTTCTACAAAAAACAAAACATCATATTGTGAAAAATCATCAACATTAGAGATTAGATTAACTCATTACCAAACAATAATGATATTTGTCCAGTTTGTTGCAGACGATTCTGTCATCTATTCTTGATTTCAGTTTGGACACATAGCAATTTTCAATATGGAGGAATAAGTTTAACGTATTTCAAACAATCAAAACATCGTTTGTATGATGTTTAATACCATGTCAACAATTTCTCAGTTATGTCAAGGCCTTCTTGGTTGGACCAGTACTAGACTAGGGCTCTGACGTGAACTGACAAAGGTCACTCTTACGAGACCACAGATGGCTGTGCAGCTCGATCCCTGGACCCTACAGGACTTTTTTGCATTATATAACAGGGGGTCGTAAAAGGCACCTTCCCAATTGGAATTTTCTTTAAAATCATGCAGTTTTCCCCAAAATTCAAAGTCATACCAGCTTTTTGGCTTCCCAATTCAGCAGTTTCAGGGATAAAATTTCTCAAATTCTTCCCAATTCAAGGAAAAAAGGCCTGCCCTAGAGTTCCAAGTCCGACACTAACCACTGAGCCACACATACATTCAGAAGAAAACTTAATAAGGATGTCTTTACCGATAGACTTCCTTGTTAAATTTCCTTCTGAATGTCTGTACAGTGTATTACTCAATGGAGACTTACCTTGGAGTGAGAGGGCTCAAGTTGAGCCCCTTTGCGAACAGCCCAACCCCTAAACCCACAGGGCCGCCACCCCCACCACCGCCCGTGTTTTTCTGCTCCTTTCTCTGTGTTCTCGGGGCCTGAGTAATGCTGTTCATCACCTGATCGTGTATATTACCCACAGCATTTTCTGGTGTGTGCTGACAGCTCTCAAAATTTGGAGGGTCAGGTGTAGTTAAAAGCTGAAAGTTTAAGACAACATTTAACCCATTTCCAAAAAACAACAACTTTTGACCAGTTTGTTGCAGATGACTCTGAAAAACATTGCGGGAAAAGGGGAAATTGCTCTTAACAAGCAATTTCTCCTTTTCCCTTTATATTGTCTGGCCTATCAGAAGATAGTTTTTCAATTTCATCACAATTTGAAATGTCTGCAAAGTCTTTCAATTTGGGACAATCGAGAATTTGGCGTTTGATAAAGGGTTAAAGGAGTATTGTTTCATCTCGTTACGTGCTGCCCACTCCAGTAACTTGGGATACCCGCAGCAGATGACAAATAATATCAGGATTAAGTAAGTAATTGTTTTATGTCTTAAGCAGCCAAAGTGAAAACTTTATAACATAAGATATGCATATCATTAGGCATTTCCCATTTTTAGCACGGAAGTTTTTCTGAACATAACTTCAAAGCTATATGTAAGAATGCAGTTTAAACAAGCCTCTACTGCACCTATATTAACATTACAAGCATCATTTGATGAAATATAACAATAATGCATATAAAAATAATGTCATCTTGTTATTTTGATACATCAAGAAAAGTAACCACAAACCCTTTTTGTCTTATTCCCTTTTACCCCTCAATTTTTTTGTTCTCTATAGGTTAAATATTGTATCAACATTTTTTTAGCAATATTGAGATGCCCAACTCTTGATGAAGGAGAAAGACCCCAAACCTGACTTGTCAAGCTTGGTAGAACCATTGGCAGGTCAAGCTGGGTAAAATCATTTGCATTCATAAAGTTTACTTATAAATCCACTCAAAAAAAAAGAAGTTATCACTTATTTCTTTACGCTTCATTCATATTCATTATCACTTATTCCCTTTACCTTTGATTCCTGTACTTTAAGAGAACAATGGCTGGGCTGATGGGAATATGCCTCCCTAATTGGTTCTATTAAATAATAATGAACCATTGGCATCCCTTAAGTCTTAAGCCATTCAAAATTGAAACATCAGATAAAAAATAAAATTCAATCTTTTATTCCTTTACCTTTGATTCTTGTACTTTAAGAGAACAATAACTGGGTTGCGGGGAATGCTCCTCCCTAATTGGTTTTAAAACTTCTGTTATCATAATGGGTGGGGTGTTCTGTGCTATGTGCGCCTGCTTCGTGGTCTGTAGTATCACATTGGTAAAGGTCTGTGTTGGTGCGTGAAAGACTGTGTTCGGGTCTACTTTCTCACCTGTTGTGGGAAATGCATGAATGAAAACATATACGTATAATTAATATACAGTACAGCAGATTTTGTTTTAAGCGATCACTCTTAAACAGTACGAGAATGAAAAGTTTGTTTGGCTGAGGTTATCTAAACCCTTATAGTGCTGGAACAGACACCAACCTGTACAATTCAATCTGCAGTAGAAGCTTAACACGAAAGGTGAAATGGGTATGATAGTGTTCATCAAGAGTAAATTTCATGATTGACCCAAAATAAAAGACATAGAGAACAAATTGAAACAATAAAAAAAGGAAAAATGTTCATTGTGACATAGCACAGAAACAGTTGTCATGAAAGTATTAATTGCTCAACACAACTGCTTGCTTCTTGAATCACTATGAAATCATAAAAAGTTCCAATATTAAATATGTGACTATTCCAAATACTGCCTTCGGGTCTAACTTATTTATGATTAGTATAAAAAATTATGATACATTCATCTATTCCACTTTTCATAAAGTAGCACTCATACAAAGCAGTTTGTAAACCCATTTCTGAATGCAAGTTTTCAATGAAAGACTTAAGTTGCTTGATAACAGCAATGTCTCTCTTTTTTTACCAAAGTTTCTACACAATATCATAAAGAAAGTCGTATCATTCATCCCAGATAATTTCTAGCCATTGATTTATTCAATTTGGACCAGACATATTATCTAAAACCAATGAATAGGTTAACTTAAACATATTCATTTTATATCAATTGTGACGGAAGCTTGAAGGTTATCAAATTCACTTGCAATGACTGCTTCTTAGATTCTGAACCAATTCTTCCCCCGGTTTGAGGGCGAGTCCCAGCAAATTTCACCATGCCTAACAAGGATCGAACTTGGGACCCTCAATACAAGAGGCCAACCCACTACCTTTGAACTACTGTCGCCTGCAGGAATGAAAAGATTTTACTCTTTTCCAAACGCCAAGTTTTCAACTGTCCCAAATTGAAAGAGTTTGCAGACGACATTTCAAAATGTGATGAAATTGAAAATCAATCTTCTGATAGCGCAGAAAACATTGTGGGAAAAGGAGAAATTGCTCGGTAAGAGCAATTTCCCCTTTTCCCGCAATGTTTTCCAAAGTCCTCTGCAACAAACTGGTCAAATGTCGTCACTGTTTGGTAATGGGTTAAATGAGTAATGATATGAATATGTGAACTTTTCACTTCAGCACCTCGACACATTCACAACAAAAGTACACTTGTAGATCTATTGCTCACCTAGCTGACATAAACGTTCATAGGAAGACCACAGAAGGGGGTTTAATTTCAAACTAATTCTATAACAATCCGCGGCTTTCTGCAGTCTCTCAGTCTTACTATAGATAGCACCGAGTAAAGAAAACACATGACTAGCAACATTCCCAAATTCACTTTCTATCTCATCGAGTGTCTTTTGTTTATTAACTATATTCCCAGCCAGTATCAGTTCTGCTTCCGAATATCTGAAAGAAACAAACAAATAAATTGTGACTTTTTAATGAATAAAAAAACCAAAAACATTTCTTATATTCAAAGATAAAAGGATGAAGACCTTAATAAGATTGATATCAAATGGGAAAACTGATGAAACATTTTCATAAGGTAAAAAGTAACAAAATTTATCATACTCATAAGATAGAAAAAATGCCTCTTTCCTTGCTTTCCATTATCAAATATGATCCAACTACAGTATGTATTAAGTCCAGGGATTGTTTGATAAAAGGACAAGATAGAGACATAATTTTTCAGATTATAGTAGACTTCATCTCTGAATTTATAAAATCAATATCAATTCATTGCTTTGATTTCATGATTGAAATCAATTCTACTTTTTATATTAAAATTGCATCAACAATTTTATTGATAAAGAACCTAACATGCTGATACAGTATTTTTCAACACATATAACTACAAATATATTTGTTTTAAACATAACCATCTATACAGAAGACCTTTGATATGTTATATTTTATTTCATTTGTAACACATCTTCTGCCAAGTCTTATATCAAATGAAAAAAAAAAAAAATGTGGCAACTTCCAAATTTTGTCTGTAAACAAATTTGGAGCCTTCAAATTATTTGTAAGACAATAGATTAAAACATCGGTTTTAAATAAGGAGTTCTACTTATCAGTTGCTGTTTATAGTTATGACCTTAACTTTTTTTCTTGTTTTCTTAACTCTTTTGCTAAAAGCGTAAAGAATGACACAAAAAATCTGGTTGGTCATTGATAAACTTTTACGGATTGATCAATCATTGATCAATTTCACTGGACATAAAACACAAGTCATGCATTAGCAGAGGTCAAAATAAGAGGCATATTCCACAAGCTAAAATCTTTATTCCTTCCCTAAAACCAACATTGCTGGTACTCATTGGAATTGTCTTTTCATGAAAAGGCATGTCTAATTATGAGTACCACTAAGATGAGATGTGTACATCTACTTTTGAAATGATCAGCATAAATGACCAAAAAAAAGTTCTATTTTGGTCATTTAAGCACATCATTTAAAAAATAGCCCCTGTAGACCTTCTTATCTAAACCAATAGCATGAGCATAAGCCTAGTCCTTTTCATTCAATATTGACAATCCTGATGTTTTGGAAGTCTTCTTAACCAACGCCTACTTACTTTTTTATATCAAAACAACATCTTGCGAATAAAAATTTACAATCAGCTGTGTGCAAACCCCTCTTCTGCAATAATGTATAAGTCTGCTTTGGTTTACCAGATCTATAATAACATGTTGCTAATAAATATTGGGACTCATCTGAGGTAACTGAAAAATACAAAACATAATATTTGTGTTTTCGGGAATGAAAGCAGAGATTTTTCCTGTTCAAAAAATGATAATCTTTTAAAATGATGATGGTTGTCATACCTTACATTTCCTGGCTATGAAAAAAAATTAAGGTAAAGGTTGAATAATTCTATTTTTCATTTTGTTACTTCATTTTAAGTCTAAGAGGAATGAATGCTTATGGCAATCTTTATCTTTCTTTTTTATATTTTGAGAAAATTAGATATCATTAAATCAGATAAGTTTTTTAATTATGCAAGAGGTTTCATTAAACCGATTAAGGGGTTTTTAAATTACATATCTAATATAATTATAATATAATAACATAATTATATGTCTTACAGCTTTAACGAAGTCCTTACTTACCCTCAGCATACAATCTTTCTGCAAGGAATGTTGCATCTGCGAAATCATAATGGTTCAAGGCATCCCAGACTGCAGCCTGTAATAAACAATATCCATCACAGCTCAGTAATTATAACAATGCTGATTAACATAATTTATTTCAATATGGAAGACTTTTGCTTTCATACAGGTAGTGATCAGTTGATCTGCAAAGTTAGGTAAGAACTATAAATTTCAAACAGAATGTTTAAAGTTTGATTCCATACCCTTTCATGTTAAAAGATATGTCCAGAGTTGACTCGGCAAAAATGTTTCCTGGCCCTATCCTGGTAGGTTCCTCAAGAAGCAAAAATTAGTAAACAGTGTATCTAGTACATTGAACAAATATCAAACCTGTTGTTATCTCCATATCATACTGTCCAGACCAATGTTTTAAACCATTTTTAAACTAATACACTCCAATACAACAGTCAATAAAGTAGTTATTCTCGTTTTCTACTGATGCTTTCATGATCAAGATTTAAAAAGCATACATAGCAATTTTTTTTTAAATTCATTCCATTAGTATAAATAGTTCATAAGTGTGTTAAATAAATGTTGGACCTATCAAATCCCTGCCCAAGTCTTAAGAGCCTGAACCGGGACACAAGAAACAGGTAGATTGAAAAGGATATGAGAGATGTAAGCAGTGATAATTTTTGGACAGGTATAAAACATGGCGCCTACCCCGTTATAGCGCGATTACGGAAGAAAAACACGGCGCCCCCTGTTAACTTTTTTATTTGTGGATATATCTCGACAAACTTGGTACCAAATGAAAGAAGACACTCTGAACTTTCTGGTGGTGTTTGAAAATCTAATATATGTTCACCAAGTACCGAGAAAATGCATGTCAAATATGGGCAATATTTTTTACAAAAATGTCGCTTAAAAATTGAGATTGAAAAACACGGCGCCCCCTATTATATTTTTTGTTCTAAATAATATTTTTCTAACTTTGATATATTTTGAAAATGCATAAAATTACCTTTCAAATGATATAAAATGTTTGAAATTTGGACGAAAGATGGCTGAGAAATGGCTGTTCAAACATGAGTATTACTCCAGCCATTTCGACTCACTACAGATTCAAGTTCGGAAAACACGGCGCCCCCTACTAACTTTTTTATTTGTTCAATGACTTTACATTATGTGGTATGTTATTTTAGAAGACACTTTTTCCTTTCATATGATGTTAGTTTTGTTAAAATCGGTTGATTGATGACCGAGATATGGCCTGTTAAAGATGGGCATTTTTTCCGTCGTAAGTCCCGTCGCAAAAGATTTTGCTTGGAAACCGTTTACAGTTACACAAGAAAAACAAGGCTCCCGTATTAACTTAATTATTTGTTGAATTTGTAGAATTTACACAACAAACTTGGTATCAGATGAAAGAACACACATTAAACTCTTTTATGGTATGCAAAGAACTTAAATATATGGACGAAGTACCGGAAAGAATTGATGGCGAATATTGTTAGTGTTTTACCAAAATGCCGCTCGTGGATTAACCTCGGAAAACATCACTCCCCTATTTTCTTTTTCGTTATTTGTCATATTTTTTTAATGTTAACTATGTTTCATAAAAACATATGATACACGTTCAAATGATGAAATAGTTCAAATGATGAAATAGTTTTAAGATATGGATTGCAGATGGCTAAGAGCAATCTTTGCAAACATGAGTAGGACTAATATTTCAACCGTTCCATCACTTGACATGAAATTTCGGATCACTGTACCTCACCATTAATGCGTTTGATTTCCAAAATATCCTGCAAAACGTTAGAAGGCACATACTTTCCCATTTGGTAAGGTATTAATTTTGTTAATTTTGGATAAATAGTGACTGAGAAATCTTCTTTCTGCCATGGATCTTTAATCCGTACATCAGGTCGCTAAAAGATTTTGTTTTGAATTAGTTGCATGCCGCATCTGCTTGTTTATTTCTGTGTTTAATTAACATTACTATCTTTTTCCAATTTAACCTTGTCATTAAGTACATATATTTCGTTTTTATGCGACGTAATATTAAAATTCAGATGATAGATGGCCGACAAATCTGTCTTTTCAAGCATGAGCAATATTTCAGCCATTGTAGTTTGGAAAACACGGAGCCCACCGCTAAATGTTTCAGGTATTGAAAAATATTTTTAGAGCCACTCGCCCTATAGGGCAAGTGGTTCATGGAATTCACTCGCCCTGCAACCATAGCCACTTGCATTTTCAGGAGAAAAAAAAACCCGGATGACTCTGCTGACCTTGCCTGTTTTATTGAATGTGAATAAAATTGTGGAAATAAAATTAAAACATTGTTTAGTCAACTTTATCATTTATTGAAATTTCTTCACATCTTTTGATGAACTTGTCTTACTACCATTTACTGTGAACAGAAAATTTTTGAATGACTATAAATTTATCTGAAATTGAAAATTTGAGTACCGATCCTTCCATTTTTGCAGACGAAAATATAAGGGCTGCTTGTTTGGTAACCAAGGTTTACTTACCATGAATCAGAGCGATCATAAATTTCACCATTTCGCCATGCAAACAATGAAAGGTGTTTTTTGAGAGTAGACACGAAATATATAAAGTTTAATTTCCAAATAATTGTGTGCGTAGGTTTCACTTTTAAAACTACCGACTTCGCAATAAAATGCGGTATTGATCGACCGTTTTGAATTGTATTATATTCTCCGTGTTTCACAAATCGAATGCATCCGAGTAAACACAGTGCCCGTGACGTCATCAGTTGTTTACCTCAGCGATGCGGTTTTATATATTGACAGATTTCTTATGATTGTCTGTCAAATTTTAAGCGCTTTCTGCTTGCGTATCATAAGTTCACTTCTCAGTATCAGCTCTTGATTTCTATCCCCGAACTGGAAAAAAGCACTCGCCCTGCAGGGCTTGCGTTGTCCAATTTCCGCTCGTCCGACCTCGAAGTTCACTCGCAAATGCGAGCGGGCGAGTGGAATTTTCAACCTCTGTTAGTTTTATTTCTTAAAAAAGTATTCAATATTGAGTCTTATTAAAAGCATGCTCTATTATTCAATAATAATAATACCAGGTTACTCTTTACATACATATGTCTTGTCCATAAACATCTTCTGATGAAGAGTGTTTCTTTAACCACTTTGGTGTTAGGACGAATTGCCGGTAAGTTACCCTTTAGTCACAGTAATATGTACCGAATATATCAATAAATATAATGATTCTATTTTTGAAATAAGTATTGTCCGCCTTTTGTTTGATTTTGAGCCAGTCACAAATGCCTGGATGGGGAATAAAAATAAACGACTTGAGGTTATTGTTGAAAAGTCACAAGAGCTCGACTTGCTATTTTCTCGTGTTAAAAGGCGCATATTCTCAAATGAAAGGAGATTAAAAATAATTTGTTTAAAACTACACAACAGATGTACTGTTATACTTTACGCACAGTTGAATATTACATCGGTTTTTTTTTAAATTTTATTAAGTGGAATACTGTGAATTAACATGTTTCTAACTCCAAAAGCGTGGCATCGCCTTCGAGATCTAACTTCTTCAACTGTATCTAGCACCACACATACTGTATTGTTTCATTTTACGTCGGTTTTCAAATTAACTCTTCTGTGAACAAGCGCCTTTTACATTTTACAACTATGTGGAATATTTCTAAGAGGAAGGCAATCGGAAACATTTATAGGAAACAAGTGTCATCCGCAGAAATTAAAACTTGTATTTTTTTTACCTGAAGTCAGGTTATATGTCATTTGAGGGCATGAAATATATTTCAGTTAGCATATTAGGATAACATTCCCAATAACCGTTTCTCTTGTTTTATATCGATAATGGCATTCATAGGGAAATATCCGGAAATAACCTTTACAGAATTGTTTGTTTGAACAAATTTACCAGCAGTCAAATTTCATTTAAAACAATTGACCTATTTTATGGCACATAATCCGAACGGTAGCACATTGTTTCTTATCAAGTAGAAGGGGCTGACCCCTTATCTATGGCCCTAATTGGACATCGTGCTTTATGACCAGATTACACAGGACTGCTACTGTCCATTTGCTAAAGCCCTGTGGCGCTCTGGGGAGATTAAGACCACGTGTGTTGTTATACAGGTATTGTCTTCTCGTTACGTTCACATTAATATGTATTCATGTCGATCAAAGAAGCTCAATCAATAATAGAATAATATGAATCCATTGGAACAAATAGTCCTCGTAGGGATCTTTATCTTCACGTTCTAGAACGAACCAACAGTGTACAGTACAAATAGTTCAATAAATCACGCATCCCACAAAACACGTTTTTATTTTAATCTATTCATGTTTTATCGAGAACACAGATTACAAAGAAAATTGTCACTTTATTCATTTTATACCCGGTACCACTTTCAGTATTTGTCACACATAGATATTCAAAAGATATTTCATATAAAACAACAACAAGAAACAAACAAAAAACGATCATAATTGAATTGGGCATCTTAGCTTTAAAGGGCCCGACTTCTTTAATCATACATCATTATCCCCCGCATGTATTTATGGTAGAGGAATTAATTCGGACAATTAATTACTCTGTTTGCTACACATTGAATGATTACTGTGTCGGCATTATTACTTACTTTGTTATGCAAATGAATGGTTCGAAAAGCGACAAAACATTTGAAAACTGCCTGTTCAATTACTTTTGACAAATAATTCCAAGTTGGAATTTGCAATCGATAATTGTTGCTATTATCAAGAACGGAAAGGTGGGACGGAATAACCCTTTACAGAACAGAGCAGAACAAATCTTTATTTTGACCCAAGAGCATAACATACACTTAGAGTTACACTAAAAGTAATAATAAAAATAACTTTCAAATTGAAAAAGAAATCTCATTGGGATTGATAGAGCGGGAGAGAGAAAAAGAAAGAAAAAAAGAGCGAGAGAGTGTGAGAGAGAAAGAAAGAGAGAAAGAAAGAGAGTGACAGAGAGAGAGAGAGAGATAGAGAGAGAGATAGAAGAGAGAGAGAGAGAGAGAAGAGAGAGAGAGAGAGAGAAGAGAGAGAGAGAGAGAGAGAGAGAGAGAGAGAGAGAGAGAGAGAGAGAGAGAGAGAGAGAGGAGAGAAAGCTTAGGGAAATGTCATTTCGTTAAGAGGACAGTGTAATTATCAGTTTAATTGACGCATATTGTTCTCGGAAGGGCTATCCTCAAACAAAAAACATAAAGTGGTCAATATGTTGGGAATAAAAGCCGTTGTTTGAAAGGGAATTTCTGGGTCACTAGTAAATCAAAATTAACATTACCTTTATAATATATGTTGATGAGAACGTGAGAACCACGTCTTGAATATTCGAATTAATCAAAAGTCTGGGGCGCGCCGTGTTTTCAGATTGGACTGACATATTACTCATGTTTGCAAAGATTGCTCTTAGCCATCTGCATTCCAAATCTTAATATCATCTCATCATTTGAACGTGTATCATATGTTTTTATGAAACATAGTTAACATTAAAAAAATATGACAAATAACGAAAAAGAAAATAGGGGAGTGATGTTTTCCGAGGTTAATCCACGAGCGGCATTTTGGTAAAACACTAACAATATTCGCCATCAATTCTTTCCGGTACTTCGTCCATATATTTAAGTTCTTTGCATACCATAAAAGAGTTTAATGTGTGTTCTTTCATCTGATACCAAGTTTGTTGTGTAAATTCTACAAATTCAACAAATAATTAAGTTAATACGGGAGCCTTGTTTTTCTTGTGTAACTGTAAACGGTTTCCAAGCAAAATCTTTTGCGACGGGACTTACGACGGAAAAAATGCCCATCTTTAACAGGCCATATCTCGGTCATCAATCAACCGATTTTAACAAAACTAACATCATATGAAAGGAAAAAGTGTCTTCTAAAATAACATACCACATAATGTACAGTCATTGAACAAATAAAAAAGTTAGTAGGGGGCGCCGTGTTTTCCGAACTTGAATCTGTAGTGAGTCGAAATGGCTGGAGTAATACTCATGTTTGAACAGCCATTTCTCAGCCATCTTTCGTCCAAATTTCAAACATTTTATATCATTTGAAAGGTAATTTTATGCATTTTCAAAATATATCAAAGTTAGAAAAATATTATTTAGAACAAAAAATATAATAGGGGGCGCCGTGTTTTTCAATCTCAATTTTTAAGCGACATTTTTGTAAAAAATATTGCCCATATTTGACATGCATTTTCTCGGTACTTGGTGAACATATATTAGATTTTCAAACACCACCAGAAAGTTCAGAGTGTCTTCTTTCATTTGGTACCAAGTTTGTCGAGATATATCCACAAATAAAAAAGTTAACAGGGGGCGCCGTGTTTTTCTTCCGTAATCGCGCTATAACGGGGTAGGTGCCATGTTTTATACCTGTCCATAATTTTTGGCCCTAAAAATCTCATAAAACTTCCCAAAAACCCATTGCTTTCATTCATTTTAATCATTTCTCTATAGATAGAAAAACCCATTGATTTTTACAGTTTTGTTAAAAACAACCTCATTGATTTAATTTAGAACAAAATCACTGAGTAAGTCTAAAAATTGATCTCAACAAACCCAGTTAAACAAGGCAACTCAAAACATGTTTAGTCTTCTAGAAGTCTTTCTCTTTGCCTAAAAAATATATTCTCTAAGTCTTATATTTTGTTTATTTCACAGGATCATGGTAGACACAGAAAGAGGATATGTTATAAATATATGAGTACATACATATATGGCTTCTAGCCTTGGCAGATGCAGAAAGACAGGTGTTGTAAATGTTTCTTATCTGAAACAACATATCTGTCATTCATTGCTAAGCATCAAATTGGGACCATCAAAATCATTAATAAACTGCAAATCGTGCAAGCAAATCATGTTTCTTTACCCTACTAATAGCAGCTACATGCATTTGTCCATCGGATACGCCGAGTGTGTCGAGCATGATGCATAAGTCGTGGTTTGGTTTTGCTCTTAAAATGTCAAGGCTTTTAGTGGAAAGGGAAAGTCCATTCATCGACACAAACATTATTTCAGTGGCGTTATTGTATCGGTTTCGTCAGTTGGGGACGATTATTAAACGATTTCATAACCCATACATATGTCACATACCTGGACAGGCTCGTGTAGGAGCATTTCTCCTTCAAAAACGTTAAAAATCGGTTATTTACAACAAAAACAACGATTTGTTCTCATGTTTTTAACCGTTTTTCGCAGTCATTTTCTAACATAGCCTCGTTTTCGATGAAATGTAAAGTCAAGTTTAAGGATTGCTTATCGCGTATTTAGACGAAACTATTGTTCACCATATAAAATTAACGTGGTGAAAAGGGACTACTTTGTTATGGACTAAGACACTCTTGATGTTTAAAGTGACAGTAAGCACGCGTCCCACATAATCTTATTTTTGAAGTTTAAGTTTCTAGTTATCTATAAAATGATAAAATGTCTTTTGGATGGCAGCAGGAAGGGGGCCGGGGGTGGGGGTGGGGGGGGGGGGGGGTTCAGTTGAAATTACAACACATTCAAGAAAATCAAATAACTGATTAGCTATTATATATACATACCGGCTTTAACCCAAGTTACATCGAATCATTAACTTCCGACAACTACTCAATCTCAGAAGGGTTGCTGCATTTACGCACTTTACACATGCACGTGCATAGATACACTTAATCAGAAAAATCGGAGACCTGTTTTATTCGGGGTTTGTTTGAAATAAATGTTTATAGCAAAATCAAAATATTTCTACAGTGACCCCCTTTCATTCGTCGTAGACTACGTACAATGAAATACGGTCAGTGGAAGCCTACGCTGCAAGATATCAAGGGCTGTGCACCTTTATCCAGCGAGTGGTCCCAAGATTCATAGACAGGCACAAGTCCGCATTCCCGGTATAGCTTACTTTAGGCACGTGCCTACACTTTTATTTCATGGCTTAAAATAAAAAATAAAAAAAAAAGATGAAAAAAGAAAACGCAACAAAAAGGGTCTCTATTACCTGCTTGAACAAAGTATATTTGTGTACTCTAAAATATATGCCAGAACACACCTGAGCGATTTCAGACTGCATTTTTCCCGGAGGAATGCCCGGACCCCATCTGAGGTTGTAAACACCATTTATTCATTCATTCCATAGGAGGTTGTGTCTACACATCCATTTAAGTCAAGCTACGCCCCTGCCCGGGTCCAGGTGTAATTTTCAGTGAACAAATGTTAGGACGTCGCTAATCTCGGTTGACAATGTCATGTAAAGCATGCCTTTGCAATCCCAAAATACTAGCCAAATATTACAAAACCACTGTCCATAGATAGGGAATCCTCCCCTTGGGCACTTATCCTTAAAGGAGACAGGCTATAATTGATTGTCCTTTCTTAGAACAGATGTCCAGACAGCAGTGTGTTCCTAATAATGATTCTATAATCCTTTACCAATTATAAGTTGTTGGCATTTTCCGGAATCTTCATATTTATACGAATATTTCAAGACAGTGTCTGCCAATCAGTCTATTCCACCAAATATTCTGTGAGATGGTACGCACAGGTGTTGGTTTGAAAGTGCGCATTGCACTTCAAACCGAATAACGCCCGGTTAATGTCCAGTCTATGGTCAGCTAATCGTTGATTATTTTGATTGGTCACGTCCACGTATGGAAAATAGAAAGTGTATACGGGTGCAATCAATTGTATCCTTAAACCCTCTAGGATGTTTGAAATAATTTCGCCAAAACATTCACCAGATATTTAAAATGATTGAAATGCTGGTCATTTACTTTACAGTAAAGGTCTTAAAGTACAGCAGAGTTTGACAACATTAAAAAGACAAGTATTCGGCTGTAGATGTTTATTAGCCAGTAAGTTTTCTATAGATAAGTTTCACAAAAAAGTATTGATTTCTTGTGTACATGTACTTAGATCATGAATGAACGAAAGTATGTAAGCGATTTGATTCACGTTTAAAGTTTAAAGTTTTGATTAACCAATTACGCCAGACCCCTGAGTATCACACTGATTTGAACATGTACCATAGTCTAATTTCATCAATAACAAGCCATCGTATCCAGCCATATATAGTCATCATATCTTCTGCTTTAAACAAAAAAAGTCTGCAAAGCAACATAGACATGTACATGTGAAAGCATAGCTGAAAACTGTAACGAGATGGTTAAATTCATCCGTTCAGATAAAGGAGATACGACATGATAGTCTAAACGTATAAGATTGTCAACAACGTCTACGATATAAAGGTTACTAAAGAGTTTAGACGTCCTAACAATAAACTCTGACAGAAGAACACGGGTATATATGACAAGACGCTTGAGAAATCATATTCCAAGATAGTTATCAGAAAGTATTCATTTATCCAAAGAGTTGTGTGAACGTATGAAAAAGCCTCTCAGATTTTGTTTTGAATGATTACACGATCAAATGTTTTGAGACCAGGTTATACCGCTTCAGGAAAGACTTGGAAAAAGTGTACAATTTTAATGCTGAGATAAATTTTGAGTACGTTACCGGAATTCACGTAATACACAATACTAATGAAGAATCGGGTGTGGACAAAGTGGCCAAGTAGTTGCCAGTCTTCATAGTTCATATAGTTTTTGAGCCAGATGTGAACATTGTTCACATAATCCGTAGGATTCTATAGGCCCTTGGATATGTTTTCCCTCTTAGATTATTTTAGATATTTAAAGATATGAGTACATCAAGTACTTTGCTGTAGACTTATTACTAATTACAATGATGCATTCGGGATGATGAGCTTTCATAAGATGTTCCTAAGGTATTCTTATGTATGCCAGTTTTCTGAAGACATACGGTTTTAAGACTGGGTCCTCCGGGGTTCCGTCTCATAATCATGGTCAACTATACGATTACGTTAACGTTTAAGGTTTTTTTCCCCCAATTTTGCCTGTATAAGTCTTTAAAGTACGAGCATAGCGAACTATTTTAATTTAAGAAGGATCGAAATCTAGCTTTCATGCAACGTTTACATCTTATTTTATGGTTTCTGGTCGACATTATTCAATTCATACGTTTAAATCGGAAACAATATATTTTGTGGGTTTTTTTCATACTACTCCTATTCTTTTTACATCAAAATTTGTTTGACACATCCCGAGTAATATTCGAATTGCTCAGACCTCTTAAATGGGATGAATAATTCATTAACATGTTCTAATGAACCGCGTAAAATCGCTAATGAGACATAATCGGTCAATGTCGATGGTAATTCAGATCATTAAGTAATCAACATAAATAATTTTCCTCCGAAGACCGCCGACTTCCGGTTCAAAAACAAAATGTTCGTAAACATTCGGTAATTTCCGGAAACTGTCTAGAAGTAGGAACTTACCTGAAATTTTACACAACAAAATGATCATTTCCAAGTGTTTAAGAGCGGCGAGTGCTCAATTACGATGAATGTGGATTGCTTTTAGACTGAATATGTTTTTATGGACGCAATTTTTATCGACTTTTTAAGGCATGTCGCGATTTTTCCGTTTTTTAAGTCGACGACGAACTGGGAGGGGGCTCAAAAAAGGCGACCAACCTTTAAAAAAGAAGAATGCGATCGCATGTACGGTGATATTGTTGGACGGAACGGATTATTCCACAGAAATACACGTAAGTATTTGGTGTTTAGTTTGATTATTTATTTACTTACACCAACTTTCTCCTCAGGTGTATTTGTCCCATTTGACCTAGTTGTTCGGACACGAAAACATTAAGGCAGAGCATTTAATGACTCATTCCACTGTCACTCGGTTTTGTGTCTTCCTTTTCTGAGAGAAATGAATATTCCAACCTCTCCTAAAAATTGAAAACAAAGTAACGTTTCATAGGAATGCCAAGCAATTGTTCAGGTATTTTGAAATGTTTTAAAATATTGTTTTTGCAATGAACAAACTGAGGGAAGGCAAGAACTCAACTATTTTATGAATTTTTCATGAATAATTCACCACAATCTTCAAGGGCTAATTTGGCTTGATAGAATTCATGAATAGAATATATCGGTACCCAAATAGAGACAGCAAGGACCTATCTTTATGACCACTGCTCTAGTTTCATTTATTAATATATGATAAAATGCTTTCAACAATTCAGTGGTTGGTGTATTATTTTCATGTTGTTTGTCTTATAAATTTAATGTCACTCTAATAAGTTTGTTGAAGAGTTTTGCCTTTGATAACATAAACAGTAAAATCAATGGTTACTGATAAGAAGTAACAATTATGAGTATCAAATGTTTGTTTGTGAATATGGAATGTTTTTGCATGATATCACACATAATGGACAACAATGGTGTGGTTGTTTTCGGCCTGTTATACTCTAAGGAATATGTAACGATTCGCCACAATAACGACTCGCCACTAACGATTCGCCACAAGTTCATATAACGATTCACCACAGATTGATAACGATTCGCCACACATTGATAACGATTCACCACAGTTTATAGATATGTGTTGTATTTTAGTATATGTTGTTGATATCAATTAACAATCATCTTTCAAATCGGAAATCTTTATTTTATTGTCTTTCCTTGTTCATATAAATAACGAATATTATTTGTATATAGTCCTTAGAAAAGTTGTCCCGTCAAAGGTGTGAAAAATATCACAATTATCGATGGATTCGGTGTGACTTTAATCATTGTACATTAAAGAATAGATAATATGACAGTGTTAATCATGTTCCTTAATTAATAGATAAGTGATGTTGATTGAATGTTTAAAGACTTTTATTTTTCCAAGTTTGTTACCTAGCTGTGAAATTATTATGATCAGTGACCAATAATATGTGTAGTATAGGTCACTGCGCAAATGATACCCTAGCTAACGACGAATCTATCCCCCCTCTCATTCCTGCTGGAGACATCGAGCCTGCCTTCCAGAAACTAAGAAGCAAAAACAAGACCCCGCAGACTGACCTCATTTTTAATTGCGTGGAAAACACCTGGCTGTGAAGTTATGTCTGGGCCATCGCCGATTGGTGCCAGTATTCCAGAACAATTCGGACAAATAACGACTGCGAGGGCTGGCACAATAAGCTGAACAAGCGGACCAGGAAGGGGAACCTGCCATTTTACTTGATGCTGTCCCTTCTTCACACCGAGGCCAGTGACCTGAAGCTTTAGGTACGACTTGTTCGGGAGCGAAAACTGAAGCGGGCGCAGACGAAAATGACGAGGACTCTCCAAGGACGAATCTGGGCTGCGTGGGAAACCTACAGACAGAGTGGAATCACCACGAGCAAACTATTAAAAAAGTGTTCCAACATGTACGGGCCAATTTAGACTAGACTTATGTATATGTGCTCTAAAAACTCTATTGAATATATATTTAAGTTTCATGTTTCATGTGTGATTGTATGTTTGATAAAATGAAATAAATACATTGTTCATTCGCGTTTTCCCTGTAGTTAGATATTCTCTTATAATAGACTGTTTTAGCTTAATCCGTACCTGTTATTATAAAATACAACAACAGTTAAATTCGGTTGAGCTATTATCATTAGATATTGTTGCACAATCATCGCCGTTTTCAAGTTTCACGACGCGTTAATTGGCCGTTAATTAGAACATTTCAAAACTGTGGCGAATCGTTATTGGTTTGTGGCGAACCGTTAATTGCCTTGTGGCGAATCGTTATCATTTGTGGCGAGTCGTTATTGTGGCGAATCGTTACATTACCACTCTAAGTCCCAGGTTCGAATCTATATTACGTAAGGTGAAATTGCCAGGACCAACCCACAAAATTTGGTGCGAGTACTGGTTAAGTATCCAGGAAGCAAGCATGGAAGCTTCGAATACCTGTCGAGTAAAAGCCAGAAGTTGTATCTTCAATACATGTAACAATCCAGACCAGATCCAGAGACATAATTTTTGTCTGATCAATTGTCTCAGAGTGACAGCTCGAAATAGTTACCATGAAATAGGGTTTTAAGAAAACAAATGAAGAAGTTAAATGAGGAAATGCACCTTTCACCTTGACCTTGCTACCTCTGTACTCATTTCTTCTTAGTTATTTTTTGTTTAATTGCTATGGTTCATATTTTCACAGAGGCTATTTATTAATAATGGCTCCAAGATTGTTTGATTCAGCTATTATCATGTACAACTGATTAATTTTGAGTCTTCAATCATCTTTTATAAGTCATGCATTGGAATTATTTTATGTATTGTTGAACTTAAACAATGTAAAACTAAACACATCAGGCATTTTGCCGCAGTGAAGATGTGTGTGGAGCGAAAAACAGTAAATGGTTTATTTCTAAAATCAATCGTTTTTCTGTGTGTATGAGTCAGAAGTGACTCTAAATGGTACATAATGGGTCTGTAGCGGTAGTCAAACTGCAAACAATGGACACTCTAATTGAAAGGATTCATTTGGCTGATCATAGACAAAAGATATTTGAGCATCAATAAACACAAGGTGTTAATGTTTGTAAAAATATTTCTTACGTAAACTTGACATTACCTTTTTCACTAGGTTACTCAATATGCTTAATTGATACCACTTTATTGAAATACCTTTTCAGTGTTTGAATTAAACTGAATTACAAATGTGAACATTTTAATTCTAGTTGACCCAGATGTTGTGATAAGAGTCTATTATGATGTCTTGCATGAAGAGTTAAAAAAAGTAATGGGTGCTTTTTTTTTTATCCCAAAAAGACAATTTGAGTGAGAAAAGACTATCCATTACAAAAGGTTAATACAGAACTTTAAAAATGAAAGCAAAATCCTCTTTTATGTTTCCCTTTTACCTGACTATCTACCAATTTTGCCTCCTTCACTTACTGTAGTCTTGGTTAGCATGGAGTTTAATAGAGGCTAGAGTGTGTCAGTGTACAGGAGGCTTACTCTCTCTAATAATTGTGAGCATTCATATTCATATTTCTCTTGCTATTAGTATTATAGAGAAACTCTCTCTTTCAGCTGCATTGAATAATTAAGGGACAATGCAATAGAGAAGACAACTTCATTATAGTATTTAGGTCAATGGGCTAATTTGAACCCTTTCCCAAAAATAGTAAATGAAGCAGACATAAGTTATTTCCAGGTAACAATATGAAAACAACATGTTGAATAGAATTGAGGTTCATAGTTTTGAGAAATGTCCTCTTTTTGGACACTCACAGGAGACCTTGTTGTTCAAGTGGTTAGAGTACAGAACTTGAAATCACATACATGTCCTCTCTTTGCATGGGTTAAAATCCCAGTGTTGACATTTGGACTTCCACGAGAGGCAGTCTCCCTTCTGACTGCCTTACGGAATGCCAATGGTTCTACCCTGCTAGACCAGCCCTTATGGACAGTTGATTCTTGGGTCTTCGTTCATTATTACGTGTTGGGCATCACACCATAAATGAAATAATCTTGAAGCTAGGTAAAACTCATATAAACATTAAACAACTCAAGGTAGTCGTCTACCACAGTCATTGTTTGTTGATAGATCTGACCATCTTTTTCTTGGCAACTTACTCAGAATAGAACCTATCAGATGAAGGTGTTTTGATTGAATCCTCGAAAAATCATTCATTTTATGTTCGAACTCATTTTGTTGTTCAAATTTTAAGTTGAACTCAATGTTCTTCATGTAATGTAGTGGGTCAAAACTTGCCCACTGATAGCCTGTCTGCATCTGTGAGTTAAGGATTATCTCTAGAGTTTACCTAGTCTCATTACTTAAGTACTTGAGGTTTGATATGACCCAGGGTGCTACCCTTTCCCTGTTTTTCACTAAGAACTCTGTAATATTTTACTACAGTGGACTCGCATGATTATTAACCTTTCTGACGAAAGACCAAGTTTAGAGATCACCTGATGCATAATTAATGTCTTTAACTTCATCACAAGTTGAGTTGATGTTTCTAACATACTGGTCTTCTGCTATTGTTTTTGATTTAATATAAATCTTATGGCTCAATTTGAGGGCATTGGGACAACCCTTGCCCTGTTTTTGAGATCTTTTTTTCTGCAGACCAGAATAAATTTCAAAACAACTGCATTAATTTGAATGACAGAATGTATTCATTCAAACTTGCATTATTTGTTGAATTTTGATAACAGTGACCATGATGACTTGATTACATCTTTTTCTTTTGCAGTAGTGATCTAAAAGTTGTCTTTTTCAGACAAGGTTTGAGTTATTTATTAAAGGTAAAGGTAAAACCGTGACATATCAGTGGGGTTAAGTTGGAATTTATGACCCCCTGATTATTACTTTACTGTGATGTTATTCAAGGATATAGGTACAGATAAGAGGAGAATTTCTGTTGCTAGCATCTTCTTTTCTCCCCAAATCCTGTGTTGTGGGTAGCCACTCAGGGCTTTTTGATATTTCATAGCTAGGGGCAAATTAAATGCACATTCTCAATTGAAAATTTCTTTAAATTCATGCAGTTCTTCCAAAAATTTTAAGTCACACCAGCTTTTTCTTTTGCAATTAAGCAGTTTCATCGACACTTTTCCCAAAATAAGCAGACCTAAGCCTATTGCCAATTTAACCGAAAAAGGCACTGCCTCGAGAAATGGCTCTAAAATATGAATGTAATGAGAAACCACAATGTAGAAATGTACCTGAAAGGTTTGAGAAATACTACAGGGCCACCATGGCCTTTTGGATAGAGCTTGAAACACACAACTTTAAATATCCTGGCCCCTCTCCATGTGGGTACGAATCCCGATGATATCAATCAGATTTTCATGAGAGATTCCGACATATCTTACTTATGGATGGCCTTTTTGGTTAAACCGGCTCTTATGGACAGTTGAGTGAAGAGTTTGCCTCCATTAATTTATTAAGAGTCAGACATCGCAACATAATTGAAATAATGTTGATTTGATATAAAACCCAAATGAGTAAATTGGTAAGGCATACTGCATTCAAATGAACCCAATCTTTGATCACATCTTTTCTAGACTTTTTACCCCATAAAGTGATACAGGTCTAGAAGATATACAGGTCTAGAAGATAGCTAGAAGTTATTGGTTGGCACTAGTCTGAATGACCCAGACGTAAATATTTCATTCTACATCTTGATGCATTCTATATCAAAATGCGTCAGCTGATATGCTTGTTCGTGGCTATCTTGTTTCTGATTGGTTCACATTTTTAATTCTCATCACTGATTGGTCCCCTCTGGTGCAGAGGTGCAAAGTGCCATAGTAGCACAGCTATACAGCTTGGATCATCCAAGTTAGGATGGCACAGAAGTAGATTGTCTGTGATGTGTGTGAAAGCTTTCAATGTTGATACATGTGCCGGGTCTCGCCAAAGACGACCAAAGCAGAGCAAAGTTAGCTCTCTCCTTATTGTGACTTAGAATACAAGGGTTCTGAGTTTGAGACCTGGACAACCAGGAGGATTGTTGGGGCTCTTACCTCAGCAATATGAACAAGTGAAACCCAAAGCAAACCTAAACAAAGACTGAAAAATAGTATTTGGTGTGCTGGCTTCCCTCCATGGCACTCTTCATAATATGAATGATAAATAAGAAGAGCATATTGACTAGAAAAGTCAGTTTCAGTTCAAAACAGGGTCATACTGGTTTGAAAGCTTTAAATTATTTGGGTATAGTATTTTTTTTTGTTATTGTAAACATCTTTGATTCACTAACAAACAAAACACATCACATAATGAATCACTTTACTATTCATTATTGATATTTATTATACAGCAATATTTATTGTGTGGACAAGAATTAAAGATACAGTAGATTTTCAACCCGCTCTAAAATATGAAACAAGTACCACATTAATCATACATATTAAACATTCCTCAGAATTAAACATTGTCAGTTCAACATTAAGATCCACATACATTGTGGTTACATGTTACTTTGTTTGATTTGTAAGGCAAAGAGTTACAAAGTAACCTTAAGGCAATGGTATTTATTTTTTGGTTTATCGAAACAGCTGAACAATCTCTTACGTGCCTTAGAATATGGAAAGGGCTATGTTTACTTGAAGATATAAATAGGTCACATACTGTAAATAATTACTTACTTGACCCATTATCAAAATGTAATAATAAACCCATTATCATATAAGGTATTTGTGACTTGTCCAAGTTCTTAGTAACTCCTGACAACTAAGCCATGAAGAATTGTATTTTCTGTATGATATTTGATAGGAATCAAAGTGACAAAACAAGGAATTTCACATAAGGAGCAATTTATACCTTGTTATGGAGGACAGAAGTTCAGAGGTAGAGAGTCAGTCTCAGGTAGTACTGGTGGATCCAGGAAAGCCGTTACATAACAGAAAAGTTGTTGATACAGCTTTAACACCATTCAAAGTCAGTCTCAGGACTCATCGGTTTGAATCCTGGGAGTAGTGGTGTCTGCCTTTCCACCTTTCATTAATCCACACTCTGCACAAATACTGGTTATGAATCCATGAAGCAGAATGGAAAGTGATTTTATCGAAGTTGAAGGAACTTGTTTCTCAATCAATGTAAAATAAATAAGTATAAAAGTTTTTAACTAACAACTATCACTTTGTTTAAGTGGTTCCTTAAAGCTTCTGCAACAAATGGCGCATTGTGAGGTATCATAGAATAAATCGTTATCATAGACTAATTCATTGACTTCAACACGACCTGTAGAGAGTTGAGTTTTAAAGTCAACTTCTTCTTTTCAACCATGACAGAAAACCTTTAAAGTACTTGTGAAATATGTTTTAGGTAATTGACTTTGGTGAAGCAATGCCTATTAAGCAAATATTTATAGTAATTGTGACCTTTACCAGAGAGTGAAATATGAAGCAGATGACTTCACATTGTGATAAAACTTGCTAAACCTGACACAATTCACATGAAGGCAAATTTCTGCCAAGATGTTTGTCAGAAGTGTTTTCACTATTAAAAACTGGTGGAAACAATGTCTACATGCACATATGCATTTGTTTGTTAGTGATTTAAACAAAGCATCACTGGTTAAGATATTATGAATGTTTTTTTGGGCCAATTTTCAAACATTCAAAATGTTTTTAAGGGTAAGTGCCTTAGTGTGACCTATTTGCCACAGTCTAGTATGTATGGGTATCAATGACTGCTTAGTCAGCACTTTAATGGACAAAGTTATAACTTAGTCTCTTCTCGCTCGAATAGGGGTCTCTCGTATGATGTTTGATATGACAGCAACAGAGATCTTATTTTTATTTGTTAAAGTCGGTAAATGCCATATTTTTATCAGCACCTGTCCAAATAATGGTTTTACAGTAGATTTCAGGAAAAAAAAAAATTTTCTGTTATGGTTTTTAGACAAGCTGGGCATAACAGACAATTGATTTTTCCACCTTGGTGCGTCAATCCTACTTAGTCAGCACCTTAAGGGACTAAGTTAAGCTTACCCTATTCTCTTATAGAGAATTTTCGAATGATATTATATTTGAAAGCAACAGAAAATAACAAATTACATTTTCTTCGATTTTACATCAAGTGTTACAGTGTGGCTTGTTATAGGCAATTTTTCTAATTGTCAGACTCACAGTAGTTTCTGATTTTCCTTCTGTTGTGGGTTTGTGAAAGTTAGTCATAATGGGGAAATGTTACTCTTATCTCCATGAGTTCAAGGTTGTTTGGTAAATATTTCCTGTGCTATTGAGACTATAAAGGTTAAATGTGTCACACACATTGTTGACAGTTGTAACATTACGTCATAGGTTGTCTCTCATGGCTAATTGGTTATTTCAGTTATACATATACTGATATCGAGGTGTGGGCTGGGTAACACGTAACAATATACCCATTCCCTCAACTCGGATAATAATAATGAGTGGTCCAAATTCAAAGAAACAATAGATATCTTTAAGTGTCACTATGATAGTTACATTTTCTATTTAGAATTGGTTAAAAAACCTAAGTAGACAAAGAGAATGAAATGTTTTGGGGTTTTTTGGAAGAAGGATGTCTCCATTTGTATAAATATTGTTTCCAATATATTCCCAAACAGCAAAATAAGCAACAACAACAGTTGTCTATGAAAACTCTGTCTGCAAGTCTTGTATGTCAAAAATCTTTTCCCATGGAGTAGTGGGTAAACAAGAGAAAGAATTAGTTTTGGATAATGGAAAAATGTAATATGATAAGGTAGGCATGATCTGTTTCTTGTCTATGAGAAAACAAGTCATACTGGGTGTATAAAAAAGCTTGATCCTCACTCTATTTAAATGCTGACCTGTTAGCTCAACTGATAGCATGCCACACATGGAATACAGGGGTTCTGGGTGTGAGACAAGACAAGATAAATGATATTTCTGAAATTTTATTAAGTCGATGCAAATGGATATATATATAAAGATTCATCTCTCACCATTGGTCAACCAATTCAGGTGGAAGAGCAGTTAGGAACAAAAGGAAAGAAGAATGAGTACCAACAAAATAGGAGTTTTTTCAAAGTTTTGAAATACTGTTTGTAAAAACACCCTTCTCTTATGTAATTACTTACTCATTAGAGTCGTCTTTGTGAGGTAATTCTAATGACTACCCTGTCCATGTAAAATAGGATTTTTCCCTGTTTTTCCTTCTTTAAAACTGCATGAAAAACCTCTCTACTAACTCAACATGGTAGGTACTCGACATGAATCTCTTTACAAGACAATGCTTATGAGTAACAACAAAATAGGATTCATTTGATAGTTTCTGAAATTCTAGAATAAAAGGCCCTTATATGTCCCATTATGGAAAACTCTGGAATGATTGCAGTTTTTGATATGGCGATAATGGCTACATTCAGGTCATGAAAGGGGTAAACATCCTCCACCTACATGGTACAATTTATGTAGGGTTCGTGTGGTATTAAATGTCACAAGCCCTGTTGTATTGTATTCTATCTTTATGACTTTCTGTTGTATTCAGTAAGGGGATGTACAGTTACAAACACTGTCAACATCTTCTATATCTTCACCTTAAATAGACACATTCGTGGATCAGTGATCAGAGTCTGAAACCCACATTTGATATGCTTCTTATTTCTTGAGGGGGTCCTGCCTGGCTCAGTGGATGAGTTGGCAGGCTTGGAACTCAGGGGTCCTTGGTTCGAGCCCTAATGACACCTCTGGTTTCATGGGAGTGCCTTAGCCTATTGCTGGTGGATCCAGGAAAGTTGTTACATAACTTAAAATTGTCGATATGGCATAAAACACCATACAGACAAATCTATCACATTTGTGATGATGGACTTACTATCATAGTCATGCATCAAATTCATGAATTGTTTATTGAATCATTTCCAAGTAAAGACAGCTTTAAAAGTTCATGCTGCAATATGTGTCAGAATGGCATTTGAATTTGTGCTCAACTTGACCTGAAGATATTTGACTAACTTATGGCAGACAGCAAACACCTTTGATCCAATTGATGACAAGAGGTATACAATTTATGAAATAACAAAAATGCATACACTTTTCTGCTTTTGTCCCATTGATTAATTTGCCTGTGGGTTTGTTTGGAGGAAGAGAAACAAGCATCCTTGCCTGTTAATGCTTTGATGGCTTTTACCTAGTATGGTGTTTTGCAGGACCGAAATTAGGTATGAACATCTTTTGTCAAGCATTGGTGAGACCCATGTGATAAAGTTATCAGAATAACCACCGCTTTCCAGTAGGCAATTCAAAGTTGTAGATGTCACAAAATCAGTCTATGTGGAGTATACTATCTAAGCAATGGTGTCTTGAATTTTCTGTGGTTGTTTGTTTAGAAAGGGGTTGAAAAAAGATACTTGACAAACTAAAAGTAAGCGATACCTATAGTAAAGAATGGCAAACATAAAACCAATTTGTTATTTTCTTACAAGTATCACAAACCTTTTCTGAAAACACATTTGCAGATCGCATGAAAGAGACACTTCCCTTTATGTTTCTGCTTCATAAAACCCTCCCAGCCTTTTCAGTGTAAATACACTCATACCCTTGTCAATTATCTTTCTTATGTTTGGAGAAAATCAAGCTTGATGTAGTACGATACATTTGCATGTTATTGTTTGGGTCATGGAGATAATATTGTAACAGATGGAGAATTTGTTTGTAACAAGCAATTTCTCTCACTATTTCTCACTTTGGTTTCTGAATTGATTTTTTGAAGTCGCTTAAAATTGATGATGATTGTCGAACATGATTATTTCATAGAAAAACAGAATGAAGATTCAAATATTTGTTTCACATGCAACTTGATGTTTATGTCATGTTTTTTCCCCCTCTTATTGTTGTGAAGGTTTGCATTGTGCTTTTATCATCACTGTTTATTATTTGTTTTGAGGCATTTAACCCATTGCAGCACTTCACCTTCATTTTACGTTTCTTCTACAAACAAGTTATGAAAAGAGAAAAAAGAAAGTTTCCATCATACCATGGAAGTGCTTTCTAATTTTATAATAATTTCACCTGTCATCATATAGGTCTTCAATAGCTAGCACCTTATTTTAACAATATGAAATGCATTTAAAGCTATAATATTATGGTGAGGAGACATGTGTTAATTTGTGAAATGATTCATATCTTCATTATAGATGCTTAATTTGATTTTGATGTCACCTGAATATGACAATTAGCATCTTACTACAACCATCCAATCCCTTCATATTATGGTTTTGTAAATTGTTTAATCCATTCCTCCATATTTGAGAATGATGAACACATGTTCAAATTGAAACACAAGAAGTTGATAAAAACAGCAACAAAAAAAATTAATTTACTTGGCGGCTTGCCTCAATCTAACAAGTTTGCATAAACATGAAGTCAGTTCCAGCACTATAAGGGTTAACAGGGACTCTTGTAGATGGTTATCCGACCATTGTGGTGTTATGTGTATTAAGAAACTTATAAAAAAGTATCATTGTTGTACAATCCAATCCAAAACCTAATAGAGTAAGCGTACAAGGATGTTTTGAAAGTGAAATAAAACAAATAGTTTAGAGGGCACATTGCTGTAGCTAGGATGTATATTTAGATATACATAATGGAGTGCAATATGGAATAATATTAACTTCTTATCACAAGCTAATTGCTTTTGGCATTTCGAATCAAATAACTTAGGGGAGATCATGAGAGGCAGTCTCCCGACTGACTTACGGAATGCCGATGGTTCTACCCGCCTTGACCAGCCCTTATGGGCAGTTGAGTATGGGGTCTTCCTCCATCATTAAGAGCCGGGCATCGCTACATAACTGAAGTAATGTTGATATGATGTAAAACCCATATACACTTAGGGGAGAATGGTCTTTAATGGCGCAGTTGTTAAGACAGTGACTCTTAAAACCCAAAGATGACTTGTACAAGTCCATTTAGTACCCTGGTTTCATGAAGGTAAAGTTTAGCAAGATATTTTAGTGCTATAGCCTAGTACTGGTGAACGCTGAAAGGCCATTATATTACTGAAAATTTGTTGACATAGTATTTTGGTCATATTACAGTGGTCAATGCAACCCTCCATAATTACAATGTTCCTAAAGTTTATTGTTTATATGGGGTTAAAAAAACCCATATAAACAATAAACTTTAGGAACATTGTAATTATGGAGGGTTGCATTGACCACTGTAATATGACCAAAACGCCATTGTAAATAACAAAAAATAGTTAAAATACCATTGTAAATTACAAAAAATCTCTCCAACAAACATTGCAAGATAAGTATATACTGGGTATAATGTAATGCTATATGTTTATTCTTTTCTATTTTCAGAAACGAGATGATGGCCAAGTTTTATTGGAGAAAGTGTTTTACCATTTAGATATTATCGAGAAAGATTATTTTGGGCTTCAATACACCGATCACAATAATGTCAGCGTAAGTATTGCAGTATATCAACATGTGTTCCATAATTAAGATGTTTATTTAAAAAGGTAAATCTTGATACAGCAGTATTCATTACTATTTGCACCGAGAAATTCTGTCTTTTAAGGAGCAAAAAAACTTAAGAGCTTTTTATTTCACTCTCTGTGGTAAATGTATTTCAGTATAATTTGTAAAGGCAAGTTAAACTAATTACACTTAATTACTTTCATTGATGTTGATAGACTGATTGGATTAACTGCTTTCAATAGGATCATAATAATACCATGGCATCCACTCGACTAACCATCTGCACCCTAGGGATTTTGTCACCAGTACATTTTCTCCCCTTTTGTTTCAAGTCACAGGCTCCCTAACCAAATAAACAATCAAAGCGCTGATAGGGCTGAAGGACTAAGGTACGTTTCAAGCAAGATGATTGAGGATGCATTTGAAAGTTTCTTTGGGCAACATCTCGAGAAAAACAGCTGCTCCTTTACCACCATTACTATAATTATTATTTCTGTGAACAGAGACTGAACGATAGTCTATTTTTCGAACATCTGGACATTTTACGATTTCCCATGATGCAACAGTAATACTAATAAAGAGCAAAACAAAGCGAATAAATCTGCACTACATTGCTAGTTTCAAGAAGGTATTAGTCTGCACAGTGAAGGCGGATGTTTAATGAGTAATTGGGGACAGACCGCTGTTTTTGTATCGATAAAGTACCGTCCCTCAAAAAGTGGTATGTAAATTCAATGGACTAAGTTGCTGACGCACCCTTAGTCCAAAAATGAAAAGTAGCAAGAGAAATTGATTCTGTCAGGAAGACTTAATAAACTCTCATGCTGCAGGTGTGTGTAACTGTTTATGAACCATAATGCCATTGAAAATTTAAACATTAACTATAATGCCATTAATAATACATACATAGCAAGAATGACGAAATCTAATTTTGACTGTTTGTCCATGCTCTTTTTCTGCACTTGACCATGTAATGGTTATAAAGCATTTTCAGTCCAAATCCACATGTCTGTAAAGGTTTTTTGACAAGCTGTACGATAGGGATAATCGTTTTTGCTGTCCCTGCAAACAAACACCATAAAGACTTTACTGTTAAATAAATTTTTATGACATTACTTTAATTTCAGCACTGGCTGGATCCATCCAAGGGTGTTAGAAAACAATGTAAAAGTAAGTAATGATAGCGTTGATTGTTTTTTTTGTTTGATTTGATTTTGAGTGTGAGGACATGCTTATAATTATGACGAGTCACAAAATATGACGGATGCGGGAATATTTTTTGAAAAGTTTGTTGCTGATAAAGTATCGATTTATAGGCCAAGCCAATTCAAGGTACAAAAAATGGATAATACTTGTTAAGATATAAGAACATAATATAAAAGAAAATTGTTTATACCAGCTTTTAACAACAAACAAAACAAAAGATATTTTGTTGTAACGAAGGTGAGAAAAACTTTCAGCTAGACTATGATGACTAGACTCCCAAATCATTAAGAGCAATTTCTCCTTTTCCCACAATGTTTTTAGAGTCATATGCAACTAAGTGGTCAAATGTCGTAATTGTTTGGTAATGCGAATGCGAAACTTTGCAAATGTTCTACTGACTGAGCTAACAGACTGGTTTGCACATTTAACTCTACCTTGCTTATCGTGACTACCACTACATACTCCCCCCCACACAATGGAAATTCCTTGTAACAGCATTCGTTTGTGGTACGAATCTTGAGGATCTATCACAGTTAGCTGTCTTTGGTCCTTTACCTTGGATACCAATACAACCAAGGTGAGAAAAACTTGCAACCAGACTGGGATTTAAACCCAGGACTTCCGAAAACCGTGGGAATGCTCTACCAACTGAGCTATCCGGGCCGTTTACACAATCAACTCTACCTTGTAAATCGAAGCCTCTACTACAATTTGGAAATGGGTTTAAGTAAATTAGTTGATATGTTTAATGGGTAAAGTGCATGGCTTGTATCAGATGTCGCACAATCATATCAAATGAAGCCTGTCAGAAATTCAATTATCTTTGATTGAGGGATTCATTTGTCTTAACCTTTTACCAAATGCAATTTTTTTAGACTGCCCCAAATTTAAGAGTTTGCAGACAACATTTCAAAATGTGGCAAAATTGGAAAATAACCTTTTGTTAGGGCAGAAAATATTGTGGGAAAATGAGAAATTGCTTGTTAAGAGCAATTTTTCCTTTTCCCACAATGTTTTTTAGAGTCATATGCAACTAAGTGGTCAAATGTCGTTATTGTTTGGTAATGGGTTAACCCTTTTTTCTGTTACAAAATGCTTTACACACCTTTGTCAAAGGTGTCATTTGAAAACACTGAGATGAAAGGTGAATTTGTTCACTCTGATCTTCTAGAAATTTCTCCTTTTGTTACAGTGATTTCCTCCCAATTTTACTTTGGATATGTTGAGAGTGAACAGAATAATTCTTATGAAGCATATGTTGATGAAGTACTCTTTGATGTTATTCAGCAATCATTCACAGATTTGAAGTATTGACATTTGTTTAGGAAGTAAATACTTACTATGGAAATTACTGGATAAAACTGTTTGCTGCATTAATCCTTTCCTGTATGGCAGGGCTTTTGACAACTTTCTGTTGGGAGTCTAAACAAATATTAGGACCTTTACATGTTTTTGAAGATAAGATAGCTTGAGAGCACATTTTAATCGGTTGACCTGTATCAAGTTTAGAGATTTGAAGAAAAGAATGAGTTAATTGTAGAAATGTGCAAAACGATTGTTGTGAAGTAAATCATAACTTGTTCATAGGAACGATATCAACTTTTGTCTCAACGTTTTGTTAACCCTTTCCTAGGAAAAATAGGTCTGAAACAATTACCTTTTGTAATCATAATCATGAAATCAGAGTCTTTTTTTGACCTTCTGGAAGTTAGTTTTAAGGGCCGTCTGCTACAATTATTAACAGAAAAAAAGTCGTACTTTTCAGTGATAATTTTTGGCCTCAAAAATCTCATTAAATTTCCAAAAAACTCATTACTTTGATTCATTTTAATCACTTTTCTATCACTTTTCTATAGAAAAACCCATTGATTTTTAAGTTTTGGTAAAAAAATCTCATTGATTCAATTTAGAAAAATATCACTGACTTTCTGATGCATTGTAATTGATTGGTTTGTTGGTGGATGATTAAGATTCATTGGAAATGGAAAACTTTGTGGGAGAATAGTTCAAGAAACAATGTAAAAATTTTAACTCCAAGCATCATTGGGTGTTTGTAATTAGGCTTTATCATTCCTTTTCAGTTGGACCCCCATACACATTCAGGTTCCGAGTGAAGTTTTATTCATCAGAGCCAAATAACTTACATGAGGAGTTAACCAGGTATGCAGGGAATATCCTTTAATTCATAGTATCTCATTTTATCACCTCTGCTGCCCAAGACCTAGGAAACCACTGTGACAAAAAGGATAAATTGCTCCTTGTGAGGAGCAATTTATGCTTTTGTCACAGTAGTTTTTATACATAACAGTAGTATCAATCAATTTTATGTGATTTTTTATGTTGAGTTTTGATGTCTACCATACCTTTCAATTCGGACCAGTCGTAATACATAATTTCCATCCCAAACAGGGAAAAGAGGTAAAAGATTTGCATAATTACAGAGATAAGTCACCGATATGGGAATAGATATTGTCTCCTATTAAATCCTTAACCCCCTTTCCCCAGCCACTCTGTGTTAGACATTGTTTTTGGTCCATTTTTTTGTTAGCATATGTTTACCCTTCCTTGAAATGTTTTGGATACAATCAACCGCAAGAAAAATAATGTAACATGCAGATTTCTCCATTTGTTTTAAGGGTTTCTTTGAAAGTTTTTGATTTCACAAAGGAAATGTCTGTTTTTTCTTTTATACTTCATGGATGTCATCTGCTGTTACTTTTAGTTTGAAACATTTGCAAAATCCCTCTTAACCCTTATAATGCTGGAACCGACTTCATGCTTATGTAAACAGGTTTAATCCAGACCAGCCGCAAAGTAAATTGATGGCTGGCCTGTAATCTAACCAGCTTGCTACTCTGAGTACATTTCCTCATCAAAATTAAGCAGAAATTTAAGGTTTTGGAAAGCAGAACTCAAAATCTATTTTTCGAAAATTACCATGCATTCTAAGAGTTTAGGGAATTGTTTTATTCAACTGCAGCTACAGAGCAAAAAAGGAGGCATTACAAAGTCATGCAAATTTGATTTATATGATCAACTATATCTTTAAAAAAGTAACTGACTAAACAACATTGAACTCATGACAAAATGAGTTTTTGCCTTAAAGAGAAATAAATGCTTTTTTTCCCAATGCTTACAAATGTCGCAACTAAGTTTCAATGTAGTTTAATGTGGTTTTATTGGGGGAAGAGTTAAGCACTGATATCTCTTTATGTATTTTTTATAAAGCAAAGTGTATCATCTTTAACTGTTGATTTATTGGTATTTATTAACCTTTTTCCAGTTCCATTTCTAAGCAGACAGCACTAAACTCAGTTGTCTAATTTAAGGTGTCTTCATGTAGAAAAGTTAACTTAAATCTGTTTAAAGGACAATTTGCATCGTAATCATGTCCTCTCTCCATTGGTTTGTTTTTTTGGAAGTCATGTGGTGCAAAGGATTTTACAGTTGTCAATGGACAAGGGTGAACATAAAACCTTATTCAGAAGTTTGTGAAATTTTCTAATTGAATGCACAAAAAGTAGTGCATTCGAAAAACCTTATTCAATTAAAGGATTAAATATTTTGACAAAACAGAAAGAGATGCCCTGTCCAAGCTACATGTATATCTATAATTTGTCAAATCAATTAGAGATTTTTATGTTGAATTTCAACAAGTTTTAGATGAAGGGTTACATTAATTTGTCTTATGCATTCAGAACATGTTTAATGCATGCATAGCTGTCAGTCAGATGATATTATTAGATAGATTGTGGAAAAATAGGCATCTTTCTCAACTCATTCCACCATACTTGCATGCTTCAACACAAGTGCTTCTACTCTCTTCTCAAGATGTTGTGACGGAAGAAGAAAGTACCTTTGGGTCCTGCATGGTTCAATGGTTAAGTTGTCAATCATGTAACTCTTGGGTCTCGGTTTTGATCCCTGCACACTCCACTTATTTCAAAGGAGTGTCTGTTTGAAAATCCTTCTGAATCTTGTGAATCTCAAGAAAAACTGAAAAATGTTGTAATTGAGTTAAATCCTGTCCAAAAAAAAGGTACTTTTCTTCATGTCTAAGTATATGCATTTTAACTATTGTGACAAAAAGGCTAATTATTGCTCATCACGAGCAATATTACCCTTAATCTAAATGTTTTCTATCTTACATCACACATTTCTAATAACATCCAATGATGAAGATTTAAAGAAAAAAACTGAAGAAGCTAAGCTTCGGAATAAACCTTCTTAATGATTCGGTAGGATAACAATAAAAGATTTCTGGAACGATCAGTATGTATGACTGTGTAGGATAACCATAAGATATTTCTAATGTGTACATGTACTTGCTGTACTTTCAGATACCAGTTCTTCTTACAGCTCAAACAAGATTTATACAATGGCCGCCTGGACTGCCCATACGAGACGGCCGTGGAATTGGGTGCTTATGCTCTGCAATGTATGTATCTCTTCCATATAAAAGCTATTAAAAACTAGTGAAAGACTTATTATAGTCCTGTGTTGAACATTTAGTATGATTGACCTGATATTGTTGGTATTCATGTATATAGTCTCTATGAGACTTTCCTTGTACCTACGATATAATGGTAGAGGGAAATAAAATGATTAAATTATGCTAATGTTTCTCTTATCTGATATGTTAAGCTCACTAACCAAGAATACATACTTCTTCATTGATTTGAATTTAAGAGTTTATTTAACAGTTGAAATAGTAAGATACAAATATTTGTTGTAGTGTTGTCTTCAATGATGGAAAGGTTACAGCAGGAAATGGGACGGTGAAAATGTTTTGACACATCTGGTGCTATATTTCATCACACTTCAACTATGTGATTATTTATCTTGATAAAAAGTGTAACAATATCAACTCTGTGCAAATATGCATATTGTTTAAGTTTTGAAATATGAAAACAATAGCAGATAACAAGAGATAATATGATTAGTGAGTTAAGTGTTCTTTCATTATGGTATTGAGTAGAATATATTATGAAAATGGGATAAATTGCCCTCATTGAGCATTTTATTCTTTTGCCAAAGTTGTTCCTAAAGATAAAATCTTTATAGATTATCTTGTTGTTGTGAGATGTTATTTCATGATAAACGCTTTGGCCGAAATATTGAACAAGGAGCTATTGTTGTAGGAATATCCAGAATATTTAGTACTCCCTTTGGAACTAATATAACCCATAGAATGCTGGGTAATTTTCTAAAAAATGGATTTTTGTGTAGTCTGCATTCCAAAACCTTGAATATCTGTTCAATTTGGATGAAGAAAGATACTCAGAGTAGCAAACAGGTTAGATCACAGGCCAGCTGCCAATTTATTTGGCTGCTGGCCTGGTTCTAATTTGTTTGCATGAGCATGAAGTCGGTTCCACCGCTATAAGGGTTAAACACACTAATGAACCTTATATGCTGTTTTTTGTCAAATGAAGAATTGAAAATTGAATTGTTATATTACAGCTGAGCTCGGAGACTACGACCCAAGCGAACATTCGCCTGGGTTTATTTCTGAATTCCATTTTGTCCAGAAACAAACAGAGCAGATGGAGATTGACATGTTAGAGGTGTACAAGCGATGCTCGTGAGTTCAATAGTCATTCATTTATTTAATCTTTCTTTAACTCATTACCAATCAATAACGACATTTGACCAGTTTGTTGCAGACGACTCTGAAAAATATTGTGGAAAAAGGAGAAATTGCTCTGACGAGCAATTTCTCCTTTTCCAACAATGTTTTCTGCCCAACCAGAAGATTATGTTTCAATTTAATCACATTTTGAAATGTCGTCTGCAAACTCTTTCGATTTGGGACAGTTGAAAATTTGGCATTTGATAAAGGGTTAATGGAGCCAATTTTAAATCAGAAGAGGCATTGATTGAAATATCTGTATCTATATATTCTTTGGACATGTATCAACAATTTATCCCCTCTTTGTTTACACAAACCTGGTTTATAATTTGTAAAAAGTTTTTTATTTTATTATGATTCTTAAATTACTCCAGATTTCATTTAACTATTATAGAGTTCCCATTTATGAATTTGTAAGAATTTTCTTTTCTTTATTATCACAGTGGAATGACCCCTGCCACAGCTGAACTCAATTACCTGAACAAAGCAAAATGGCTGGAGATGTATGGTGTGGATATGCATGATGTCATGGTGAGGTTTTTTTTATGGCTTATAGGCAACCTTTTATTGCTGTCAGAAAAAAAGAATGCATTGGAACATTCTTCTAAGATAGGTTGTGTATGTTGTTGTTGTTGTTTTCTGGTATTTTTTTCATCTGTACTTTTGTTTATTTGATAATTGATATAAGGGAAAAGGATGTGCTCATTAGTTAATACATGTCTAGTCATGTTTTTTGCAAAGGTCTTCTCCAAGAACTGAGAGAATATACTGCTGATCAGATCCTTAAACAATTAGCCAGTTAAATCTTTTTGAGAATACAATTTTAATTTTCTAACTATGTAACACCTGTTACCCCAGCCCCTGTTTAAGATTATCTGTGTTTGAATTGGTTTATTTTCAGGGTAAAGATGGCTGTCAATATCACCTTGGTTTGACCCCCACAGGGGTCCTTGTGTTTGAAGGACAGAATAAGATTGGCCTCTTCTTCTGGTAGGTTGACAGTCTTTTTGCTGGGGTTTAAAAGTGATCATTTATCAACTAGTTCAGCAACTGAACTGGAAATAATCTTAAAATGATGTTACTCTATATAAAACAAGTAAAAATTTGGTTTAGAGAAATATTTCCATTTTTATCACAATTTCTATTCATGGCTACTAAGTAATTTAGATGAAACAAAGTTTTGTTAATAACATTTTTTTCTCATTTATATAGTGTTGATCATAGTGTCAACAGTATTTCAGTTATTTTATGTTAGAATCAAATCCAAGGAAACTTGTTTTCTTTCAGGCCAAAGATGACAAGGTTAGATTTCAAAGGGAAGAGACTCACATTGGTAGTTGTTGAGGACGATGATGAGGTAAGGAAAAGGTTTTGTACAATTCTTTTTTTATACTATTCATTTTAGGGAAATGAAAATATAGCTGTGAGGACAACCTTTAGTACATTTCAATCAATTGGTTAACTTGAAAAATTAGTCTTATCTGTTGACTTATAGTATTTGGATGATATTTATTTTATCAGATGATTCATGTTGATTCATAGAAAGTTATCTATAACTTAAAGGTCCTTGGTCACAGACATAGGGAAATTTTAAAGTTAAAAATTAATTTCTTTTAAACTACACAACAGCTACACTGTTATATCTTACAAACTGATGAAAAGTCATTGGAAGCAAACATTATATGGCTTTTGATTCTTCAAAATGTGTATATAGGGAATTAATAGGTACATGTATTTCATTCAAAAGCCTGACATCACCTTTGAGATCTACTGCTTATAAACCTTACATACCTAGATGAATTGTCACTTCTTAAAATAAGTATGCTTTATAAAGATATTTTAAATTTGATATCAAACAACAATACAAAAGCTGAAATGTTTCAACATTTTATTTTGAATTTCAACTCTTCTCTTCTTTAAACAGGCACCTTAGAAAATGTTAACACTGATTTTTCATGTCCATCTTTTTGCAACAGGGAAGAGAACAAGAGCATACTTTTGTGTTCCGCCTGCCTAATGACCGAGCATGTAAACACTTATGGAAGTGTGCAGTTGAGCATCATGCCTTCTTCAGACTTAAAGGCCCTGTGAAGGATAAGGATCAGAAACAGAACTTCATCAGGATGGGCTCCAGATTTAGATACAGGTTGGAGCTAAACTAGTATACTTTATTTTTGTTTTTTTATTTTACATCAATTATTACAGAAGCTTCAAGCTTGTTAAATTAACTCTCATATACTACTTCCTGGACACTTAACAAGAACTCAGATTGATTAAAGAGCAAGTTCTGGCAATCTTTACCTCACCTTTAACGGAATCGAACCTGGGACTATCTGTACAATAGGCTGATGCTCTACCACAGCTCCAAGGTTCTCAACTACTGTCAACATTTTCCTTTTTGAAATGCTGCAAAGAACAGAAAATACAGTGGTCTGACAGTTCAAATCCTAGTGACGGCATTTCAAATTCTTTGAGAGGTAGTTTCAGGACTGACCTTAGGAATGCTGATGCTTGACCAGCCCTATTAAGCATTTGGTCTTCCTCCATCTTTAAGAGTAATGCATCGAAACATAACTGAAATAATGTATATGTGATGTATAACCCATATGAAATAGATGAATAAGATAGAAATCCTTAACTTTCAATTACAGTGGTAGAACTGAGTACCAGACTGCCTCAGTGAGTAAAGCAAGACGGAGTGTAAAGTTTGAACGAACTGCAAGTCGACGATATTCCCGTCGACCAACCTTTGAGAAACGGGAAAGGGAAGCAGCCATGGAGAAAGCAGAGGAGAGGCGTCGGGAAAGAGAAGAGAAGAGAAAAGTTTCGTGAGTAAAAGCAGTGTTTGGCAGTACAATGTATATTTAAATTTTTTTAACTCAGCTGTAATTTACAATTCTAGAAACCACATGGATAAAACCATAGTAGGGTCCTGAGTGGCTCAGTAGTTAAGGGGGGCGAGTTAGAACTTGGGGGTCCCAGGTTCGAGCCTGGCTCATACCTCTGGTTTCCTTTTGCAAGTAACTTCAAAGCCCTAGTCTGGTACTTGTCCATCCAAGAAAGCCATAATGTAACTGAAAGATTGTTGACTAGGCGATTAATATCATATGTAAAGAGAGAAAAATAACCAATACAGTCAAACTTGTGTTAAGAGGCCAGCCTATGGGACAGAGTAAATTGGCTGTTTCAGACAGGTTGGCTGCTTAACAGGAATTGATGTACACTATAAATCTAACAATGGGTCTTTCTGTAGTGGTTTTTTAAGGCAGGTTGGCTGCTTAAAAGGGTGGTTGCTGAACACAAGTTAGACTGTATCTCTTTTCAACAAAATAGTTTCTTCTCAATGATCTATTTAAGGTTCCCTTTAGAAAGTTTTTTCCCTAAAAGATTGGCTATTTTTACAACAATTCTAATAGACTACAGCTATTCCTTACAAATCAGCATGACAGAATTACCAAAGTTAATTAGTTTTGTTATAATTGTCTATCTTAATATAGAACCACATACTTTGTGTAAAAGTATTGATTGTCAGACAAAAATACATTCAATTTCACGACATTTCAACATAGTGACACATAAATGTATAGAATGTTAAATTTCCTCATTCAATTTACATTGCAATTCATGTACTTCAAATAGATAAACAAAACTTTGAAATCTATTTTTTAGACAATCAAAGGTTGAAACAACCATTGATGTGGAACCTAAACCAAACTCATCGAAGGACACGGGCACAGGTGCGACACCGGTACCTGCCCCTCGTGCAGCCCCTAAATCCCTTCCCCTCACTAACGGGTCAAGGGATGAAAGGGCTGGGTCCATGACTGGGTCCAACACTGGTTCCCTGTCACGGCACAGGGACAAGAAATCCCCTTCAGGAAGTTCTGGCCCCAGGACTCCATCACCTGTCGGGGCCAGTGGGAGCAAAAATACAGACATAAATCTGAAAGGTAAATCACTTGATGTTTTTATTTTTAAGGGACTTTCTTACTGTTAACAATAAGCTTGTATTGCATGAATAGAAATGCATACAGAAGTCCATTTTTAGTAAAAGTTGAAGGGACTGATTTTGTATTGGCAGATAAATTCTAGATATTATGTATCATTTTCTGAAAAATAACTAAATTATGTTTTGTATACACTTTGACAAAATTGTACATGCTAAAAACTGTAGTATATTTAACAAACATTACTTATTAGGATAGCATCCTGACATCCACATGATACTCTCATTGTGTCAAATGATCCTCACCTTAAATCGTCATGAAACAAATAAAAAGGAATTTAATTTTATCCATATAAGTGTTTGATCCTCTGGTTCTTTCATTTATAAACAATAAATACAGTGATAAGCTTGTGATTCAATCCAATCAATATGAATAGACTAGTTCTTGATTCGGATTGGTTCTTAAATCATTATGGTCTGGCATATAGCTTGTAAAGGGACCCCTTGCTAAATTTTTAAACCCCAATATTAATGCGGGTCGATCATCATGGCTCCTGTCCACCACATTACAGTGAGGCTGCAGTGTAGTAAGAACTAATAATGTATTTTTTCTAATCTCTATTCAGATGCCTCTGAAGCAGCTCAAGCAAGATTGAAGGGTCTCGACCAGACTGCGCCTGTGGCGGCTGTCAATGTCAAGCCACCGAAGGATGTTAACACATTTGTGAATAACCAGGTGAAATATGCGCCAGGTGCCGGGACGATACCATCAGATCAACTCAAGTGCAATATATTAAAAGCGAAACGTGATGAAGAGATAAAGAAGAGCAATGAAGGTAAGGTTTCAAGGGATTCATGTATGATTTAATTGTTTTCACTGTTTTCTTTATATGTATGGGTTCAAATGTACATGATGCAGAACACTGATTAAATATTCATGATTAAAGTAAAGTTTGCTAAAAAAAACAATGATTACTGCCAAATTACATAAAGAAAACTTTTCATATTTTGACCATTTGATAATTCATGGAGGAATACTTCATTAAAATGTCAAGAGTGTTTCTGTTATACTTTTTAGTTGACCCTTTGTATAAATGCACTTGTAACAGGTGTAAGAAATTAACTAAGGTTAAAATGCTCATACAGAGTAACCATTATACTTGTTACACTGCTTACTCCCCAATACTTCAAAGATGTTTTTTTCATTCATATTGTTATCTTCTCCTGTATTTAATTGGGACTCAAAATAATGTTTTAGGAAATGCTCTGGTATGTGAATTAAAAATATGCATATCCTAAATCAATAATTTAGCCTGCAGAAAAACAGAATTTTTGCTGGCTATTATTCTTTCCAAGGAACAACCAATATTTTATTTCAGTGACACGTTGAAAGTACATAGAGGTATAGTAAAAAAGTAAATGATACAAAATGCGGCTTTGTTTGCCTCAAAGTAACTCTCTATACATAAAGAACAGAGAGGTTATGGTGAAGTGAGAGACCTTATTTTGTATTCATGGTGACCAAGGCGTTTATTAGCCAAACTTTGAATTTACAACATGCACTCTGTGGCTCGGTGGTTAGAGTTCAGAACTTGAAAATCACATGAGCCCTCTCTGCTTGTATTCAAATACAGTGATGTCTCGTTAATCCGAACACGTCCATTCCCAACAAAATGTCAGGATTACCGAATCATCTGGACTGATGAAGCAGAGCATGTTCTTATACACATTAAGACATAAACGGTCTGTATGCACGTGTATACTTATAACCCTTTAGCAAATGGCAAATTGTCGACCGTCCCAAATTGAAAGAGTTTGCAGATGACATTTCAAAACCTGATGAAATTCAAAAATCGTCTGATATGGCAGAAAACATTATGGGAAAAGGAGAAATTGCTCATCATGAGCAATTTCTTCTTTACCCTCAATGTTTTCAAAAGTCGTCTGCAACACACTGGTCAAATAATTCCGTTCCCTTACAATTTCGTTCGGATTGCGAGACATCCGGATTATCAGGGTCCGGATAAACGAGGCTTCACTGTATTAGGAAGTCCCCTGTTTGACTTACCAAATGCTTGTAGTTCTAATAGGCTTGACAAGCCCTTATTGGCAGTCAAGTCTGGGGCCTCGTTACATCATTATGATTCAAGATTCTTTATTGACTTAAACTATATACAGTTTATCATCAAGTCAGTACAAATTTAAACATTTTGAAATAAAAGGTAACCATATGATCATATATCATTCAAACGTTTTGCAATAAAATATGTCCACTGTGATAATTTAATTACTATAAATGATTATGAAATAATAGGTATTTTGTGTGATCGTATACATTACACCTTTATGACCAAATAGATATCAAATGTGATTGTATATATTACACCATTAAGATCAAATAGATATCCAATGTGATTGTATAAATTACTCCATTTTGAACAAATAGGTATCCAATGTAATTTTAGATATTACGCCATTATAAACTAATAATTATCCAATGTGATCAAATGAATTATAACATTATGAACAAAAAAAAATCCAATGTGATTGTATACATTATATCAATATGAACAAAAAGAAATCCAATGTGATCGTATACATTACATCATATTGACCAAATATATATCAAATGTGATCGTATACATTACACCTTTATGACCAAATAGATATCAAATGTGATTGTATATATTACACCATTAAGATCAAATAGATATCAAATGTGATTGTATAAACTACACCATTATGAGCAAATAGATATCCAATGTGATTGTATAAATTTAATCATTATGAACAAATAGATATCCAATGTGATCATATGCAATACACCATTATGAGCAAATAGATATCCAATGTGATCGTATACATTAAATCATTATGATTAAATAGATAACCAATGTGATCGAATACAATACATCATTAGGAAAAGTAGATATCCAACGTGATCACATACATTGTACCATTATGAGCAAATAGATAACCAATGTGCATGTATACATTGTACCATTATGAACAAATAGATATCCAATGTGATTGTATTATGAGCTGGGCATCGCAACATAACTGAGATACTGTTGATGGGACGTTAAACCAATCTGAAATGAACAAGTTTCAATTTACAATTGTTTGTTTGTTTCAGAATCATATGTAGATGGCCAACTGAAGGTGGAAATACCAGATAAAATGATAAAGAAGGAAACAGAAATCTCAGAACACAGAAGGTATTTCATCACTTGTCAACACCCTCTTCCCTTACCAACTTATCATTCCAGATATAGTTTCAGATCAAAGTTAAAACATAAGCGGATTATTATACACATAACCCTTTTTTCACATCCCAGTAGCTGTTGTAGCAAGCAGCTTTTAATGCATACTTCAGTGTTTTTTAAACCTTGATAGTCAATGATGTTTATATGATTACCTTTTGAATGAAAACAGATTTGGTCTTTCTGTTGAATAATAATAAAAGAAATTAAATAAAAAGAACTGTTCATTTTTAGCTTGCTATAAAGAATAATACATATTTAGCTAGGCTGAAAACAGTATTATGATGACTTAAGAAATTTGTAATGGAAAACAGTAAAATTGTTTTACAACACTCATTTGGTCATCTGCTACAGATATAAAACATTACAAATATGGATTCAATTGATACAGGAAACATTTTAGGGTCTGCTTAATTTGAGGAACTTTCAGTTAAGCGAATCTCTCCATTCAATGGGAATTCTTTTATCAGACATTGCAACATCTAAGAAATTTGGCTCTAGTGAAGTCATCAGTTGAATCACTACGCATTAGAAAATTTTGTTACAAATAAAGAGATGGCTTCTCAAAAGCAATTTCAACTTTGACCTATAGGCTCAAAGAACTGGAATGCCTTTGAATTTTGTTTGTTTGTTAAATGATAATCAAAGGCTGGAAATGTGAAAGGATTATTTTCACTTTGTAACACTTTTCTTTATTTTCTCTATTGCTGTGTGGGCTTCAAGATTTTTTAATTGCATTTAAACGGTATTCCATAGCCTTTTATAGCTTGAAGAGTCTTTGTTTGCACAGATGATTTATATTATTCAAGGGGACATAACCCATTTCAATTTATGGGAAATGTGGACTTCGTAAAAGGTCCAAACTGAAAGCAACTGCAGTTGACAATTATATTGTATGAAGATCCATGTCACAACCAGGAGTCATTTCATTTAACCCATTACCAAACAGTAACGGCATTTTACCAGTTTGTTGCAGACGACTCTGGAAAAACATTGTGGGAAAAGGAGAAATTGCTCATTAAGAGCAATTTCTCCTTTTCCAACAATGTTTTCTACCCTATCAAAAGATTGTTTTACAATTTCATCACATATTGAAATGTTGTCTGTGCATACTCTTTAAATTTAGGGCAGTTTGATATTTGGTGTTTGGTAAAGGGTTATTCAGAAGTTTTTCCTTTTGCGAAAATATTCTGTTTTAGATAAAGTTTCACCCCCCAATTTTTTTTTTATTGTTCATGCTAGAAAGTTGTCATTTGCCAATGTCTTTAGATACAGTTGATAACATTTCGAAGAAGAGTGTACAATATGGATGATTTATCTAAGTTGTAAGAACTTGTTTCACAATCAATGTAAAATATATAAGTTTAATTCTACAATATGGATCTAGCCTGTGTATTTCTCTACAGTGCCCTTTTGAAATTTCTGTAAATAAACTTCTATAATTCCATAAGAGAAAAGATTCTTACAAAAGAAAATAGGTTTAAAGATAAATTATACTGAAGTTAGATAATTAAGAGTGCATGCCAAGTGTGTGTGTGTGTGTGTCTGTCTGTATGTTATATATAGTTTTGTATAACACCTAGTTATGTGTGATTGTAGGTGTAACACCTGATTTGTTGTACTGTGTGTCAGACTGACTGTGTGGGTTAGATATCAGAATCCACAACCTTTATTTTATAGTACAAGGAGCTTTGTGTTACAGTGGTTATATAGACAACTCTGATAGAATAGGCTTTTAGTTAGATACATAAAGAATAGATGGTTGGTGTCTTGAATCGGAAATATTATCGGGCAAGGCTTAGGAATATTATCCGGTGAGCCGAAGGCGAAATGGATAATAATCCGAAGCCGAGTCCGATAACTTCCCATTCAAAGACACCAACTATCTATTCTTTTTATCCTGTTACCTTTATGTTTTCTTTAAGAGAAAGAGATGAAAATAAAACACGAGAAAAAAGGACAAAAACAAGTAAAGAATGATGTAAACATGACGTCATGTCGTTCTTATGACGTCATGATTCGTCACATGCATGTGTTATATGGCTAGTGCCGGATATCACAAATGTTATACGGCACCTAGTAATCGGTCCCAAAATGACAATAGTGACAGGATAAAAGTAAATTTAACTCAACAATTTTCCAACTTACAGATTTCTTCATATTAATTCATTAAAAAAGAATACACATTTGAAAGATTTCCGTAACTACTGTGATGAATTGCTCATAACTAGGTATACACTTTAATGGCAATGATTCTTACCCAATAAGACATAGAAAATATTATATTACATCCGCAGTTACCATTGCGTGACATGGTTGTCTATTCCAATAGCTTTGAAAGTATGATAAGGGAATGTGTTCATTATTTCGGATTACCAAAAAAATGGTGTTTTATATCAGAGCTTGACTTTAGTTGTGATCTTAGTCATTATGATTAAGCATCAAACAATACTAGAATACAGTTCATGTGAAAAATTTAGACATCCTTCAAAGAAAGCAAAAGATCCACCAAAAATCAATGGTCTTTAGGTCAACATCATGATTGACAATCATTTTACAGTTCAGATCCCTTCCAATCTTAATTATTCATCAGCCTTAAATTACTGATTAAAAAAAACAATTTTTATTATCATATTTTGGTATGCAATTAAGACCAATTTGTAAATCTCTCCAGAGGTCATATTTGGCAAATTTATGAGGAATTGCCTAATATAACCTCTTTACCATGCAAATTCACATAGAAAGATAAAACAAGGTAAAAAGTATCACCATTGTGCAAACAAAGTCTAACTGCCTATTATGTGCCTTTGATATTTTTTTTTCTCTATTCTTTGCCACTTTTTGCTTTCACCCTGCTTTTCCAGCACTGCTAGTGAATCATCTGATGAGGACACGTCACCCCCACCCAAGGAGACAAATGTGGATGAAATTTGCGCACCTTTAACCCCTCCCAAATTGAAAAATATTGTTGAAAGCGCGGCTGATAAGTCAGCAGAAGAGGAGGATAGGTAAAGAAGATTGATTATTCTGCATCGTTCATTTATACAAGTATATAAGCTATATATACTAAGTGGATTATGCACTAAATGATACTGCATGTTATGCCTTTGTAACAAGTGACTATCATATAGCATCCTTTTTTAATTTGATGTTTATATTTCTACCTTCTAATGTGATAATCCTCGATAAAGGCATCTGTTAGTGATCAAATAAAGGAGTTATTGGGGGAGAGAATTTGCTAATAAGCATAATTTTTCCTTTTCCAACAATTATTTCTTTCTTATTGAAAAATATTTTCAAACATTTTTTAAAGTATTTTTATTAGCTTTAATTGCAGTCAGTCTCTTTGAATTAGGATAATGAAAACTTTGTTTTTAGTAAAGAGTTATTTATGATCATAATGCAACTATGCATTATTTAATAAAAGCAATGTCTTAGATTTACTAAAATAATTTAAATTTTTAGGAACTTGATACATGATTGATCTTAATCTGATAGGCTTAGGTATACAAGTGCAGTTGCACTTTGTTTTGCTATTTTTTTTTAATGAATTGAGAAAGATGCTTTCAACAATTCCTTTATTTTATGACTCACTTGTTGCAGCAGATGACTTAGGAAAGCACTGTGACAAAAGAAGAAATTGCTCAAAATAATCTATTAGTACAATTATAATTGCATGATTTTCCTCTGCTACTGCTTTAAATTTGAACATTTGGAAAATCTCACATAGGAATTAGCTTTACTCTCTAAAATTAAGAATTGTGCTTTTACATCTTTTACCAGGTTAAGAATAATAATATCTCAAGGTTAAACCAATAACCTGTTAGGTTCTTCCCCATGTACCAGTATATCCTCCTGTTATTGGTTTTGTAAAATAAGACTTAATAATCCTTTCCTCCTATTGTTTATACATGTGCATAAAATGCGCACAATTTTAATTCAAAAAATACTTTCAATAACAACAATTAAATTTCTGAATGCAAATGCAAGACATTTTCTTTATCATAATGGTAATCTTTCTAAGCCAACTATAAGAGTCTTTCAATACCATAATCCTTTGATAAAAATCACTTTAAAACCACTTGGACAAGGAAAAAACATATTTGAATTCATTGTTACAATTTTGTGTTTAATGTGTCAAGTCCTTCTCCAAAGTGAAGTTGGGATATTATTAAAGTCCTGTACTCTGACCTTTTGGGTTTCAGTCGAGTGTGACTGAACGGATTTAGATTTTGTTTATGATATGGTTTCCCACATAAAAAGGTAGACAACGATAATCAATAGATAAGTGCATGCATTTAATTGTGTTTCCCATTTATAGATATGCTTTTTGCTTGTTTGCATTAACATTGACTATTTATTAGAAGTGTTTTAATTTTTGGCACATAGCCTCAGAGTATCCTGATAGAGAAGATGCTTATAAATGGCTGTTTAATCTATTGTTGACCAAGTAACTGTTCCATTGGTTGTCATGAGAACTGTCTTAATTAAATTTTCTACATGTGTATCCAAATTAGAAGAGCTTATGATGATTCTAATAAAAAAAAGCAGCATAGGTTTAAGGAAAGAGTATCATTATTAAGTAATGTTTCAGTTATTAACTCTTAACCAGTCTGATAGTTTTTCTGCTGCTTGCAACTTCTATTAACTATTGTTAATGAAAGAGATTTTGCAATTTCTTTTTCCAGCTTTTTTTTTTTCTTCTCTCTCTGGACGAATAACTTTTTAAGGTTTATCAACCCTAGATGTCATCTGCAATTTTTCATGCATCTGTTTTTTTTGTATAGTTTAATGTATATTCGCAGTTGCAGTTGAATTAGCATAAAGTGTAAACCCACTTTAAAACTCTTGTTTAATTTTTTTATTGTTTCAATTTTGAAACAGCTGCATATTTCACATTTTAATTGATTTGAAAACAATTCAATTGAAATGAGTTAACAGAAAAAGTGCTTATTCTAAGCAATTAAATCATCAATCATAAGCTGCATGTCTTCAATTAAGCATTTTTTTAAGTAATGGGCGATTATAGATCAAATTGAATATGAATGTTGCATGACATATGAGAAATAATGCATGTCATTTATAACAAAATATAGCATGTTATCACCCTTTTGTTGTTTATGTTTGTGTAGGTATTCTATATATTGACTGTTAGCCTTTAGAAACTACATTGTATTTAACCAAACACAAAAAAAGATTGTCCCATATTGAAAGAGTTCAAAGGCAACAATTGAAATTATGGTTGAATGGTATTCCTCTTGTAAAATTGATTTTAAAATTATTTTTCGAATAATTATTAACAAAATGATTTATTTCTGTATTTATTACAATTATTTCAATGTCAATTGCAATAGATGGACAATACCCATGGATGGTTTTACTCAACCTCTTACCTCTTAATACAACACATTGACACATCAGTCCTCTTGCAGAAATAGAAACCACTTTGCCAAAACATTATATTGCTCTTTATGAGCAATTTCTTCTATTGCTACAATTGTATTAAGCCTTTCCCAAGCAATAAGGACATTTGACCACTTTGTTGCAGACGATTTAAGGAAACATTGAGGGAAAAGGAAAAATTGCTTGGGACGAGCAATTTTTCCTTTTCCCAATTGCTCGTCGTCCCGAGCAATTTTTCCTTTTCCCACAATGTTTTCTGTCCTATCAGAAGAATATTTTCCAATTTCATCACATTTTGAAATGTTGTCTGCAAACCCTTTCACTTTGGGACAGTTGAACATTTGATATTTTGGAAAGGGTTAACCAAATATCATTGAGACTTTTTTAGTAATGCAATTTAAAAGTAATCTGCTGTTCCTTATGATCTAAAACCTAGTTTTACTATTCCTATTTTCTTTTTTATATATGTAAATATCCTTTAACAACTTTACATTAGTTACCTGTATTTAGACAAAAACTGCTATATACTAATCTCATACTCTATCCTGATTTCAGTGTGTTTCACTCAGACAAAATGCCCCTCGTACGAAGTCAGCGAGGGTCGTCAACTTCAAGCCATGGTTCTTCAGCCTCTTCCAGAATACAGAATGGGTAAAACATTTACATTCTTCTCATGAGCAATTAGCCCTTGCCGTGTATGTTAGGCCTTCTGCTTAGACTATGCAAAAGATGACAATAAATCCAATATTAGTGAAAATTGGAGGGTCCTGGTTGGCCAAATGTTAGGTCTTAGAACTCAGTATCACAGGTTTGATGCCTCTGGTTCCGTTGGAATGCTATTTCAGGGACCTAGTCTGCAGTCCTGCTTATTTTCAGGCCTGGGCCTGATTTCAGGCTTCGAGATTTTAAATTTTACTTCTTTGTTGATATTGAAGATGTTTAAATTCAGTTTTCAAGTAATAATTTTCAGAATTGAGCATTCCTTAACAATAGCAGACCAGAGCCTGGTACTTGTGAATCCAGGAAAGCCATAACATAAATGAGACATTCTAGACACTTTGTTCAACCCCACACAAATAAACAAACAGTAGAATGGATAAATACATGAAATTATTTTTTTAGGTATGAAAGCATAGATAGGAAGAGGGTCAGTTCAAATAGTCACTCGGACGTGTTCATTGGCTCACTGTCTAACAAAGGCGGAGCTTCACAGGTAAGTGGGCGAAGCTTATTATTCAATGAATATGCATGACAGAGTAGATCCCATTAGAAATTTCCCGGAATTTACGAATTATTCTCAAAATTATACTCTCTTTTTGTAATCCTAGTACTTGTTCTCAAACACTAAACTCTTCTCCGTCTAAAGCAGAAATTTTGATATCCCAGAGTGGTCAGATTTTGTCATGGTTGCCATGAAAAAAAAAGCCTAAGATGAAAGATCAGTCAAAATGTTCATCTTAACCAGATATTTTCATTTTAACCAAACTTTACTTTATTTCTTAAAACTGGTGTATGATATTTCATGTCTTGAAGCAGTCAGCTTAGATTAACCCCAAGTGCATTTCATTTGTTAGCTCCTACCTTTACAGTCGAAAATGTGATTGGTCCAATCTTCAAAGTAACAACAGTTGACAAAAGAATGCTGACAAAATACATCTTTTTAAATCTTAGTTATGATATTCATACAAACCATTGTGACATAAGGATAAATTGCTCATTAGGAACAATTTATGCTTATATCACAGTGGTTTCGCCTTGTCATCTGCAGTAAAGGCATCCAAGTGAGGTACATGTATTACTAAGAAAAGAGTTAATGAAATTAGAACGGACTGCACCTTAGCCAAGGCATGGTTATTTGGAAAACATTATAACAGACTGCACATCAGACACGAAATGTTTATTTGGAAAACATTATAACAGACTGCACATCAGACAAGAAATGGTTATTTGGAAAAAACAATGCATGAATCACTGTTCCATATGCATGCTTGCAAGCTTCCTTTAGTTTAGTTCAGATTTGTTCGTGTTTTTTTTCTCAATACATAGATGGGTCAGAACAATCTGTTATGATAAATCCCATGTATTATGGGAAATGGCAACATCTACATTTATCCGTGTTGTGTTGTTTGATAGATGTGGCACTTTTCAGTCTCGATCTTTTTTGTCATGCATATGTTGTTTTGGTTTTTGTTTTTTGCTTATGGTACCGTGATATATCATATTTGTTAGTTTGCTTTGGAAACAGAGACATGTTCTGCTTCTTTTTCTTTTTGCTTCAAAAAAGGAAGGATTTTGGTTAGATTGAGTACATGAAATACATTGAGACTTTTTATGTGAAGTGATATATCTTAAATAGATCAGATGTTGGTATCAAGATAGAATAGTTCAAATGAAAAAAACAGAATTTTGACAAAAGATTTAATTGAATCTATATTTCTTTGAGATCTGTGACTAAGGATTCAACACCTTTTACCGATATTTACTTTTTCATTCTTGCGTGTTTTATTGGTCTGCTAATAAACCAGACTTATTAACATTAGATTCTATAAAAGAAAGAAAAAGAAAACATAACTTATTTGCACTTAACGGTTTTTTATCCTGTTTTTTTATCGGCAACAATTTTAGAAAAAGACTCTTTAATCTTTTTTTTTCTATAGTTATTCAAGACAATTCACAAAGTATAAAATACTGAGAAGAGATTTTAATTTACCAATTATCAAATGAAGTGATATAGTTTGCAGGAAATTCTTCCCTTTTCACTTTGATTTGATGATATTTACACAAACTAGCATGGTTTATCTGCTCCTAATTGTGCTAGATGCTAGTTTAACACATTCTCCCTAGTTGGAAATTATGGATTGGTCTAAATTCAAAGTAATGATGTAAAATTAAAAGGAGAAAAATATAATTTTTTGATATTGGCACTATTTGGTACAAATTTGGTACTCTGTGTGATAAAAGGATAATTTCCTGAGAGTGGATTGTAAGGATTTCTGAAGCATAGGGGTCTATATTTGTTCTTGGGTCAGTACTGTTTAATATACTATAGTATATTATTTGGTATTGACACCAGGATAAATATAGATCCCTATGTTCTGAAGTAGATTTATAGGAGAGAATGGGTTGATTAAGATGTTTTGTATTGTTGATTGATTGTTGAGTGTTTCTCCAGCTTGAAGCCCAAACTGTACGAATGAATGCACGAGTGACCCGTTTTGACATTGTTTTGCATTCACATTTTATCATATAGGATGTAGTGGAAATGAGGAGATCACCTCTCCCGGCCCCACGGCAGGCATTGGGTCGCCCAGAGTCTAGTGAGAGGTCAAGGTCACCAGCTCCCCCCACCAGACCCCCTCGCCCCGAGTCAAACAATAACCCCTCACCCGTGCCCTCTCCCAAACCCCCTCCGCGTCCCCCGTCACTGAGGTCATCACAGAAGGGCGGTAATGCCCCACCCCGACCCCCACCCCCTGGTAAGAAGAATGAGAAAGAAATCATGATTGACTACCCTAGAAAGGTGAGTAGTCCCGACAAGGAGCCCCTGTTAAGGTCTGATGAGTTCTCACGGGGGAGTCTGTCCCCGTCGAGTCCCCCGGGGTCGAACAGGGGCAGTGTTCGGAGTTCCGCACCCTACGACCCCAATCTGAATCCCTTTGGGGAGGAGGATGAAGAGGAAGAAGAGGAGGAAGAGGATAACAAAAGTTTTGAGGAGCAGGCTATTAATAAGTCACCGCCTGGCCCAGATAGAGCCTCCCTTAACCCTTTCTTTAGCGCATCCATTAAACGAAAGCCAGCCCCTAGCCCACCCAAACCATCGGACCATCAGGTGTCAAGGTCAAATGCTCCTGTAAACTCTTTTGGTCAAGGTCATCAACCCCTGCCCAAGGTCAGTAACATTGAACTCGAGAGGAGAAACAATATCTCTCCAGCCATGACCCCTGACCTCTCTGTGACCTCTGGAGAGACCAATGAAAAGCCGGCAGATGCTGAAGGCGTGCCTGTTATTGTAAGTGTTTTGCTTGGAATGAATTTGCATAGCTCATTACAAATAATGGTTTATTGTGGGAAAACAAGGCCTTGTAGAGGTTAAGACTAGCTGTTGACTAATACAAAGACAATATTTCATTATCGCTGTAACCAAAGTTATACTTGATAAATACTGTGCTTCTTAAGCTGAGAGTTTTCCGTTGATTACAGAAAGCATTGAAAATGTGTATGTGACCAGTGATTTCTCTTGCACATTTGTGCAGAACTGGATGTCAGGTTATCAATTTTTTGTTTCAAGCAATTTTTCCATTGGTCAAAGTGGAATCTTAAATCTTCTGCTAAATTTGCTTTAAAAGAAGTTAAGACCATGTTACTTGAGTTCTGCCTCTTATCTTAATGCAGTGCCTTTTAACACTAATTGATTTTCTTGGAAACTTAAATGAGTCATATCCTACAATAGCAGATTGATGAAATATTTGAAACAAGATGTTAAGATTCAAATAAGAAGAGAAATATGATGTGTGTAGAATTAATGATTTTTACATGGAGTCTGATTTGACCAGTCACCAAAAGGTCTCAAAATGACTATTTATAACGGTGTAATCTATGTGAATTCTCATGACGGTTTAACCAATGAAATTGTGTACAAACCTCCACCAAATAGATACATACACATGGATAGTGCTTTCAATAGATCCAGTTAGGAAATGGCTTCTGACAAACAAACGATGGCAGGGTTATGTTGACATGTCGATTTATTCCCCTACTTCAATTTCTTAGACTCAGGATTTCAGCCATCTATGTTGATGGCGTATGCTGATGCAACAAGCCTTATTTTCCCACAATAACCCTCTACTTTATACTAAACAGTGATCTCATTTTCTGTTATCACCTGCTTTTACTCATCAAAACCACAGGGGTCGAAAGTTATACTGGGGTCAATAATATGTAGTATAATAACTATTGTATTTAATAAAATAACTAGTATATTACATAGTATTGACCCCAGGATAACTAAAGACTCCTGTGATCAAAACCTGTAGGATATTTTCTGCAGACAACTTGAAAATTAGCAAGAGTTGGAAAGATTATTATTGAAGATTTTTACACTTCATGATTAGTTCGCTGACACCAGGTGTTTGCCTGGTGTTTAGTCTCTGGACTCTACTGTTGAATCATCTCACTAGATTAAAAAATCAAAAAAAGAAATCAGGAAAATGTGAAAAACAATGACAATAAGAAACTATGAAATACAGTTTACAAGAAAACAGTGTGATATAGCTGTAGTCTAAAACAATATAATTACATAAAAGAGAAAAATAAAAGATCAGTATTTTGACAAGTTGTGTGCAGTGAAAGCTTTTGATGTTGTCTTTTATCTGTTTTAGGCTGATAGTCATAAATGTTTTAAGAAGTCCTTTAGAAAAAATTGAACTCTCCTTCTCTGGTACTATAGTGTCTGAAGTGCAATTTTACACAAGCATTTAAAACAAAGATATCTCATTAATATTGATTAACACCACTTTGGTTTACCTTGAAAAGAAAGAATTAGTAACATATTTTGACTACTGACATTAACTTCAGTTACTTTTGGAGAAGAATATTGTGAAAAATATTAAGTGACTTATTATGCCAAAGACACTTGAATTATTGTCTTTTTTGCAAATGTAGGTGAGAAAAGCATAAAGGAAAAGGTTTAATGCATAGAATAAAGCTATTTACATGTACACATATTAGGTAACACGGGGTTTCAACAGATCATGAGATCATTGCACTTCTTCTCTTCTATCTTTAATTTTTTAACTTTTTTTTGTAACATTTTTCACCTACTAATTGTACCGATTTCCTTTCTCCATGTTAGAGATGAGATGGGGATTTTTTTTTAACCCTTTCTATGTTTTTTTTTTTTTTGGTCAGTTTATTTTTTTAGATTTAATGCCATGTCAACAATTTTCCTGAAAATCACCAGTACTAAGCTAGACTCTAAAGTCTCTTGTTAAAAGACGCTTCCACTAAACTAACAAAGCTGGTGGCGATGGTACCGGGGACCCCCTAGTTGCAAGTCCACTACCTACTGACCCAAGCTGGACCCTTAACATTTTAAAAGAATACGGCAATATAATAACTGATAAGTAGCAGATTATCCTGGGTACTTCATAGCCTATTGGTTAGGGTGTTGGATTTGTAACTCTGTCACAAATTATTATATTGAAAATTGTGGCAAAACCACATTGAAAGAAAATGCAGACAAAACAAAAATGGCACAAACAGAATGACAGTCGGTGGAAATGAACAGAAACATTTGTGATTAAAGGATGTTTCCTGTGTACAATTTATCCTTTTGACACTTAAGTTCTTAGTGATTGGTAGCAGATTCAGAAAAGTGAGGTATTATTGAATGAGTGAGTTTTTTGTCTTGTTTTCCATAAATACATCTTCATTTTTTTTCATAGCCCTCAGCTTTAAACTACACGTAGTTATATGATACAATCTAACTTGTGTTAAGCAGCCAACCTTTTAAGCAGCCAACCTGCCTTAAACAGCCACTACAGAAAGTCCCATTGTTAGTTTTATAGTGTACATCCAGTTGTGTTAAGCAGCCAACCTGTCTTAAATAGCCAATTTACTGGGTCCCATAGGCTGGCCTCTTAACACAAGTTTGACTGTATGTGATTCTTACATGCATAAATCGAACAATTGTATGGTCAATAAAAATGCCCAAGAAACATCTTCTTTATATGAGAAATGTGCTGTGATCCTTAATGATTCCTCTATAATAGTTTGAAGTTTGATGAAAATGTATCATTCTTCTTAAGTTTAGACATACTGTATTATTGTTTGAAGAGGAAATTTGTCTTGGCAATAATTTGAGGAACATTTTTTTTGTCTTATGCTAATAGGTTTTTCACAGTGAAACTTTACTCGTTTTATAGATAACAAACTTTGTTTCGTAAACAAATAGATTAGTAGAAGCCCTTTTACAGGATTTCTGAGATTTTATTAATCTGACCATTTCTGAGGTATTTCTTAAAATATATTTCAGTATGATAAATCACATGGCTTTACTTACCTTAATCTTACTTTATGAATTACAACTGGTAAAGTTAAGGCATTGTAACATAACACCATTGCTAGAAGTACTTTTAACCATATGATAGTTTTGCTTATCTATGCGTATGTATTGTAGTCTATAACAGTAACCTTCATCTCATTTATTTTTAAATGTTAATTTTAATAAGGATCAGTTGAAATATTTCATACCAAGGGTTCTATACAAAACTTTAGCAAGTCCTTCGCAGAAATGGGTCCTGCATGGCTCAGTGGTTAAGGTGGTGGATTCAGAACTCAGGTGGTCCTGAGTTTGAACCCCACTGACAGCTCTGGTCTCCTTGGAGTGGTCTTTGCCAAGTCACTTCAGAGTCCTAGCCTAGTACTGGCGGATCCATAACTGAAAAAACTTTTGTACGGCCTTAAACACCATACAATCAAACAAACTTTCACAAAAGTGAAGAACTTGCTCTTGGTATAGTCTTGCATTGAACCTTTCAATTTTAAAATGAATTACTTGATTTTTCTATTAAGATAGGATTGAAGCAGAGTTAATGATAAATCCACTGTTTGACTGCCTTGTTCGCTTTGTATTGGGTAATATGGTTCTGTCCTAAACCTAGTGTGTCTGCACTTCCCACCCTTATTTGTTACTAACACATGGTTAACTACATGCCAAAAATTACATTTATCCCATGATTTCAACATACTTTTGTTTAACCCAATACCAAACAATAATGACATTTGACCAGATTGTCGCAGACAACTCTGGAAAACATTGTGGGAAAAGGAGAAATTGCTCATAACGAGCAATTTCTCCATTTTCTACAGTTTTCTACCCTATCAGAAGATTACTTTACATTTTCATCATATTTTGAAATGTTGTCTGCGACCTCTTTTAATTTGTGACAATTGAAAATTTGGTGTTTGGTGAAGGGTTAACACACACATATACCTGAGAGCGTGAGAAAAGCATTGTGACAAATGAGGAAAATGACATTTATCCTTTAATATGTTATAGGAACCATTTCAACAAGAGAAGGAATTGCTAATAAATGACATTTTACACAACATTTTTTTCTTTAGTCTTCTGGTGCAGGGTACCGTTTTACAAAACAACTGAAGGAAAATATTTGCGTAAGTCTAAACAGATAAACATGAAAAGTATCTTAAATGAAAAATTGTCATGTGACACTTCAATAGAAGCATCTCTGGGAGACGATTCTAATAATGTATTACTTTTCAGTATTGCTGAGCCCAAAATTGAAATAATAGGGAATGCTGTTTTGAACTTACAAAAATCTTTAGCATTGAATGTTAATTAAACTGCACCCAGGTGTGTAATGATGGTTATTTATGAATGAAGAAGTCAAATTAATTATGGTTCCAATAGAATGGCATGAGAATCCATATCACCTATATTATTACACTTTGTACTTGCATATACTGCTTGGTTATTTGATATTCTTTAATTAGATACATGTATTACCCTTTGATAACTTATTAATAAGCCTTTGATAACATAGATACTGTAATGATTTAATTCAATTCACTAATATATATGAAAATCATATGTACTGATATCTCACTGAGTGATTGAACACATATTTTGTACAAGGTTTTTATTTAACTTATTCTTTGAAATCATATTAACCTTTATTACATTAATTACCATCATTTCATGCATGGTAATTTACTGGTTTCTACACAGTACTCTTATTAGGTCATTATTCATTTTTCAAAGTTTGTGAGTTTGTTTTAAGAGTTGACCTATCACCAAACTTTTAAGGCATTTAATGAAGGAAAACAAATTTGACTTGTTTTATCCATCAAACTTAATTAATGGTACAGAGTACAAGACAAAATCCAAAGTTGGGGATAAGATAAAACTTTGTTGCCTAAAGAAGGTCATAATTCAAATTGTTTCCTTTTTGATAGGTCAAAAATTCATATGCTAGGAGGTTAGTGGAGAATAAACCCGATTTAAAACCATTGAACAATAAGGTTTGGAGAGGAAGCCCGAAGCAGGTGTATTTGTAACAGTGGCGGTAAATAAGACATGCACTTTGAGATTTTGGGTAGCAGTTTGCTGTGTGCTTATTTCATCTGACGAAAAACACAACAACAAAGAGCTAAATCTTTACATTGTTTTAGGTCATCAGTTTAGTGTTGGTTATGTCTATTGGTTGTTGTGGTTTTCATATCGGATGTTAAGTGCAAGATTATAGTAAGTGATTCATGTTTGTGAAGCACTTACTATAGTATTGTATTGTACCTTCGGTTTGCTACTTTTTTGTAACAATCCCGAACCCAGTAAGCTTTGTCTTTAGCAATGGCAAGGGCGTGTGTGGCCCAGTGGTTAAGGTGACACACTTAGAACTCAGAGGTCCCAGGTTCACACCCCACTGGCACCTCTGGTTTTGTGGAAGTGACCTTTGGCAAGTCACTTTATATTTCTAGCCTAGTACTGGTGGTTCCAGGAAAACGTTACATAACTTAAAATTTGTTGGTACGGTGTTTAACACCATACAATCAAAAGGGCTTCATGTTTGTCAAGCACTTACTCCAGTGTTGCATTAAACCCTCAATTTGCTATTTCCTATGACAATCCCATACCCAAAGAGCTTTGTATTTAGCGATGGCACCTTCCCATTTAAACTCTAGGTCAGTGACCTGTTTCAGCTATGATGACTTCAGTTTGGTTTGCTTGACTTGTATTAAACACTTTTGAAACAACTGTATTTCACTTATATTACAGTTCTAGCAGAATTAGGTACAACAAAGAGAAACTTTTCCAAGTTTCTGATTTGTCAATATTATTTCCAATGAGAACCAAGAATTGCGATTCAGAGCCTTAGCTTAGTACTGGTGGATCAAAGGTTAAGCTGTTACATAATTGAAAAATTGTTGATAGGGCATTTAACACCAAACAAACAAACAACAATAATATAATCATATCTGTTAAAAGTGATTTAACAGTTCAAGTGACAAAAGTATTACATATTTCCTATTGTGTTACTAATACCATTTGTCGCAAAGCTTTAAATGTCTCTTCTTTCAAGAGTACTTCTGGAACGCCTGTTGGTTCTACCCGGCTTGACCAGCCCTAGTTGAATATGGGGTCTTCCTCCATTAAGAAGAGTCAGGGATCGCATATAACTGAAAAAATGTTGATGCCATGTAAAACCCATACATAATATAACAATACTTTTCTTTCAAAAGCATGGAGATTTACTTGTTTTATTTGAGTTTGGTTTGATCAGATACTGTTGGTTGTGTATTTAATTATACCTTTTTCTCTTTACTTTCTATTAATCCTGCTTTTCACATTGACAAGTCACGGTAATCACCTGACCAGTGTTTCCTGATCTCTTACTTTCCTGTTCTGGTGGTTTATGATAACCCATGCTTTATAACAGCATAAGGTCTAAAAACCTAGAGAGAAATTGTACTCGAAGTCGATTGATATTGGACATGCACGCCCGTTGACTCCGATATCTCTGCTGTGTGTTAGATCATAGATGTAATAACACCGTTAAAAAGCATGGGTTACAGTAAACCACCAGAACCAGAAAATTGATGGTCAACTCATGAGGGGTACACACTGTGGCTATCATTGGCAAAATTAGGTGAAAAAGGCAAAAATACAAGGGCGTGGCCATCTAGTTCAGATATAAACGTGTAAACATTGGTCTTGTGATTCCCCTCCTGATTGATTGACTTTTATGCACTTGCAGCAGAAGACTTATTAACCAACACACTTTGTCAAAGGAAGATATTGCTTTCAATGAGTTCTTCAGATACTATATAGGAAATCTTAATTAATAATGCCATTTAGTTGTCATGTGATATTGCTTTTCTTTTAATATGGTACCCAAATCCTGTATTTGCAAATAGACTGAACTTTTCTCTCTTTGTATTCTACATGTGTTTACTTGCTTGAATACCAAGTTTTCTTTTATTCTTCACTTTTCTAATTTACAAATATTTTTGCCAGTGTTGTCATTTACAAGAGAGCAAATTTGTAATAATTTGGATGAAGTAGCATAGTAATTAGAGTTCTTCACTTGATATTATGAAGCCACATCCTGTTATAAGTTATCAAAGGAAAATGTGAAGGAAAAAGAACGCATTTTCAATCCTGTTTCTTAAGCAATGTGCTCGAAGTGGAAATTTAAGGGATATATATCATATTACAAATTGTTTAAGAGATAAATACAACATTTCTCTATTGATAACTTGTCAAATGATATCTATTTCATCTTTTAAAAACCCGATGAGCCTAAATTGAAAATCCTAACTTTAATTTTGTTTTTTACAGGAGACAAGCAACTCGCACACTATCACTACAACAACAACAACTGCAAGTCGGAAGACAGCGTCATCCACCTCAAGTGTGCCGGGTACCAAGACAAGCACTGTTACTGTAAATAGAACTCATTCGGAATCCATCGTCAACGGTGATAAACTCTCCCCATGGCATATTGGACAGTCGGGCGAAAAGAAAGTGGAACGAAAAATCACCCTTACTACGGAGCTATAACACGATTGGCCGGGCAGTTTTTATTTGTTTGTGTTTTATTTCTCTGTGTTTGTGTGTCTAGAATGTGTCGCCTTAATTGATCTTGTCCACTTACGTTTTTTAAGAGTTTGATATGAAAGACACCTGATACTGTCACTTCTGTATTTTTCCACTCAAGTCTAGGTTACTTTGTACAGGTTTACGGTTTATCAAAGTAGAAAAAAATGAGACAAAAGAATAGGTTGTCTATATACAATTTTTGTTTAAGCATAACCATTTTCAAAGATTCAAACTAACTATGTGATTTTTTTCTCAAGCTAAAATGTTAGGATTACAAATATGGAAATACAATATTTGTTAGTTTAATGTATTTTGTTTTAATCTTCCCTGTTAAATTATCTTTCCTGTTTGCAAGGGAGCATTTTGTTAAACAAATCTTTCCAAATTTTGTGATGGTTCCATCATGAAATCTAAAAGGACTTAACATGTACTTAAATATTTTGTACCATATTTTTTTTTTCTATTTCAAAAAAGAAATGACAACATTCTTTAAGAAAAAGGGAACTTGCTCCTTTCATTGCCAATTAGTGTAAATTCTTTAAGTATATTTATCTTACGATTTACCTGTTGCTTATTATTATTGACCAATGAGTGGATGGCTTTCTATATACTGGGTATTACAATAATATTCTCCCAAGTGTCGGATGTCTTCTGTATCAAAATTGTCAAATAATCCTAAGCCATACTTAACATTGTTCCTATCATTTTGTAAGCATTTGCTTATGTACTTGTTGTGTTGTCGGATATATGTAAGCAGCTGCAACTCAACTCTTACACAAATGTCTAGCCTCTCATTAATTCTTTCATGTATACATTTTTATCCCTTTCTCTCATTTAGATTTTCTGACTGGTCCAAATTGAAAACAAGAGCTAGCATCCATTAAGTGGACAATTTATGAAAATCAAACTTTTCTTCATATTTGCCACAATTTTACTCAAGAAATCATTGTGATGATAGGAGAAGTTGATTTAAATTTCTCTGTTTGTAAAACTGTTTTCCTATCCAATCTCACAACTTAATGATTGTCATCTGACCTTGATCAAAATTTGGACCAGACGGAAAATCTGTATATGAGGGAATGTGTCAGATTACTTTTTTTGTTGCAGTCAAAATTAAGAAATTTGAACAACTAAGAAGAAAAAACATGATATTCTTTTGATATCATGTACAAGCAACTTGCTGGTATGTTTTAAAGAAAAAGTACATATGTGTTTATTCTATTTTTTGTCAAACCCGCTGTTGGATAATTTAATAATAGTTTGATTGTAGAACACATTATGCCATGCTGCTGCTTATAAATAAAGTTACAGACTTCATTTTGTACAAGTGTCCAATCAAAGGTTTTGGCCAGTCTTTGCCCAAAGGTTTTTACTTATTTCATCTGAATTGAATAATATTTTAAGAGATTTCGATGTGATTTTTTAAAAGACATTTTTATTTTCATTCTAATGAGAAAGTATTTACATTTTTATACATTCCAGCTAAAAAGGTTAGTGATTTTACTGTAAATGGTTGTCTTAGATATATGATATTGTTTCCATAAGTTTTAAATCCTTTTCATGCCTTCGTCTCTGTGCAATAATTCACTGATGATTCTTGAGTGCATTCCCAAAGTGATCGTTAACTTCAATGCACTTGAATGGCCTATAAATAGGCTATTAAGGCTAGAAATCATTTCGTAATATGCTAAGATGTGTCTTACTGTACCAATAGGCCATACAGTTTTAGGTTTGCATAAGAGATTTTGGTATTGTAACTATGGGTAGAGTCTAAAATGGGAATGTGTTTTCTTGATGCAATACTTTTTTTACCAATTTTTAAACAACACAAAATTATTTTAGAGGAAAAAACTTTTTTTTACTACTCAACTTAGGTTGTTTTTGATAAGTAAACACTTGATATGTATGTTGAATTTCTGACCTGTTCATTGTATATTATTGTGAACGATTGATTCCTAAGTTGGTCTCGATATACTTCATCAGATGTCTTTTTGAGAATATTGCGACAATCAGAGAATTATTGATGGAATATATATTTTGGGATCAGTTTAATTCTCTTGTTACAATATATTATTTTGATATCATGAGCAAATTTGTCTTTTTTCATCTTTTCATGTCAGTCGCAAAGACAGTTGGCCAATCAACAAAACCCTGCTTACAACGTCTGTCAGAGCTGTTTTCAAGATCAGAGCTATTGAAAACCATACTCACTTACACACATGCATTTGTTTGACGGAGTCTTTGACACATATATGCATTGGTGTAACCATCATGAACATTCGTTTGAGGTGTTTTGTAGATTGGTTAATTGGTTAGTTTTTTATCATGGCGGTTAACAACAATAGTCTGATTACATATTAGAAGCCTACTTTACATAAAGATTTCATCCATTTACACACTGGTGTTTTGGAAACCAGCTTAATGGCCTACAATTTTGGTGGCAGTTATATATTCAAATATTTTATGATTTTTTTAACTTTTTTTTTTACAATGATTTGCTATTATTATCAGAACATATCAAGAAAATGCTGGTGTGCCTTGTTATTTTTAAGTCAATTTTTATATCACTCATTTATACCTATGACTCAATATTTCAAACTCTGTATGACTTTTTGACAACCTTTTGTGCAAGTTCAAAATAAATGACAAATTTCAAAGTTGAACATAGAAAAAAGGTTTGAGGAAACATTGGGATAAAAGTGAAATTTTTCAATCTTGTCCTACAGTTTTAAACTATATGTGTTTTAAGACCACACAATGTTGTCAAAAATTCAAAATGAGTTTATGCCATTTCTTTGATCACCTGTTTTTACATATGACTTCATATATTTAATCTCATCATAGTAATGTATATGAATATTTTAGTCATTGCTACATTACCTATATATCTTGCATACACTCATTCTTTAAACTATTTTAGCAAGTGAGAACTCTTTCAAGGAAATAAAGTACATACACTTGCACTTATGCAGAGTTGAAAATGTTGTAGGTCATCAAGTTATTCCTTACAAAAATTCGAAATTTGAACAAGTTGCTAAATTACTTATAATAGAATGGCCTAAAGATAGAGGTGTCTTCGTAGAGTTCTCTTTCATGCATATCTTTGCAGCTGAACTTAGTAGCTGCTACTACTGTCACAACAATATTTTCAAACACTTTTCTTAAATATGCTTTGTAAATATCTTATGGCATTCTTTATATGTAGCACTGTGTATGTATCCTTTTTTGAGAGTCCAATTTAAGATTAAGTTGAAGTACTTACTGTCTTGTATTGAACCCTCAATTTGCTTTATTTCACAATGTAAGCACACATTCCACAATGATGTAGGTTTAAAAGAATGGATGACAGAAAGTGTCTTTAAAGCATTCTGAATTAATCTCTTTTTTTCTGACCTGTGTCTAGTGGCCTCTCTAGCCTGGTGGTTAGGGCACAGAACTTGAAACCACTTGGCCCTTTTCCCTAGGGATTCTAATTCCTGTGTAGATGGATTTTCATGGGAGTTAATTCTTATGGATGTCTTACAGAATAAGATAAATAAATCTACACCATATTCTTACACATGGTTTGTTTTAAGAATTTGCCATCATATGTGTATGCTCATCTTATAAACATGTAATGCATTTTTGTAAATGTCTTGTTTTGTACTGTGGTGATACAATAGAGATTTTAAGTTTGATGTAAAATTTCTACCGGAGAACATGTTAACCCCCTCACTCAATAATACTTTACTTTGATGAACCTGCTGGTATAGGTAACAAATAATCAATGTGACAAAAGCATACATTCCTTTTGATATTTCACCATGCTTTTTTATTATTTGGTGTTACTTTTATTTGAAAAAGGCACAACAAACTTGAGGTGGGGGTTTAGGTGTTTTGATATAACTTTTGTCTGTCTTAAAACATTAAGTCTATATTCTTTCAATTAAAAATGACAAATTTTCTCCAGATTTCTCAGACACTTCAGTAAACATTTAGAGCTATTTCAGTAACAATAATTCATTCAAAAGAAGGGGCGTTGAGTTATGAGTAAATACATGAGATACTCGTCCTCCTTCCTCGTTCAGGTCTTTGTTATCGATCCAAATATACCCGGTATACCATCTATAGATTACAATGACAAATTATGAAGAAACAAATGTATATATAAAGTGATGGGTATTTATAGATGATAAAAGCTTTAGCCTCCATTCAATTCTCTGCTGTAATTTCCTATTTATGTCCTTCTGGTATATATAGTGTATCGACATTTATGTAGATGTAAATGATCATTTCTAGTAATTGTGTATATTTCATAAATCATACATGAAGATTATACATTATTGTACTTTCTTCTTGATAAGATATATTTTCTACTGTAATACAATAACGATAATGATCATCATAGTTGAAATATAAGATATGTTATGCCTTGCCTGACTTAACTCATAGTTATATATTAACTTATACACCCTTTCGACTTAGTATACAAAAATATACTGGTATATCCATTTTTTAAAATAATTGACATTTTCATTTTGAAATTGAAAAGGAACCTTTTTGGAAAAAATGAGAAATTGATGGTTTGGCATGATGACTTCCATAGTAGCTTTTACCTGTGCATTGAGATGTACATTTATTTATAAGATTATTTAAATAATTGCTTGGATAGTTTTAAAAACTTTTGTGTCTTTGATCATATAAACAAAATCGTCTTTAAAAGCTTTTATCAAATTTTTCAAATGCTTTCAACTTGCAAGTGATTATCAAATGGAAGCATTATAATTATATATGGTGATGCTTTTTTACATTAAAAAACATTCATTTGTTTAACATATAGATGATGCAGGGCAATATTTGGCTGTCTAAGTTTATAACTTAGTTATTATCTCCAAAAAGGCTGTAGATCCTTCTATGAGGTGAAGCAGCAATGGCCTTTTGATATTTTTAACTCGGTTTTGGTGAGGGAAAATAAATACAAGTTTTGTTTGGCTCCGATACAATATTAAAGCAGTAATGTTTTAAGTGCTTTGCAAGTTGATGGTTGAGTACAAGAGCATATCAAGTCCCTCATTTTGCTAAGGACTTGCTATCTTCTTGCAATTAATACTCAAAATGTGAAAGGCCTAGTGCACTATTGTTTAAACTTATGGAGTATTCACGTTGAACCCATCTACATGTATTATACAATCTAGAGTAATGTTACCATCAAGGTGTTGCATTAAGGCGTTTCTAATTGATTATGGGGTAATATAAAACTGACATCTGTGCGATTTCAAGCTTTTTATATGTTTCAATAGCAGGAGACTTTACTAGTCACAATAAAATGATGTTAGAAATACAGACTTTATCTTGTTTCATTTGTTAATACAACACCGCTTCTTGTTCATCTTTTGAATGAGGATGTTAAGTTGTATTCCTTGCTCCGTATAACATCATTGTGGTGTATCTGCTACAGAAAATTACTGTGTCTGATGTATGATAGCTTCTAATTGGATGATAACTTCGTATTGGAGCTTCTTATCGGATGAAATCTTCTTATTGAATGCTAGCTTCTTATTGAATAGCTTCTTATGAGTTGACTCCTTTGCTAAATGAAAAAAAAACCTGCCTAAGTGACAAAAAGGATGGCCAGTTTCCCAATTCAATGTAGATTCATCACTTTAAACTATTGATTTGCTTTATCGTTTCTATTCTCATAATGAACGACTATGGCCTATCCATCCACATATGTACCATCTCAAGTGTGAAGACATGAAGTGACATCAAGTGTTTGGCCATATGCATGTACTGTATAGATGTATATCTATGCACAGACTTCAGCACAACAGGCAAACAACGCATGGAACCATTGAGACAAAAAGAGGAATTGTGTCAAATATTTTCGCCTATCACGAAATTCTCCATTTTACTCTCAGAGGCTTTTTAACTACTCTATTTGAGCAAATACCAGTTCCTATACTGTAACAGGCGTCTGCTATTGCTTTGAGTTTGGGCCAATTCGAAGACTCCATTTTGCTATGGGGGTTTCTGTAACAAACTAAAATTTTCATTACAATACTGCAACAGACTGCAGACATGAAAGAGATGTGGATCCTGTATACATTCTTTAGGGAATTGAAGAGCCGTATATTTCTCAATACAAATGCGTATTGCCAAAGCAGAAACACAGAAGCGATAATGTGAAATAGTATATAATCAATGATGATGCAAATAAGTTATTCTTATGAATTCTCCAAGTCCACCACATCTATCTAACATTAACACATCTATTGAAGAATCCTTATGGAACCACAGTGACAAAAGGCTTAATTGCTCCTTACACACAGATAGAGTATCAATCAATTGCCTACAATACTTCTAGTATGGTGTTTAACGCTGGATCAACATTTTTTCAGATATATAACACTGTCCTTGAATCACCAGTACTAGGATAGGGCTTTAAAAATCTTGCCAAAGGACACTCTAACAAAACCAGAGGTGTCTGCAGGTTTGGAACTTGGGACACGGTTTCTAAGTCCGCCACCTTAGCCACTTTACCACGCCGAACACTTACTAGAACAGTTAATGAGATACAGACTTGGATGCAGAACATTAACTAAGGCTATCATAGTACAAAAATGGCTATTCTGTTTTAAAATCAATACCAGAGTTATGGGATTTTGTCAGTGACTTAAAATAATGATCCCATACACATATGTAATGTTTTGATGTTATCACTACAGTAGTTGTTGAAATAGAAACTTGCATGTAAAACCTTGACCTTCAGATCTTTTAAGTACAAAGGGGGCATAATTTAGATAAAATCAAGACCAGGGATATGGAACTTGGCCAGGGACTTTCACAATGACACTGAAGACATGTTTGAAGACCAATAACAATGGCATTAATCGGTTCCCTCCGTGGAACTATGTGCTTCGGTAATAGCTGCACGACCTTTATACCAGCTCCAGTCGAAAAAAGGGTAATCATAGCTTCCCTTCATGGTTTCCTGTGTTTGAGAAGGAGCTGTATGAGCTTAACTTCAGCTTGATTAGAAAAAAGATGGTAAAGGATTCCACTTTAAGGCAATCTGTATTATATTAAATCAATATGACCTGAAAACAAGCTGCAAACAAAACGGAGAGTAAAACTAGCTTACCTTCATGGTTCTCCATGTTTTAGAAGCAGCTGCATGACCTAAACGCCAGCTCAATTAAGATAAGATAGTAATGGCTTCCCTCCATGGCCATTTGCCTTGTAAAATCAATGTGACTTTAAAGCAAGCCGCTGGTCAAAAACGTTATAAATGGCTTAACAAATGTGTTTTGTTAAGAGCAGAAGAACATTCACGCCAGCTAAAGGTCAATATGGTGGTAATGGCTTTCCTTTATGACATCCTTTCTTTTGAAAATATCAGCAGCAGGACATTAAAGTCAGGTGCAGGTCAAAACGATAGTAATGGCTTTCCTCTATGACATTCTCTGCTTTGATAACAGCGGTATGAACTTTTAGTCAGTTGCAAATAAAAGAATTAGGAGTAATAGCTTTCTTTTATGACAGCAGTGCTTTGATTACAACAGAAAGAACTTGAAGCCAGGTGCTGGTTAAAATGGTAGTAATGATTTTCTTTTATGACACTGCGTGCTTTGATAACAGTAATAGGAATTTAAACCAGCTATAGATACAAGGTGGTATTAATGGCTTTCCTTGTGACATTATGTGCTTTGACAACAGCAAAAGGACCTCTAAGCCACGTGAAGGTCAGAAATGGAGTAACTTTATGACGATATGTGCTTTGATAACAGCAGTAAGACATTTAAGCAAGGTGCAGGCCAAATTGGTAGTAATGGCTTTCCTTTATGGTACTCTGTGCTTTGATTACAGCCGTAGGACCTTTAAGCAAGGTACAGGTCAAAATGGTATTAATTACTTTCCTTTATGACATTCTGTGCTTTGATAACAGCAGTAGGACCTCTAAGCCAGCTGCATGTAAAAAGGGTAGTAATGCCCGTCTTTATAATTCTTTGTGCTTTGATTGCATCAGCAGGACTTCTAAGCCAGCTGCATATCAAAATGGTATTAAATGCCTCCTTTCTGACACTCTGTGCTTTGATTAAGCAGCAGGACCTCTAGGCCAGCTGTAGATCAAAATGGTAATAATGGCATCCTTTCTGACTTTATGTGTATTTACAGCCGTAGGACCTCTAGGTCAGATGTGGATCAAAATGGTAGTAATGGCCTCCTTAATGACATTCTATGTATTTACAGCCGTAGGACCTTTAGGCCAGCTTTGGATCAAAATGGTAGTAATGGCCTCCTTAATGACACCCTATGTATTTACAGCCGTAGGACCTCTAGGCCAGTAGTGGATCAAAATGGTACTAATAATAATTTTAGAGAGGCAGCTGACGCACTGAAGAGACCACTTAGTATTCTATTTAAACAATCCTTAATACAGTCAAGTCTACCAAACGATTGGAAGAAAGCAAACGTCTCAGCTATCTGTAAGAAAGGAAATAAATGTCAAGCCGGGAACTATCGTCCAGTCAGCCTTACTTCAATTGTATGTAAAATTATGGAGTCACTTATAAGAGAGCATATTAATAATTACATGAAACAAAACAATCTTTTCTCCGAGAAACAATTTGGATTTATCGCTGGAAGATCCACCACATCTCAATTATTAAATGTATTGGAAAAATGGACTGATGCTATAGATAACGGACACCAAATAGACTGCATATACATGGATTTCCAGAAGGCATTTGACACGGTACCACATAAGAGGCTTATACAAAAACTGAAGGCGTATAATTTCAATGAGTCAATTATTAAATGGATACAAAGTTTCTTACAAGATCGACAACAAAGAGTAATAATTAACGGAGAAAAATCCCAATGGGCCCCAGTTACATCAGGCATTCCCCAGGGGTCTGTCCTTGGCCCCACACTATTTATACTGTACATCAATGATCTCCCGACGTCAGTCAACTCGGATGCGTTTCTTTTTGCAGATGACACAAAAATGTTCAGAATAGTCACAAACGAGGAAGACTCGGACAACTTACAATCTGATCTAGATCAAATGTCTAAATGGAGTGAAACGTGGCTTTTAAAATTTCATCCAGATAAATGTAAGCATATGCATGTTGGTAGAAAGAATATTGATACAAAATACGATCTCAGAGGAATAGACATAAACAAAACTACATATGAGAAGGATATAGGAGTTATTATTGATGAGAAGTTGGATTTCGAAAAACACATCAGCGAAAAAATAAAGAAAGCTAACAGCACGTTTGCAATTAATAGAAGATCATTTCAGTTTCTCAATGAGGAAACATTCAAACCCCTATATAAAAGTCTCGTAAGAACACATTTAGAATATGCAGGTGCAGCCTGGAGACCATTTAAAGCAATAGATATAGACAGAATTGAGAGTGTACAAAGGCGTGCAACAAAACAAATACCAGGCTTCAAGAACTTGGAATATCCTGAGAGACTTAGAATATTAAAACTACCGACCTTATCCTATAGAAGATGTAGAGGTGACATGATAGAAGCATACAAACTTATACATAAATTATATGATACTGGGGATACAAACTTATTAAAACTTTGGGATAATTGCTCACTCAGACATAGTCAAAGAAGAAACTGTCTTCAAATTTTTCCACAACATTGTGCATCTAATGTAAGAAAGAACTCCTTTACAATAAGAATTTCGAGAGTCTGGAACAGCCTTCCCGAGGAGATTGTTTCAGCGCCATCAATTAATTCATTCAAGAACAGACTAGATAAACACTGGCATAAACAGGAGGTCCTGTATGATAATCATAAGGCAGAAATAAAAATTAACGGAACCAGAGAACATAATACAAGTAGGATAAATACAATTAATGAAAATAACGAGCCTGGCGAAGAGGACCCTAGAGGACCTGTGCTGGGAACCAACCCTAAGTAAACCCTAAGTAAGTAATAGCCTCCTTAATGACATTCTGTGTATTTAAAGCCGGAGGACCTCTAATCCAGCAACATGTCAAAAGGGTAGTAATGACCTTCTTTATGACACTTTGTGCTTTGATAACAGAAGCAGGACACCTTAGCCAGCTGCAGGTTAAAATGGAAATAATGTCCCTCATTATGACAACCCGTGCTTTGATTACAGCTGCCAAACCTCTAAGCGAGCTGTAAGTCAAAAGTAATGTGGAAATTTAAGGGATATATTTTTTTTTTACAAATTGTTTAAGAGATAAATACAACATTTCTCTTTTGATAACTTGTCAAATGATATCTATTTCATCTTTTAAAAACCCGATGAGCCTAAATTGAAAATCCTAACTTTAATTTTATTTTTTACAGGAGACGAGCAACTCGCACACTATCACTACAACAACAACAACTGCAAGTCGGAAGACAGCGTCATCCACCTCAAGTGTGCCGGGTACCAAGACAAGCACTGTTACTGTAAATAGAACTCATTCGGAATCCATCGTCAACGGTGATAAACTCTCCCCATGGCATATTGGACAGTCGGGCGAAAAGAAAGTGGAACGAAAAATCACCCTTACTACGGAGCTATAACACGATTGGCCGGACATTTTTTGTTTGTTTGTGTTTTATTTCTCTGTGTTTGTGTGTCTAGAAATGTGTCGCCTTAATTGATCTTGTCCACTTACGTTTTTTAAGAGTTTGATATGAAAGACATCTGAAACTGTCACTTCTGTATTTTCCCACTCAAGTCTAGGTAACTTTGTACAGGTTTACTGTTTATCAAAGTACAAAAAAATGAGACAAAAGAGAGACATAGTTTGTCTATATACATTTTTTGTTTTAGCATAACCATTTCCAAGGATTCAAACTATGAGATTTTTTTTCTCAAGCTAAAATGTTAGGATTACAAATATTGTAAAACAATATTTGTTAGTTTAATTTTTTTTTTAATCTTCCCTGCTAAATTATCTTTCCTGTTTGCAAGGGAGCATTTTGTTAAACAAATTTTTCCAAATTTTGTGATGGTTCCAAAATGAAAATCTAAAAGGACTTTACATGTTCTTAGATATTTTGTGCCATATTTCTTTTTCTATTTCAAAAAAGAAATGACAGCATTCTTTAAGAAATAGGGAACTTGCTCCTTTCAATTGTCAATTAGTGTAAATTCTTTATGTATATTTATATTACGATTTACCTGTTGCTTATTATTATTGACCAATGAGTGCATGGCTTTCTATATACCGGGTATTACAATAATATCACCCAAATGTCGGATGTCTTTTGTATCAAAATTTCAATATAATCCTAAGCCATACTTAACATTGTTCCTATCATTTTGTAAGCATTTGCTTATGTACTTGTTGTGTTGTCGGATATATGTAAGCAGCTGCAACTCAACTCTTACACAAATATCTAGCCTCTCATTAATTCTTTCATGTATACATTTTTATCCCTTTCTCTCATTTAGATTTTTCTGACTGATCCAAATTGAAAACAAGAGCTAGCATCCATTTAATGGACAATTTATGAAAATCAACTTTTTCTTTATATTTGCCACAATTTTACTCAAGAAACCATTGTGATGATAGGAGAAGTTGATTTAAATTTCTCTGTTTGTAAAACTGTTTTCCTATCCAATCTCACAACTTAATGATTGTCATCTGCTCTTGATCCAAATTTGGACCATACGGAAAATCTGTATATGAGGGAATGTGTCAGATTACTTTTTTTGTTGCAATCAAAATTAAGAAATTTGAACAACTAAGAAGAAAAAACATGATATTCTTTTGATATCATGTACAAGCAACATGTTGGTATGTTTTAAAGAAAAAGTACATATGTGTTTATTCTATTTTTTGTCAAACCCGCTGTTGGATAATTTAATAATAGTTTGATTGTAGAACACATTATGCCATGCTGCTGCTTATAAATAAAGCTACAGACTTTATTTTGTACAAGTGTCCAATCAAAGGTTTTGGCCAGTCTTTGCCCAAAGGTTTTTACTTATTTCATCTCAATTGAACAATATTTTAAGAGATTTTGATGTGATTTTTTAAAAGACATTTTTATTTTCATTCTAATGAGAAAGTATTTACATTTCTATACATTCCAGCTAAAAAGGTTAGTGATTTTACTGTAAATGGTTGTCTTAGATATATGATATTGTTTCCATAAGTTTTAAATCCTTTTCATGCCTTCGTCTCTGTGCAATAATTCACTGATGATTCTTGAGTGCATTCCCAAAGTGATCGTTAACTTCAATGCACTTGAATAGCCTTTAGCTATTAAGGCTAGAAATCATTTCGTAATATGCTAAGATGTGTATTAATGTACCAATAGGCCATACAGTTTTAGGTTTGCATAAGAGATTTTGGTATTGTAACTATGGGTAGAGTCTAAAATGGGAATGTGTTTTCTTGATGCAATACTTTTTTTACCAATTTTAAACAACACAAAATTATTTTAGAGGAAAACACTTTTTTTTACTACTCAACTTGAGGTTGTTTTTGATAAGTAACCACTTGATATGTATGTTAAATTTCTGACCTGTTCATTGTATATTATTGTAAACGATTGATTCCTAAGTTGGTCTCGATATACTACATCAGATGTCTTTTTGAGAATATTGTGACAATTGGAGAATTATTGATGGAATATATCTTTTGGGATCAGTTTAATTCTCTTGTTACAATATATTATTTTGATATCATGAGCAAATTTGTTTTTTTCATCTTTTCATGTCAGTCGCAAAGGCAGTTGGCCAATCAACAAAACCCTGCTTACAACGTCTGTCAGAGCTGTTTTCAAGATCAGAGCTATTGAAAACCATACTCACTTACACACATGCATTTGTTTTACGGAGTCTTTGACACATATATGCATTGGTGTTACCATCATGAACATTCATTTGAGGTGTTCTGTAGATTGGTTGATTGGTTAGTTTTCTATCATGGCGGTTAACAACAATAGTCTGATTACATATTAGAAGCCTACTTTACATAAAGATTTCATCCATTTACACACTGGTGTTTTGGAAACCAGCTTAATGGCCTAGAATTTGGTGGCAGTTATATATTCAAATATTTTATGATTTTTTTAAGTTTTTTTTTTTTACAATGAATTGCTATTATTATCAGAATATATCAAGAAAATGCTGGTGTGCCTTGTTATTTTTAAGTCAATTTTTATTATCACTCATTTATACCTATGACTCAATATTTCAAACTCTGTATGACTTTTTGACAACCTTTTGTGCAAGTTCAAAATAGATGACAAATTTCAAAGTTGAACATATAAAAAAAGGTTTAAGGAAACATTGCGATTAAATTTGTCAATCTTGTCCTACAGTTTTAAACTATATGTGTTTTAAGACCACACAATGTTGTCAAAAATTCAAAATGAGTTTATGCCATTTCTTTGATCACCTGTTTTTACATATGACTTCATATATTTAATCTCATCATAGTTATGTATATGAATATTTTAGTAATTGCTACATTACCTATATATCTTGCATACACTCATTCTTTAAACTATTTTAGCAAGTGAGATGAACTCTTTCAAGGAAATAAAGTACATACACTTGCACTTATGCAGAGTTGAAAATGTTGTAGGTCATCAAGTTATTCCTTACAAAAATTCGAAATTTGAACAAGTTGCTAAATTACTTATAATAGAATGGCCTAAAGATAGAGGTGTCTTCGTAGAGTTCTCTTTCATGCATATCTTTGCAGCTGAACTTAGTAGCTGCTACTACTGTCACAACAATATTTTCAAACACTTTTTAAAAAATTGATTAAACAATATAGATCGTCTTGAAACATCTAGGTGTTTTTAGACTTTTCTTAAAATTTATGCTTTGTAAATATCTTATGGCATTCTTTATATGTAGCACTGTGTATGTATCCTTTTTTGAGAGTCCAATTTAAGATTAAGTTGAAGTACTTACTGTCTTGCATTGAACCCTCAATTTGCTTTATTTCACAATGTAAGCACACATTCCACACTGATGTAGGTTTAAAAGAATGGACGACAGAAAGTGTCTTTAAAGCATTCTGAATTAATCTCTTTTTTTCTGTCCTGTGTCTAGTGGCCTCTCTAGCCTGGTGGTTAGGGCACAGAACTTGAAACCACTTGGCCCTTTTCCCTAGAGATTCTAATTCCTGTGTAGATGGATTTTCATGGGAGTTAATTCTTATGGATGTCTTACAGAATAAGATAAATAAATCTACACCATACTCTTACACATGGTTTGGTTTAAGAATTTGCCATAATATGTGTATGCTCATCTTATAAACATGTAATGACAACTTTTCTCGCAGATTTCTCAGACACTTCAGTAAACATTTAGAGCTATTTCAGTAACAATAATTCGTTTAAAAGAAGGGGTTGAGTTATGAGTAAAAACATGAGATACTCGTCCTCCTTCCTCGTTCAGGTCTTTGTTATCGATCCAAATATACCCGGTATACCATCTATAGATTACAATGACAAATTATGAAGAAACAAATGTATATATAAAGTGATGGGTATTTATAGATGATAAAAGCTTTAACTTCCATTCTGTTCTCTGCTGTAATTTCCTATTTATGTCCTTCTGGTATATATAGTGTATCGACATTTATGTAGATGTATATGATTGTTTCCTGTAATTGTGTATATTTCATAAATCATACATGAGGATTATACATTATTGTACTTTCTTCTTGATAAGATATATCTTCTACTGTAATACAATAACGATAATGATCATCATAGTTGAAATATAAGATATGTTATGCCTTGCCTGACTTAACTCATAGGTATATATTAACTTATACACCCTTTCGACTTAGTATACAAAAATATACTGGTATATCCATTTTTTAAAATAATTGACATTTTCATTTTGAAATTGAAAAGGAACCTTTTTGGAAAAAATGAGAAATTGATGGTTTGGCATGATGACTTCCATAGTAGCTTTTACCTGTGCATTGAGATGTACATTTATTTATAAGATAAAAAAAAATGCTTGGATAATTTAAAAAAATCTTGTTTCTTTGATCATATAAACAAAATCGTCTTTAAAAGCTTTTATCAAATTTTTCAAATGCTTTCAACTTGCAAGTGATTATCGAATGGAAGCATTATAATTATATATGGTGATGCTTTTTTACATTAAAAAACATTCATTTGTTTAACGTACAGATAATGCCGGGCAATATTTGGCTGTCTAAGTTTATAACTTAGTTATTATCTCCAAAAAGGCTGTAGATCCTTCTATGAGGTGAAGCAGCAATGGCCTTTTGATATTTTTAACTCGGTTTTGGTGAGGGAAAATAAATACAAGTTTTGTTTGGCTCCGATACAATATTAAAGCAGTAATGTTTTAAGTGCTTTGCAAGTTGATGGTTGAGTACAAGAGCATATCAAGTCCCCCATTTTGCTAAGGACTTGCTATCTTCTTGCAATTAATACTCAAAATGTGAAAAGCCTAATGCATTATTGTTTAAACTTATTGAGTATTCACGTTGAACCCATCTACATGTATTATACTATCTAGAGTAATGTTACCATCAAGGTGTTGCATTAAGGCGTTTCTAATTGATTATGGGGTAATATAACACTGACATCTGTGCGATTTCAAGCTTTTTATATGTTTCAATAGCAGGAGACTTTACTAGTCACAATAAAATGATGTTAGAAATACAGACTTTATCTTGTTTCATTTGTTAATACAACACCGCTTCTTGTTCATCTTTTGAAGGAGGATGTTAAGTTTTATTCCTTGCTCCGTATAACATCATTGTGGTGTATCTGCTACAGAAAACTACTGTGTCTGATGTATGATAGCTTCTAATTGGATGATAACTTCATATTGGAGCTTCTTATCGGATGAAATCTTCTTATTGAATGCTAGCTTTTTATTGAATAGCTTCTTATGAGTTGACTCCTTTGCTAAATGAAAAAAAAAAAACCTGCCTAAGTGACAAAAAGGAGGGCCTGTTTCCAAATTCAATGTAGATCCATCACTTTAAACTATTGATTTGCTTTATCTTTTCTATTCTCATAATGAACGACTATGGCCTATCCATCCACGTATGTACCATCTCAAGTGTGAAGACATGAAGTGACATCAAGTGTTTGGCCATATGCATGTACTGTATAGATGTATATCTATGCACAGACTTCAGCACAACAGGCAAACAACGCATGGAACCATTGAGACAAAAAGAGGAATTGTGTCAAATATTTTCGCCTATCACGAAATTCTCCATTTTACTCTCAGAGGCTTTTAAACTACTCTATTTGAGCAAATATCAGTTCCTATACTGTAACAGGCGTCTGCTATTGCTTTGAGTTTGGGCCAATTCGAAGACTCCATTTTGCTATGGGGGTTTCTGTAACAAACTAAAATTTTCATTACAATACAGCAACAGAGTGCAGACATGAACGAGATGTGGATCCTGTATACATTCTTTAGGGAATTGAAGAGCCGTATATTTCTCAATACAAATGCGTATTGCCAAAGCAGAAACACAGAAGCGATAATGTGAAATAGTATATAATCAATGATGATGCAAATAAGTTATTCTTATGAATTCTCCAAGTCCACCATATCTATCTAACATTAACACATCTATTGAAGAATCCTTATGGAACCACAGTGACAAAAGGCTTAATTGCTCCTTACACACAGATAGAGTATCAATCAATTGCCTACAATACTTCTAGTATGGTGTTTAACGCTGGATCAACAATTTTTTCAGATATATAACACTGTCCTTGAATCACCAGTACTAGGATAGGGCTTTAAAAATCTTGCCAAAGGACACTCTAACAAAACCAGAGGTGTCTGCAGGTTTGGAACTTGGGACACGGGTTCTAAGTCCGCCACCTTTGCCACTTTACCACGCCGAACCCTTACTAGAACAGTTAATGAGATACAGACTTGGATGCAGAACATTAACTAAGGCTATCATAGTACAAAAATGGCTATACTGTTTTAAAATCAATACCAGAGTTATGGGATTTTGTCAGTGACTTAAAATAATGATCCCAAACACATATGTAATGTTTTAATGTTATCACTACAGTAGTTGTTTAAATAGGAACTTGCATGTAAAACATTGACCTTCAGATCTTTTAAGTACAAAAGGGGCATAATTTAGATAAAATCAAGACCAGGGATATGGAACTTGGCCAGGGACTTTCACAATGACACTGAAGACATGTTTGAAGACCAATAACAATGGCATTAATCGGTTCCCTCCGTGGTACTATGTGCTTCGGTAATAGCTGCACGACCTTTATACCAACTCCAGTTGAAAAAAGGATAATCATAGCTTCCCTTCATGGTTTCCTGTGTTTGAGAAGGAGCTGTATGAGCTAAACTTCAGCTTGAATAGAAAAAAGATGGTAAAGGATTCCACTTTAAGGGAATCTGTATTATATTAAATCAATATGACCTGACAACAAGCTGCAAACAAAACGGAGAGTAAAACTAGCTTACCTTCATGGTTATCCGTGTTTTAGAAGCAGCTACATGACCTAAACGCCAGCTCAATTAAGATAAGATAGGAATGGCTTCCTTCCATGGCCATTTGCCTTGTAAAATCAATGTGACCTTAAAGCAAGCTGCTTGTAAAAAGCGTTAGAAATGGCTTTACAAATGTGTTTTGTTAAGAGCAGAAGAACATTCACTCCAGCAAAAGGTCAATATGGTGGTAATGGCTTTCCTTTATGACATCCTTTCCTTTGAAAATATCAGCAGTAGGACATTAAAGCCAGATGCAGGTCAAAACGATAGTAATGGCTTTCCTCTATGACATTCTCTGCTTTGATAACAGCGGTATGAACTTTTAGCCAGTTGCAAATAAAAAAATAGGAATAATAGCTTTCTATTATGACAGCAGTGCTTTGATTACAACAGAAAGAACTTGAAGCAAGGTGCTGGTTAAAATGGTAGTAATGATTTTCTTTTATGACACTGCGTGCTTTGATAACAGTAATAGGAATTATAAACCAGCTATAGATACAAAGTAGTATTTATTGCTTTTCCTTGTGACATTATGTGCTTTGACAACAAAGGACCTCTAAGCCACGTGCAGGTCGGAAATGGAGAAACTTTATGACGATATGTGCTTTGATAACTACAGTAAGACATTTAAGTAAGGTGCAGGCCAAATTGGTAGTAATGGCTTTCCTTTATGGTACTCTGTGCTTTGATTACAGCCGTAGGACCTTTAAGAAAGGTACATGTCAAAATGTTATTATTTACTTTCCTTTATGACATTTTGTGCTTTGATAACAGCAGTAGGACCTCTATGCCAGCTGCATGTAAAAAGGGTAGTAATGCCCGTCTTTATAATTCTTTGTGCTTTGATTGCAGCAGCAGGACTTTAAGCCAGCTGTATATCAAAATGGTTTTCAATGCCTCCTTTCTGACACTCGGTGCTTTGATTAAGCAGCAGGACCTCTAGGCCAGCTGTGGATCAAAATGGTAATAATGGCCTCCTTTCTGACTTTATGTGTATTTACAGCTGTAGGACCTCTAGGTCAGCTGTGGATCAAAATGGTAGTAATGGCCTCCTTAATGACATTCTATGTATTTACAGCCGTAGGACCTCTAGGCCAGCTTTGGATCAAAATGGTAGTAATGGCCTCCTTAATGACATTCTGTGTATTTACAGCCGGAGGACCTCTAATCCAGCAGCATGTCAAAAGGGTAGTAATGACCTCCATTATGACACTTTGTGCTTTGATAACAGAAGCAGGACACCTTAGCCAGCTGCAGGTTAAAATGGAAGTAATGTCCCTCATTATGACAACCCGTGCTTTGATTACAGCTGTCAAACCTCTAAGCGAGCTGCAAGTCAAAATGGTAGTAATGACCGCCTTTGTGACACTCTGAGCTTTGATTACTCTAGCATGAAGCCTAAGCCAGCAACAGGTCAAAATGGTAGTAATGGTCATCTTTATGACCCTCTGTGCTTTGATTAAAGCAGCTTGACCTGTAAGGCAGTTGCATATCAAAAATGGTAGTAATGGCCTCCTTTGTGACGATCTTGGCTTTGATTACAGCAGCAGGACCACTAACCTCTCTAAGGGTTAAAATGGTAGTAATGTCCTCCTTTATGACACTATGTGCTTTGATTACAGCAACAGGACCTCTTAGCCAGCTGTGAATGAAAATGGTAGTTATGGACTCCTTTATCACACTCTAGTTTTGATTACAGCAGCAGGATCTCTAATCCTGCTGCATGTAAAAATGGTAGTAATGACAACTTTGTGGCACTCTGTGCATTTACAGCTATTGGACCTTAAAACCAGGTGGAGCAATGGCTTCCTTTCATGGCATTGTGTTTTAGCAACAGCTGTTTGACCTTTCAGTCAGCTGCATTTATCAAAAGTTGTATCGGTTTCCCCACATGGCATCCTTAAAGGCAATTCTATGTCAGAAAAGGTGGTTATACTGTCTTTCAAGGTAGTCTGTGGTTAAACATAAGCAGTGTGACCTTTTAGCCAGCAGTAGATAAAACATTATAATGCTTGCTTTCCCACACAGCATTCTATGTTTTAGCCAAAACTATATGACTTACAAGCAAGCTGATGGTGAAGAAGCTTCTTTTCAAAGTCATCTGTGTTATGGCGTCAGCTCTATATTCTTCAAGGCAGCTCAAGAATTGTAATAATAGCTTTTCATCATGGTACTCTGTGCTTTGATAACAGCAAAAGGACCTTTTAGCCAGTTGCATAGCATAAAACGGCAGTAATGGCCCTTTTATGGTACTCAATGCTTTTATAACAGCAAAAGAACCTTTAAGAAAATTGTATATCGAAACAATTGCCTTTTTATTGTACTTTGTGCTTTGATAACAGCAAAATGTCTTAAAAGACATTTGCAAACCAAAAACGGTAGTAATGGCCTTTTTATGGTACTCTGTGCTTTAATAACAGCAATAGGACCTTAGAGCCATTTGCATATAAAAAACGGCAGTAATGGCCTTTTTATGATACTCTGTGCTTTGATAACAGCAATAGGACCTTAGAGCCATTTGCATATAAAAAACGGTAGGAATGGACTTTTTATGGCACTCTGAGATTTGATTACAGCAAAAGGACCTAAGTAAGTTGCATATACCTTAAAGCTTAGATGCATATCAAAAACGGCAGTAATGGCCTTTTTATGGTACTCTGTGCGTTGATAACCGCACTAGGACCATAAAGCCAGTTGCATATCAAAAACGGTAGTAATGACCTTTTTTTTATGGTACTCTGCGCTTTGATAACAGCAATAGGACCTTAAAGCCAGTTGCATATCGACAACGGTAGTAATGGCCTTTTTAAGGTTCTCTGCGCTTTGATAACAGCAATAGGACCTTAGAGATAGTAGCATATTAAAAAAACGGTAGTTTTGAACTTTTTAAGGTACTCTGCGCTCTGATAACAGCAATAGGACCTTAAAGACAATTGCATATCAAAAACGATAGTAATGGCCTTTTAATGGTTTTCTGTACTTTGATAACATCAATATAGGACCTGAAAGCCAGTTGCATGTCAAAAACGGAAGTAATTACCTTTTAAGGGTACTCTGTGCTTTGATAACAGCAATAGGACCTTAAAGGTAGTTGCATATCAAAAACAGTAGTAATGTTCCTTTTATGGTACTCTGTGCTTTGATCACAGCTATAGGACTTTGAAGCCAGTTGCATATCAAAAAACGGTATTAATGGCCCTTTTATGGTACTCTTTGCTTTGATAACAGCAATAGGACCTTAGAGATAGTAGCATATTAAAAAAACGGTAGTTTTGAACTTTTTATGGTACTCTGCGCTCTGATAACAGCAATAGGACCTTAAAGACAATTGCATATCAAAAACGATAGTAATGGCCTTTTAATGGTTTTCTGTACTTTGATAACATCAATATAGGACCTGAAAGCCAGTTGCATGTCAAAAACGGAAGTAATTACCTTTTAAGGGTACTCTGTGCTTTGATAACAGCAATAGGACCTTAAAGGTAGTTGCATATCAAAAACAGTAGTAATGTTCCTTTTATGGTACTCTGTGCTTTGATCACAGCTATAGGACATTGAAGCCAGTTGCATATCAAAAAACGGTATTAATGGCCCTTTTATGGTACTCTTTGCTTTGATAACAGCAATAGGACCTGAAGCCAGTTGCATATCAAAAATGGTTGTAATGTTCCGTTTATGGTACTCTGTGCTTTGATCTCAGCAATAAGACCTTGAAGTCAGTTGCATATCAAAAAAACGGTAGTTATGGCATTTTTTTTATGGTACATTGAGCTTTGATAACAGCAAAAGAACCTTAAGCCAGTTGCATATCAAAAACAGAAGTATTGGCCTTTTCATGGTACTCTGTGCTTTGATCGCAACAATAAGACCTTGAAGCCAGTTGCATAAAAAAAACCGGTAGTAATGGCCTTTTTTTATGGTACATTGAGCTTTGATAACAGCAAAAGAATCTTAAGCCAGTTGCATATCAAAAAACGGCAGTAATGGCCATTTCATGGTACTCTGTGCTTTACTAACAGAAATAGGACCTTTAAGCCAGTTGCATATCAAAACACAGTGGTAATGGCCCTTTTATGGTACTCAATCCTTTGATAACAGCAAAAGGACCTTCAAGAAAGTTGTATATCGAAAATGGTAGCAATTGCTTTTTTATTGTACTTTGTGCTTTGATAACAGCAAAAGGTCTTAAGTGAAAGTTGCAAACCAAAAACGGTAGTATTGGCCTTTTTATGGTACTATGTGCTTTGATCACAGCAATAGGACGTTGAAGCAAGTTGCATATAAAAAAGCGGTAGTAATGGCCTTTTTATGGTACTCTGTGCTTTGATAACAGCAATAGGACCTGAAGCCAGTTGCATATCAAAAATGGTTGTAATGTTCCGTTTATGGTACTCTGTGCTTTGATCTCAGCAATAAGACCTTGAAGTCAGTTGCATATCAAAAAAACGGTAGTTATGGCATTATTTTATGGTACATTGAGCTTTGATAACAGCAAAAGAACCTTAAGCCAGTTGCATATCAAAAACAGAAGTATTGGCCTTTTCATGGTACTCTGTGCTTTGATCGCAACAATAAGACCTTGAAGCCAGTTGCATAAAAAAAACACGGTAGTAATGGCCTTTTTTTATGGTACATTGAGCTTTGATAACAGCAAAAGAACCTTAAGCCAGTTGCATATCAAAAAACGGCAGTAATGGCCTTTTCATTGTACTCTGTGCTTTATTAACAGTTATAAAACCTTAAAGCCAGTTGCATATCAAAAACGGTAGTAACGGCCTTTTTATGGTAGTCTGCGCATTGATAACAGCAAAATGACCTTAGAGCTAGAAGCATATCAAAAAACGGTAGTTATGGCCTTTTTATGGTACTATGCGCTTTGATCACAGCAAAAGGACCTTGAAGCCAGTTGCATATCAAAAAACGGTAGTAAAGGCCATTTCATGGTACTCTGTGCTTTACTAACAGAAATAGGACCTCTAAGCCAGTTGCATATCAAAACACAGTAGTAATGGCCCTTTTATGGTACTCAATCCTTTGATAACAACAAAAGGACCTTCAAGAAAGTTGTATATCGAAAATGGTAGCAATTGCTTTTTTATTGTACTTTGTGCTTTGATAACAGCAAAAGGTCTTAAGAGAAAGTTGCAAACCAAAAACGGTAGTATTGGCCTTTTTATGGTACTATGTGCTTTGATCACAGCAATAGGACGTTGAAGCAAGTTGCATATAAAAAAGCGGTAGTAATGGCCTTTTTATGGTACTCTGTGCTTTGATAACAGCAATAGGACCTGAAGCCAGTTGCATATCAAAAATGGTTGTAATGTTCCGTTTATGGTACTCTGTGCTTTGATCTCAGCATAAGGGCCTTGAAGCCAGTTGCATATCAAAAGACGAAAGTAATGACATTTTCATGGTACTCTGTGCTTTACTAACAGTCATATGACTTTTAAGCCAGTTGCATATAAAAAAAAACGGTAGTAATGGCCTTTTTATGGTACTTTGTGCTTTGACAACATCAAAAGGACCTTGAAGCCAGTTGCATATCAAAAAACGGTACCAATGACCTTTTTATGGTACTCTGCGCTTTGATAACAGCAATAGGACCTTGAAGCCAGTTGAATATCAAAAAACGGTAGTAATGGCCTTTTTATGGTACTCTGGGCTTTGATAACAGCATAGGACCTTGAAGCCAGTTGCATATCAAAAACGGTAGTAATGACCTTTTAATGTTGCTCTGTGTTTACTAACAGTTATAGGACCTTGAAGCCAGTTGCATATCAAAAACGGTAGTAATGGCCTTTAAATGGTGCTCTGCGTTTACTAACAGTTATAGGACCTTAAAGGCAGTTGCATATCAAAATGCGGTAGTAATGGCCTTTTTATGGTACTCTGTGCTTTACTAACAGTTATAGGACCTAAGTTGCATATCAAAGAGCTGTAGTAATGCCCTTTTTATGGTACTCGGCGCTTTGATAACAGTAATAGGACCTTAAAGCCAGTTGCATATAAAAAAACGGTAGTATTGGCCTTTTATTGGTGCTCTGTGTTTACTAACAGTTATAGGACCTTAAAGCCAGTTGCATATCAAAAAACGGTAGTATTGGCCTTTTATTGGTGCTCTGTGTTTACTAACAGTTATAGGACCTTAAAGCCAGTTGCATATCAAAATGCGGTAGTAATGGCCTTTTTATGGTACTCTGTGCTTTACTAACAGTTATAGGACCTAAGTTGCATATCAAAGAGCTGTAGTAATGCCCTTTTTATGGTACTCGGCGCTTTGATAACAGTAATAGGACCTTAAAGCCAGTTGCATATAAAAAAACGGTAGTATTGGCCTTTTATTGGTGCTCTGTGTTTACTAACAGTTATAGGACCTTAAAGCCAGTTGCATATCAAAAAACGGTAGTATTGGCCTTTTATTGGTGCTCTGTGTTTACTAACAGTTATAGGACCTTAAAGCCAGTTGCATATCAAAAAGCGGTAGTAATGGCCTTTTTATGGTACTCTGTGCAGTAATGCCCTTTTATGGTACTCGGCGCTTTGATAACAGTAATAGGACCTTAAAGCCAGTTGCATATAAAAAAGCGGTAGTGATGGCCTTTTTATGGTACTCGGCGCTTTGATAACAGTAATAGGACCTTAAAGCCAGTTGCATATCAAAAAACGGTAGTATTGGCCTTTTATTGGTGCTCTGTGTTTACTAACAGTTATAGGACCTTAAAGCCAGTTGCATATCAAAAAACGGTAGTATTGGCCTTTTATTGGTGCTCTGTGTTTACTAACAGTTATAGGACCTTAAAGCCAGTTGCATATCAAAAAGCGGTAGTAATGGCCTTTTTATTGGTGCTCTGTGTTTACTAACAGTTATAGGACCTTAAAGCCAGTTGCATATCAAAAAGCGGTAGTAATGGCCTTTTTATGGTACTCTGTGCAGTAATGCCCTTTTATGGTACTCGGCGCTTTGATAACAGTAATAGGACCTTAAAGCCAGTTGCATATAAAAAAGCGGTAGTGATGGCCTTTTTATGGTACTCGGCGCTTTGATAACAGTAATAGGACCTTAAAGCCAGTTGCATATCAAAAAACGGTAGTATTGGCCTTTTATTGGTGCTCTGTGTTTACTAACAGTTATAGGACCTTAAAGCCAGTTGCATATCAAAAAACGGTAGTATTGGCCTTTTATTGGTGCTCTGTGTTTACTAACAGTTATAGGACCTTAAAGCCAGTTGCATATCAAAAAGCGGTAGTAATGGCCTTTTTATTGGTGCTCTGTGTTTACTAACAGTTATAGGACCTTAAAGCCAGTTGCATATCAAAAAGCGGTAGTAATGGCCTTTTTATGGTACTCTGTGCTTTACTAACAGTTATAGGACATAAGATGCGCATCAAAGAGCGGTAGTAATGCCCTTTTATGGTACTCGGCGCTTTGATAACAGTAATAGGACCTTAAAGCCAGTTGCATATAAAAAAGCGGTAGTGATGGCCTTTTTATGGTACTCGGCGCTTTGATAACAGTAATAGGACCTTAAAGCCAGTTGCATATCAAAAAAAGGTAGTATTGGCCTTTTATTGGTGCTCTGTGTTTACTAACAGTTATAGGACCTTAAAGCCAGTTGCATATAAAAAAACGGTAGTAATGGCCTTTTAATGGTGCTCTGTGTTTACTAACAGTAATAGGACCTTAAAGCCAGTTGCATATCAGAAAACGGTACTAATTGCCTTTTTATGGTACTATGTGCTTTACTTACAGCAATAGGACCTTAAAGCTAGTTGCATATAAAAAAAACGGTAGTAATGGCCTTTTTATGGTACATTGAGCTTTGATAACTACAAATGGACCTTAAGCCAGTTGCATATCAAAAACAGAAGTTATGGCCTTTTCATGGGACGCTGTGCTCTGATCACAGCAATAGGACCTTAAAGCCAGTTGCATATCAAAAAACGGTAGGAATGGCCTTTTTATGGTACTCTGTGCTTTACTAACAGTTATAGGACCTTGAAGCCAGTTGCATATCAAAAACGGTAGTAATGGCCTTTTTATGGTACTATGTGATTTGATCACAGTAATAGGACCTTAAAGACAGTTGCATATTAAAAAAACGGTAGTAATGTCTTTTTAATGGTATTATGCGCTTTGATAACAAAAATAGCAACTTGAAGCCAGTTGCATATCAAAACGGTAGTAATGGCTTTTTTGTGGTACTCTGTGCTTTGATAACAGCAATAGGACCTTGAAGACAATTGCATATCAAAAGACGGTAGTAATGGCCTTTTAATGATACTCTGCGCTTTGATAACAGCAAAACGACCTTAAAGCCAGTTACATCTCAAAAACAGGAGTAATGGCCTTTTCATGTTTCGCTGTGCTTTGATCACAGCAATAGGACCTTAAAGCCAGTTGCATATCAAAAAACGGTAGTATTGGCCTTTTACTGGTGCTCTGTGTTTACTAACAGTTATAGGACCTTAAAGCCAGTTGCATATCAAAAACGGTAGTATTGGCCTTTTATTGGTGCTCTGTGTTTACTAACAGTTATAGGACCTTAAGGCCAGTTGCATATCAAAAGACGTTAGTAATGAGTGTGTTTACTAACAGTAATAGGACCTTAAAGCCAGTAGCATATAAAAAAACGGTAGTAATGGCCTTTTAATGATACTCTGTGCTTTGATAACAGCAATAGGACCTTGAAGCCAATTGCATATAAAAAACGGTAGTAGTTGCCTTTTTATGGTACTCTGTGCTTTACTTACAGCAACAGGACCTTAAAGCCAGTTGCATATCGAAACAGTAGAAATGGCCTTTTTATGGTAGTCTGTGCTTTGATCACAGCAATAGGACCTTGAAGCCAGTTGCATATCAAAAAACGGCAGTAATGGTCTTTTTATGGTACTCTGTGCTTTGATAACAGCAATAGGACCTTAAAGACATATGCATATCAAAAACGGTAGTAAAGGCCTTTTAATTGTACTCTGTGCTTTGATAACAGCAATAGGACCTTAAAGACCGTTGCAAATCAAAAACGGTAGTATTTGCTTTTTTATGGTAATCTGCGCTTTCATAACAGCAATATGACCTTTAAGCCAGTGGCAATGTCCTTTCATATGGTACTTTGCGGTTTGATTACAGAAATAGGACAAAAAAGCCAGTTGCATATCAAAAATAGTAGTAACGGCCTTTTTATGGTACTCGGCGTTTTGATAACAGTAATAGGACCTTAAAGCCCGTTGCATATAAAAAAAAGTAGTAATGGCCTTTTTATGGTACTCTGCGCTTTGATAACAAAATTAGCAACTTGAAGCCAGTTGCATATCAAAAACGGTAGTAATGGCCTTTTTTTATGGTACTATGTGCTTTGATCACAGTAATAGGCCCTAAAAGACAGTTGCATATCAAAAAACGGTAGTAATGTCCTTTTAATGGTACTATGCGCTTTGATAACAAAAATAGCAACTTGAAGCCAGTTGCATATCTAAACGGAAGTTATGGCTTTTTTTGTGGTACTCTGTGCTTTGATAACAGCAATAGGACCTTGAAGCCAATTGCATATAAAAAACGGTAGTAATGGCCTTTTTATGGTACTCTGTGCTTTACTAACAGCAATAGGACCTTAAAGCCAGTTGCATATCAAAACAGTAGAAATGGCCTTTTTATGGTACTCTATGCTTTGACCACAGCAATAGGACCTTAAAGCCAGTTGCATATCGAAACAGTAGAAATGGCCTTTTTATGGTACTCTGTGCTTTGATCACAGCAATAGGACCTTGAAGCCAGTTGCATATCAAAAAACGGTAGTAATGGTCTTTTTATGGTACTCTGTGCTTTGATAACAGCAATAGGACCTTGAAGCCAATTGCATATAAAAAACGGTAGTAATAACCTTTTTATGGTAAACTGTGCCTTAAATACAGCAAAAGGAGTTTAAAATCGGTTGAATATCAAAAACGGCAGTTATGGCATTTTGAAAGTGGTCTGTGTTTTGATAACAGCAATATGACATGAAAAGCCAGTTGCATATCAAAAACGGTAGTAATGGCCTTTTTATGGTAAATTGTGCCTTGGATACAGCAAAAGGAGTTTAAAATAGGTTGAATATCAAAAACGGCAGTTATGGCATTTTGAAAGTGGTCTGTGTTTTGATAACAGCAATATGACATGAAAAGCCAGTTGCATATCAAAAACGGTAGTAATGGCCTTTTTATGGTAAATTGTGCCTTGGATACAGCAAAAGGAGTTTAAAATAGGTTGAATATCAAAAACGGCAGTTATGGCATTTTGAAAGTGGTCTGTGTTTTGATAACAGCAATATGACATGAAAAGCCAGTTGCATATCAAAAACGGTAGTAATGGCCTTTTTATGGTAAATTGTGCCTTGGATACAGCAAAAGGAGTTTAAAATAGGTTGAATATCAAAAACGGCAGTTATGGCATTTTGAAAGTGGTCTGTGTTTTGATAACAGCAATATGACATGAAAAGCCAGTTGCATATCAAAAACGGTAGTAATGGCCTTTTTATGGTAAATTGTGCCTTGGATACAGCAAAAGGAGTTTAAAATAGGTTGAATATCAAAAACGGCAGTTATGGCATTTTGAAAGTGGTCTGTGTTTTGATAACAGCAATATGACATGAAAAGCCAGTTGCATATCAAAAACGGTGGTAATGACATTTTTATGGTACTCTGTTCTATAATAACAACAGTAGGACGTTAAAGCCAGTTGCATATCAAAAACGGTAGCAATGTCCTTTTATATGATACTCTGCGCTTTGATTACAGCAAAAGGACCTTAGTAAGTTGCATATACCTTAAAGCATAGATGCATATGAAAAAACGTCAGGTATGGCCTTTTTATGGTACACTGTGCGTTGATAACAGCAATAGGACCTTAAAGCCAATTCCATATCAAAAACGGTAGGAATGGCCTTTCAATTGAACTCTTCGCTTTGAAAACAGGAATATAACCTTAAAGCTAGTTGCATATTAAATCGGCAGTAATGGCCTTTTAATGGTTCTCTTCACTTTGATAACAGCAATAGGACCTTAAAGACAGTTGCATATCAAAAACGGTAGTAATGGCCCTTTTATGGTACTCTGCGCTTTGATAACAGCAATAGGACCTGACCTTAAGCCAGTTGCATATCAAAAACGGTAGTATAAGCCTTTTTATCGTACTCTGTGTTTTGAAAACAACAATAGGACATTAAAGCCAGTTGCATTTAAAAACGGTAGTAATGACATTTTTATGGTACTCTGTGTTTTGAAAACAGCAATAAGACATTCAAGCCAGTTGCATATCAAAATCGGTTGTAATGGCCTTTTTATGGTACCCTGTGCTTTGTTAAGAGCTTATAACCTTTACGCCTGTTTCAGATCAAAACAGGATACCAATAACTCATCTTTATGGTACTCTGTGTTTTAGCCGTAGCTGTATGACTTTTAAGCCAGCAGCAGATCAAGAAATTATTATATTGGCTTTCCCACATGACATTCTGTGTTAAGTTAACAGCTTTATGACCTTAAAGACAGCTCTACGTTAAAAAGTACACTGGTGGCTTCCCAACATGGCATTCTGTGTTGTAGCAATAGCTGTATGAATTTGCAGCCAGCTGTAGATAAAGAATATAGTATTGTCTTTCCCACATAATATTTTGTGTTTTAGCAAAAGGTGTTTGACCTTAAAGGCAGCTCATAGTATACATTTGTAATTATGACTTCCTTTTAATGTACTCTGTATTATAGTGCCAACTGTATGACATTAAAGGCAGCTCTAGTGCGAAAAGGGTACTGATAGCTTCCCTTCGTGGTTCTCTGCGTTTTAGCCAAAGCTGTATGACCTCAAACTCCTTTAGGTCAAACAGGGTTGCAATGGCTTCCTTACAAGGTACCCTGAATTATTGCAATAGTTGTATGACCAGCTCTGGGTCCAAAAGGGTAGTAATGGCTTTACACCAAGGTACTCTGTGTTTTAGCAACACCTGTATGACTCTTAGCAAGCTTCAGATAAAGAAAAAAATATAGTATTGGCTCCCCAATATGGAATTTGGTTTTAGCAAAGGCTGTATGACCTCAAAGCCCACATATGGTCATACAGGGCAGTGATAGGTTCCTTCCAAGGTACTCAGTCTTATAGCGAAGGCTCCATAACCTTAAAGGCAAAAATGGTACCAACAGTTTCCCTTCATGGCACTCTTTGCTTCAGTAAGACCAGTATGACCTTCAAGCCAGCTCCTGATAAAAAAGGGTAGTGCTGGTTTGGATATAGGAAGTGTCATTATATAAGTGAGACCTTCAATTGAACTTTGTTGGTTAAGGTAAAGCTAATGAGTCTTTTCAGTTAGGGGTCCTTTCTGGCTTACTGATCATGGTGGTTGACTTAAAACAAAGGGGTCCTGGGTTCGAGCCCATCAATACCTCTAGTTACCTGGGAATGACCTTTGGCAAGTCACCTCAGAACCCTAGTGGAAGTATCGGGAAAGTTGTAAAAGTCACAGGCGTAGGCCTTTATCCTGTACCTAGAATGGTAAACAGTCTCATGGGTCTAAATACTACACAAACTCAAACAAATGAGCATTCATTCTTTATTTTACAACCAAGCATTTAATTTTAATATCTATGATAATAGTATTCCCATTGTGAGTTTGAGAGTTGTCTACCCGATGTGTAACGGAATGAGCAATGAACATGACATTAACAATATATCAGCATGACACAAAATTTAACATTACATACATGGGTAATTGGCATGACAGAAAAAAACATTGTAATCATGACATTGAAAGTATGTCAACAGGACAAAAACAGACTTGAAATGGCATCTACAGGTTATAAGCATGGTAGAAACAGCTCTTTCATAAAATAAACAGATTATCACATGACATGGTCATTCTTTTCATGACATAAGCATGAAATCAGTACAGTATGAACAAATGTAACGGCATCAACCCTTAAAGTGGTGGAACCGACTTCATGCTTATGCAAACAGGTTATATCTAGGCCAGCCATCAAGTAAATTTGCAGCTGGCCTGTGATCTAACCTGTTTGCTACTCTGAGCATCTTTCCTAAACAAAAATAAGCAGATATTTAAGGTTTTTAGAAAGCTGATGACAAAAAAAAATATTCTTCGAAAATTATCCAGCATTCTCAGGAATTAACCGATGCTGTATGACACACACAGGATTGCGATGTGATATTGACATGTTACATAGCATAAACAGGACTAATGTCATGTTATAAACAGACCCTGTAGTAACTGGGCATTAGCATGGCATTAACATATCTTTAACCCATTAACAGGTTAATGAATATACCACTGAATACTTATTTTATGACATTAAGAGAAACTAAACATGTCATTAACATAATATTTCATGAAATTAAGAAGATGCCAGCATGGAATTGGAATATTTTAACCCATTAACAGGTAAAATAATATACCATTAAACATCTATTTCGTGGAATTAAGAGAATACCAGCATAAAATGGGCATAATTTAACCAATTAACAGGTATATTAATATACCAATGAAAATCTATTTAATGCCATAAAGAGGAACTCATAATGGTATGCCCATATGTTACTTGACATTAAATGTAAAGCATGGATATACATAACATGACATATACAGAAAACTAGTATGCCATGGGCATGTTTTATGGTTTAAGGAAAAATATTGGCATGTCACAAGCTGAGGTAATGTTAACAGGTTTATCAGCATTTAATATGAATTCATTTGAGGTTCAGCACAATACTATATAATTAGTCTTTCAACTCTGTGCGGGACTTGCTCTAGTCTTGAGTTGAACCATCGATATATTACATGGCATTAGCTGAAACATTTTCTCGCCATGCACCATCTTATATTGCTGTAACAATTTCTGATGACATTAAAAATGCATTATCATGACATGAATAAATATAAGATAAACAGAATGTTGGCTTGACATGAATACACCTCACTTGGCATGCACAGGATATCAACATAAATTTATAAACATTAACAGGATATTGGCATGATATTGATATACCATGGCATTAGCAGGGTGTTGGCATGACATACATTCATATAAATCAAGGTATAAATAGACCACTATGGCATTAAGAAATCTGACATTGTCTTTTAAAGGTGCTTGTACACAGAAGAGAAAATTTAAAAGTCAAAATAAAATGTTGTAGAAACAATACAGTTTGTGTATTGTTTTTTTATATGCAATTCTAATAAGCTATTGAAACATCATGGATTTAGGAAGCATCAATCTATCTCAGTATGAACAGTTAATATGCCATAGATCTCAAAAGGGATGTCATGTCTTGAATTAAATTGCATGATAATCCACTGTATACACACTTTAAAAAATAAAAAAAGAGTTTGCTTCCAATGACTATTCATCAATGCAAAGCATATAACAGTACAGCTGTTGTGTGTTTGAAAAAAAGAAATATCTTTCAGATTTCCTCACATCTGTGCACAAGTACCTTTAATCTGTCTAAGTGTTGCATTACATTGCTATCCAATGGAACATTGTCTGACTTACAAACTTCATTTTAGTGCATGGATTAAGGTCTAGGTTATTCAAATATTTAGAGTAAATGGTGAGTGATTCACTATTGTTCAGTGTTTTCCCCTTATCAAAAACTTCCCATATACCAATCAGGCAGGACTAAGAAGGTTTTAATATCATCTGTTCCAAGACATGAGACATCTTTACTAAAACATAAAGAGCTCAGAGAAAGTAGGCTAACATGTCAGCAAAAAATAAGTGGTTATCAATTAGATATTTCAGCAGGAAATAATTAAATTTTCAAAAGCAAGCAATAGTTAACTAACATGTCAACAAGAAACAATAAGCTATCCATTAGCAATCAATTCCTAGTTAACATTCTAGCAAGGAACTTTTAGCCTGAATGTTAGCAAGAAATAGCAAGCTAATACGCAACAAGAAACAACTAGCTATCCATAGGAAAGCAATAACTAGCTTAAATGTTAGCAATCATTGTTTAGCTTGAATGTCAACAAGAAATAAATAGCTAATAAGTTAACAATATAAACAGTTAGCCTATTAGCAAGAAATAATTAGAAAGCTAGTAAGCAAGACATATCTAATCAACTTGTTAAAAAAAGAGAGCAAGATGTCATGTCAGCAAGAATATGATAAAAAGCTAACATTTAAGCAAGATTTAACTAGCAAGAATGTCAGCAAACATTTCCTACACCAAGCTTCATTATTGAGCATTTTGTTAAAAATCAAAATTCCTCAAATAAAAGATTAAAATGTACAAACCGATGACAATATATTATATTGAATTTCTAATTTTTAATTTCAGTTAAAATACACACATCGTTGACGAATTAAGTTTCAATATATTATGTCATTCTTCAACTATCCATTATCACTTTCTCTTGAATGACTCTACAGCAGACAGCATTAAAACATATTGTAACAAAAGGAACATTTTCAAATGATAAGAATCTATCTCAATGAGTTCAATGTTTATATGTATGCAGAAAAATTCTTAACCCTTAGAATGCAGGATTATTTTCTAAAAATAGATTTTTGTGTGGTCTACTTTCCAAAACCTTAAATATCTGCTTAATTTTGATGAGGAAAGATACTCAGAGTAGCAAACAGATTAGATCACAGGCCAGCCACCAATTTACTTAGCGGCTGCCATGGATCTAACCTGTATGGATAAGCATGATGTTGGTTCCAGCACTGTAAGGGTTAAAGGACGAATTGCGTTGTTTTTGATGAGAGATTTAATGCTGTCAGCTGTTTACTTGTCATACTGGAAAAGGATTAAAATATGCACCAAATATATCCTATCTCTTCAACAAACACTTTAACAACCTATATCAAAACAATAACAACAGGTATGTAAGGCAGAAGGCAATCATAACCCATTACTTCAATTTCAGGGTACTTTTTTACGAAACGACTTGCCCAAAATATTTGCGCATGTCAAAACTGATAAACAAGAATAGCATCACAAATAAGAGTACAATATTGCAATGTGACAAGTCATTGGCAGTGTCTCCGAGAGATGATTTTAACGATGTGTTACTTTCGATATTGCTTATCTCAATAAAGAGATGATAGGGAAGATTGTTTTGAACTTACACCAACTTTTAGCATAGGATGATTAGTAAAGCGCTACCCCCTGGAGATTTGCCCCTTTTTTGGTAAAGGGCGGAATTTTGCCCTTCTCATCATAATGTTAAAAGTGGATGTTTGCACTGTTTATATTTCTTTCAATCTGAACACATCAGGTTTATCCAATGAAAACACCTCTGAAATAAGAGGAATGACGCCATATTGTTTCCCGCACAACAACATCACTTCACTTTCGTTCTCAGAAATAGATCTTAGATGTGAAATTTAAAAAGTCTTTTAATTTGATAAAGTAAACAACTATATATGTCACAACTTATAATTTTTGCCATTTGGTATGAGTTACTGTTAAAAAAATGATTTAAAAGGATGTCCAACACTTCCATACACATTGAACTACTTAACTAGAAAAGGTGTTATACGCCGGGCGATACTAACCCAAAAAATTGGAACCTTACATTTATATCTGAGGTGTATTTCACAGCTCACAGAAATACCGGAGTAGTTCTGATTTTAGTTCTTAAGAAGATTGATGGTATTACATTTTATAATCAATATCTAAAAAGACCTGAAAACTTTCTAAGATAGACATTTTAATCAGTTGCATCTTTGACACTTGGTAGATAACATTCATCTTATAATGAAACGTGATGCGCGATGACCTTAAACTGTATGTGAAATCATGAATTTATTGGCAGAAGGGGGGCAAACATCCACCTTCTACATTGGAGAGAGGGGCAAAAGTTTGGGCTATACTGAAAAGGGGGCAAATGTTCGAAGAAACATTACTTCAAAGAGGGTTTTGAAATACTCAGACTTGAAACCAACTGTGAATTATCAAAAATAAATTCCTCTTTGTTAAATTGGTGAGAAACAGTTGAAGCAAAAATGGAATAACTCATAATAACTCTGGGCTAATTTTCCTTTTGCCATAACTGCTTCTGTGGTCTTTTATTTTCATCACTTTGAAATGTTTATAATGTATAGTAAAGCAAGTGTTAAAATAATTTCTCAATCTATATCAAATAGCACAAATAGCTTATATGCCCATAATGAAAGGACCCAGAACAGTTGAATAAGCCCTGTAATGGTTGGTAAAAGATTAGATAATAGAAAAACATTCAGTAGTGATGTAACATATATATGGTTGTTTAAAGACACCTTTACAAAACTAAAAGACTTTGATGACAAAATATCAAAATCATAAAGAAACTGGAAGGTCTCAAAAGAATCTTTATAGTTTTTCTCTATTAAATTTGCTTTGAACATTTTCTTCAAATGGAATCATTCCCTCTTAGTTCATGGGGTTCTTTTGTATATAATCATATAAAGAGGTTTAAACCATATGAAGCATATGAATGTTAAACCTTCCATGAGCCCATTAGCGCCATTTCTCCTTTTCCTTAATTGATTTGATGATTATTTACAAAAGAAATTGCAGATTTATTGGTAAAGGGTCAAGATATAGAAGAGATGATGACATGATGATAATTGTTGATGAGTTCAGCCGGGGGGTGCAGACATGTATGGCTTTGTTAGCCTGGCAATCATCCAACAATACCAACAACAACAACATGGCTTCATCTTCCGTAGATTCAAAACAGCAGCATTTCTATTATTCTGAAAGCTATGTAACAGTGGTTTTGCTGCTATAAAGCTTAACCCTAGCAAGCATAAAGTAAATGTTTTGAAATACAAGAAGATATTTAACAGCGACTGTGCTCTTAAAGGCATACAAGAGCAATTTTATGATATGTAGCAAGATCCCACCCAGCAGACATTAATGTATTTGTTTTTACTGCTACCTAGCTTATTGCTAAGTAGCATCTTGCTACAAAGCATGAAACTATTTTTTCTGGCAGACGTAAAAGTGCTTTTTACTGCTACCTAACGTATTGCTATGTAGCAACATTCTGGCAGACATAAAAGTGCTTTTTACTGCTACTTAACCTAATATTATGTAGCAACATTCTGGCAGACGTAAAAGTGCTTTTTACTGCTACTTAACCTAATGCTATGTAGCAACATTCTGGCAGACATAAAAGTGCTTTTCACTGCTACTTAACCTAATATTATGTAGCAACATTCTGGCAGACATAAACATGCTTTTTACTGCTACTTAACCTAATGCTATGTAGCAACATTCTGGCAGACATAAAAGTGCTTTTCACTGCTACTTAACCTAATATTATGTAGCAACATTCTGGCAGACATAAAAGCGCCTTTTACTGCTACTTAACCTAATGCTATGTAGCAACATTCTGGCAGACATAAAAGTGCTTTTTACTGCTACTTAACCTAATACTATGTAGCAACATTCTGGCAGACGTAAAAGCGCCTTTTACTGCTACTTAACCTAATGCTATGTAGCAACATTCTGGCAGACATAAAAGTGCTTTTTACTGCTACTTAACCTAATACTATGTAGCAACATTCTGGCAGACGTAAAAGCGCCTTTTACTGCTACTTAACCTAATGCTATGTAGCAACATTCTGGCAGACATAAAAGTGCCTCTTACTGCTACTTAACTTATTGCTATGTAGCAACATTCTGGCAGACATAAAAGCGCGTTTTACTTGCGGTGCTCATTTGCTTGATTTCATTAGAAATGTTGCTGTTTCTTCACTAAAGTGTCAAATAGTTCCATTACTTAAACATTATAACAGTTGTAGTACCACTTAACAAGCAAGTTGACTCTTTATCACCTGCAGATGACATTTTTTTCACTTGAAGCAGACGACTCTAGAAAAGCTTTGTAAACATGGGAAAAAGCTTTTAGTTCTGCTGTTGTTATATGTGAAAAGATTTAAAAAGCATTGCGGCAAAAGGAGAAATTGCTTGTGACAAGAAATTTCTCCTTTTGCCACAATGCTTTTTGAAAGTCTTGTTCCGCAAGATGCCAAAATGTGGCGTAAGTTAGTAATGTGTTCAACAGCAATACTGCTGTATCCTCACTAGACTCCAACAGTGATTCTCAATTAGCAAATCTCAACAGAGGTTATGTACTTAATAAAATTTCAAAAACTTAAGTGTGTTTTTTTTGTTTCTTTCTATATCTATACCAATGATTTGCTTTAAAACTTATGGACCTACGTTGTTTGAATCTATATTATCCTTATTGATGAAATAGGTTCAACAATGTAAGTACCTGTCCTTTTAAGTTACATGGTCTTGATTAGAAGGGAAAGGGAGATAAATCATTTATATCAAAGATATACTTGCAAAGCCAGAGTTTTTGGGCCCTGCAATAAATAGGGTTCTGGAGCAAGAAAGGATTTTAAAGTTTTGAATGGTGTTTAACCCTGTAACAACCATTTTCAGTTATGTAACGGCTTTCCTAGATCAACCAATACTAGGTTAGGGCTTTGAAAACAAGAGGTGTTGATGGGGCTCAAACCCAAGACCCTGAGCGCTGAATCCGCCACCCTAACCACTGGGCCATGTAGGACCCCCATATTAAGTGTGCTATACTTTTCATTTCATCAAAAGAAAATTCCTTAATTTTATCAATCTTTTCCAATCCCTTACTATAGTTTGGGACTTTGGGACTGTTCCAAATTAAAAGCAGATGAAAGATACAGTAATATCTCGTTAATCCGAACACGTCCGTTCCCAACAAAATTTACGGATTAACGAATAATCCGGACTAATGAAGCAGGGCCTGGTCTTAAACCTATTTAGACATAAACGGTCTTTATGAGGATCATCAAATATTCCCTCAAATTCCGTTTCACTTATGTTTTCCTCAAGTAAATTTCAAAATTAATCTTTTGATATGACAGAAAACATTGTTGGTTAAGGAGTAATTGCTCGTCCTGAGCAATTTCTCCTTTACCCACAATGTTTTTGAGAATCGCCTGGAAAAACTGGTCAAATGTCGTTATTGTATGGTAATTGATTAAGCAAATTACTGCACAATATTCCGTTCCCTTAAAATTTCGTTCAGATTGCGAGACATCCGGATATTTGGGGTCCAAATAAACGAGGCTTCACTGTATACAACAAGACCGATAATAAATGGTTTGTGATAGTTGGTAGAAACAAAGTGAAATAACTAAAAATGAGCAATTTTACTTTACGTTACAGTGGTTTCTTCAGTCTTACAACGCAGCTGTATTGTAATGTGTATAAATATTACAGAACAGGGTTTAATATACTTGAACATATTCTAGCAGAGGCAAATATAGTTCGATTGAAAAAAAAATAGCCAATGTGTTTAAGACGTTCATTGTATATATCATTTTAACATAAACTATGAAATACATATAAATATAAGTTATCTAAATTCTCACAGTCTTCTAAAGCATTATCTCTACCAAAAAATCAAAAGTTTTTTGTGGGACTGTTACAGACTTAGATGTGGGACTGTTACAGACTTAAATATCATTGTGGGAAAAACGAGAAATTTCCCATTTTTATTTCCAAAATAGCATTTTCAATCTCTAGGAAAGGAGAATGTTCCAATTTTTAGCATAACCTGCAATTATTTGGTTATTATTGCTTATTGTCAAACTGTTTCCGTCATTAATGTTGAAAAAAGTTTGAAGTGGTCTGTAGATAAAAAGATATCAAGTAAACTAATTAAACCCCCTCTCTGGTATGAATGCATTTGAAGCAAATGATTTTAACTAACAGTGCCATTTGAAGAGAAATTTCACATGATAAGAAAATTCCCATTTTGCTATATTGGCTTATAAATCAATCATCAAGTATAAAAAAAAAATATTAATTGGATCATTGGATCTAACCCTGAGCTCCATAAAACCTCAATATGAACCATCCCCTGCAAAGCACTGTAAAAATACTGCAACAATAAGATAAATGGCTCCATGTGTCACATAAATTTATATCTTCAGGCCTGCTATTTCTAACCCTAAGAAAGCTGAATACTTTTCTTAAAATAAATTTTTGTGTCATGTGCTTTCCATAACTTTAGATATCTGTTTAATGTTGTTGAGGAAAGATACTCAGAGTAGCAAACAGGTAGGATCACAGGCCAGTACCCAATTCACTAGGCGGCTGGCCTGGATCCAACATGTTTGCATAAGTATGAAGTCGGTTTCAGAACTATAGGGGTTAAGAAATGATCAAGCCTGAAAATCATTACTTGAAGCCTGAATTTGAATATCTTCAATATGAACAAAGAAGGAAAATCTGAAATCTCAAAGCCTGAAATCAGGACCAGGCCTGAAAATTAGCAGGCCTGATCTTATACCATTAAGCAGACATTTTGTTATCTGCTGTTGCGTTCAGTTTGATCAGGACACAACTTTGTAAAAGCAAAAGAGGTAAAAGTCATCTGCTGCAAATTGTTCAATACAGAGCAAGGGTTTATCCGGAGCCCCGATTCTCTTTCTGGGCACATATAAAATTATACTGAGTTTCTGCTCTAACCACACTTTGAGCAAATAGTTCATAACAACGTGTAATGGCCTGATAAACCATATCATGAAAACTACCCAAAATTATCGAAACTATCCAAATCTGAACTCAATGTAAAGTTGCCAAACCTTATGATAATCCTGCAAGTTTGATTGATTTGTTATGGAGGAATATCTAAAACTTGACTGCCATTGAGAGCGGGTAGAACCTATATACAGCCCAACTTGTGTTAAGCAACCATCCTTTGAAGCAGCCAACCTGCCTTAAAATACCAATACATGAAGTCCCATTGCTAAATTTATAGTGTACATCATTTGTATTAAGCAGCCAACCTGTACAGTCAATCTTGCTCTAAGCAACAGAATCTTGAGCACTGTTTTACTAAACACTTTTTGCTTAAAACTTGGGTAAGTTCAAAACAACATTCTGTCTTATTTCAATATTGGGCTAAGCAAAATTGCAAAGTAACAGATCATTGGCACGTCACATTGCAATACTGTACTTTCATTTAAGACACTATCCATGTTTATCAGTTTTGACTTATGCAGATATTTTCCTTAAGTTGCTTAGTAAAATGGTACCCTGGTGCATAAAACAATTAGCGGTCTTAATACTGACGTGAGTCATTCAGAATTCTCCAGAAGATGATTTCTGAATGACTTGCATCCTATACAAGACAGCATCAGACAAAACAACGATTTTCAAAAACGGTGGATTATGGGTATTTTACCGTAATTCGAATCACTGGATGAATAAGTCAACCCATATACCCTCTATGAGATTTTGTGAGTGGTTTTTCTCAAAATAAATTAATAATAGATGACAATCCTGAAGTTTATAAAGACCACATCTTGGTTATAGTAATGAGTATAAAGTGTGTGACAAAAGGAAATTGTTTGTCGGAAAATTTATCAGGGATTTTAATTTCAACCCTTATAGTGCTGGAACCAACTTCATGCTTATGCAAACAGGTTAGATCCAGGCAACTGCCAAGTAAAGTTGTGGCTGGCCTGTGATCTAACCGGTTTGCTACTCAGGGTATAATTTCTCATTAAAGTTAAGCAGATATTTAAGGTTTTGGAAAGCAGACGACACAAACATCTATTTTTAGAAAATTACCCAGCATTTGTAAGGGTACCATCGTGGCAACGTTTTCATCATTTCGTAATGTCTGACGCATACATGATATAAGGAATACCAATTCTACACTCCCTGTGAGGGCAGAGTCAAGCAAGGAATAATTAACAGTTAACCCTTTGCCAAACAATAATGACAAATGACCAGTTTTTTGCAGTTTTGACTCTAGAAAACATTGTGAGAAAAGGAGATATTGCTCGTTAACAGCAATTCCTCCTTTTCTCATCATGTTAACGAGCAATTTCTCCTTTTCCCAAAATGTTTCTGCCCTATCAGAAGATTATATTTCAATTTCATCACATTTTGATACGTCGTCTGCAAACATCGTCAATTTGAAACTGTCAAAACTTTGGCATTTGGTAAAGGGTTAATTCATCAGGGCAGGAAGATTCCCTTAAAGTACTTTTGGATAGTTTTTCCCATGATATGGTTTATAAGGCCATCTACCATATATACCAGTAACAAACACAAAATACAATAACCTAACAGTAAGCTCCTAACTATAACATTATGTAAAAGTGCAGGTGACATCCCATACGAAGGATTTAAGAACGTGGTCATGAACTTCCATGAATGTTCATGAAATCAAAAGGATGTTCATGAAACCAGAGCTTGTTCATGAAATTCAATAACTTGTTCATGAACATCAAGAACTGGTTCATGAATACATTCATGTGAATACATTCATGAACCTGTACTTGATGTTCATGAACACATAGCTTGTTCATGAAATTAATAAACAAGCTCAAGAACAGATTTCTGTAGATGAATAGCCATTTGTCATTCATGAACAAATTCCTTAACCCTTTACCAAACAACAAATTTTGGACTGTCCCAAATTGAAAGAATTTGCAGACGACATTTCAAAATGTGATGAAATTGGAAAATAATCTTCAGATAGAACAGAAAACCTTGTGGGAAAAGGAAAAATTGCTCATTACGAGCAATTTGTCCTTTTCCCACGATGTCTTCTAAAGTTGTCTTCAACAAACTAGTCAAATGTTGTTATTGTTTGGGAAAGGGTTAATCCTTAGCAAGGGGTTTGTAGGGTTTGATGTATAACTTTAACAAGTCTGTCACCTTTTTTGAAGGATTTGTTATAGTTATGCACTAAACCCTGCACTACCTTGCATATGAAAAGTTCCTCTCATCAATATATGCTTTACCAATTCCTACAATTGTGAAATGTGACTGATCCAAAATGAAAACCATAGCAGACAACCAATGTAACAGAAAATTCATCATTATATCAGGAAGAAACCATTAAGATAAAAGGAAGAATTTTTATTATGAGCAGTTCATCCTTTAGTCAAAATGGTTTTTAAATCTTTCCACAACATCTGTGTCAATGTGAGGTATAATTGAGTAAGGATTAATCATTCCCCCATTTGGGCTTTATGACTTGGCAATTTGTTCTGAATGGTGTTTAACATCATTTTAACAATTTTCAGTTATGTTACGGCTTTCCTGGATTCACCAGTTCTAGGCTAGGGCTCTGAAGTGCCTTGCCAAAGACCACTCCCATGAAACCAGGGGTGTGGGTGGGACTCCAACCAGGGACCCCTGAGTTCTATTGTCCATCACCTTCACCACTAGGTCATGCAGGACCCTGACTTGGTCAAATGGAAATTATTTGAATCAATGTTCAAGGTATATTTCCAGAGTATCTTTTGTTGCAATGATTTCAATGCGATTGAAAGTAAGAATAAATGTTATATTGACGTTTTGGTCTGCCAATATCCACTATTTAACCCTTTACCAAACACCAAATTTTCGACTGTCCCAAATTGAAAGAGTTTGCAGACGACATTTCAAGATGTGATGAAATTGAAAAACTATCATCTGGTAGGGCAGAAAACATTGCGGGAAAAGGAAAAATTGCTCGTTAAGAGCAATTTCTCCTTTTCCCACAATGTTTTCCAGAGTTGTCTGCAACAATCTGGTCGAATGTCGTGATTGTTTGGTAATGGGTTGAACTTGTAAAAAATGTTCATAAAGAACAGTAGGATAGCACTTATGACAATCAAAACAAAGGTTACAAGAACCCCAATCATTTAATTCAGAAGAGAATAATATCTACTCATTCACTCATATTAAATTTTGTGACACATCCAAATTGGAAACCAAAGCAAATGTTATAAATCATCAAACAAATTAAATGTCTTTCTCAAATTAAAAAGGAACACTTGTTACAAAAGCAGAAATTGCTTGTCACAAATAACTTCTGCTTTTATCACAGCCTTTTCTCAAATCTTCTACTGAAAGAAAATGAGAATCTTTATGCTTTGTTGAACAAACATCTTCTACAATGAGTAAAAAACCTTGTCAACTTAAAGACACTTCAAGTTATCTAAAGTAGAAAAAGAATCAAACAAAACAAGCTCTTAATAATTTGCACTTTTTAGTTATGTAATAGAATTAGTACCTTTAGATAAAGCAATAAATCATTACAGCACTTTTCGATGCATTTTGGTTTTTAAAAATATAAACAATTCCAGCACATATACATTAAAATCAGCACGTTTTTACAAATTACAATTCTAAACAAATTCAATATATCATGTACAGTTTGGGTTATAAATAAATTCAGTGCATTTCATGCACTACCATAAAACTAAATTGAGATGAGTTCTCAATGTTCTCCAACATTTAATATCAATTCATGGATATCTGCAAGGAACATACAGAACATTAAACATGAACAGAAAGCAGTTGTTGTTTCAACATAAAAATATAGCATGATTATGAAATATATGTAATAAAACAGAAGACTTTAACTCATCAAGAACAAATTCTTATTTTGTCAGTTTATTTTTTAGAAATAACGTTCAATTTAGTAAGAAAGTTGGAAGCTTTCTTTTTAGCAGGGTTGTCACCATCAATCAAAACAAGAAATTGTCACGGAAAAGTTGCCAATCTAAACAGGAGCAAAAAAGGCCTAAGAGGTCTATCTTCTTAAAATTCCAACCTCATCAAGAGTTCAATGCAATACTATAGTAAGTTCTTCATGTTTGTGAAGCACTTACAACAGTCTTGCATTGAAATTCCCCTCATGATCTGAATCAATGATCTTTTAACCCATTACCAAACAATAACGACATTTGACCAATTTGTTTCAGACGACTATGGAAAACCTTGTGGGAAAAAAGAAAATTGCTCATTTAAAGCAATTAGACCAGTTTGTTCCAGACAACGTTGGAAAAAATTGTGGGAAAAGGGGAAATTGCTCTAAGTGAGCAATTTCTCCTTTTCCCACAATGTTTCCTGCCCTATCAGATGATTTTTTTTCAATTTCATCACAATTTGAAATGTCATCTGCAAACTCTTTCAATTTGGGACAGTCAATAATTTGGCATTTGGTAAAGGGTTAACAATGACAACCCTGGAGAAGAATTCCTAATAGAAGTCCACCACATCTACATCGAACCCCTCCTCATGCACTGGATTTATAGTCGTCTCTCACACTGTCCGAATCAGCCTCGGCATCATCATTCTAGTCGTCATCCAGATTCTTGTATATAAATGTCTTGAACTATACACGGCATTAAGGTATCATCCATCTGCATCATTGTTAACATTTTTGAGTGTTCCACACTGATGCTCCGTAAATCACTGAGGCGTATTAAGAGTTTGGCGAGACAACAGCCGCCCTGGAGTCGTTTTTTATCCACGTATTCCATTAGCGCGTCCACATATATCTTTTGAATCTGTTCCACTTGATCTTTGTTCTGCAGTGCCTGTCTCTCTGGAAGTGGAACAAGTAAAATCATTTAAATTTCTTAGGGAGGTTTGTTTTTAACTTTGTTTTTCCTAAAAAAATCATGTCTGACTTTATCATGGACCTTATTTCTTTTAAATATACAAAATCTTCTTCTAAAAGGTTTCACTATTCTCCTTCTTCCCTACCATTTCAACTCATAAGAATTAGTCTTTCAATGTTATACGGCACCTAGTTATCGGTCCCAAAATGACACTAGTGACAGTTTTCCCATACAAATCATTGATATACATTTTATTGTTCCTTGGGGAAAAGAAATTTAGTAAGCTGATGATAAAAAAGCCTTTTGGGTAATTAGAAACTTCAAATTGCGAGAAACAGCAGACGGAAAAAAACAGCAAAACTGTTCTTACTTTTGTGATACTGAGTTTAAATTGTGACATAACGAGAAACTGTACTTTACACACTATTTCCTATTTTGTCATGGTTGTTTTGAAAGCAAGTACATATTATGAATGAAATAGCTCTAATATCTGCAGCTTGGATTCAAAATCTGCAGCTTGGATTCAATATCTGCCGCTTGGATTCAATATCTGCAGCTTGGATTCAAAATCTGTAGCTTGGATTCAAAATCTGCAGCTTGGATTCAATATCTGCAGCTTGGATTCAATATCTGCAGCTTCAATTCAATATCTGTAGCTTGGATTCAAAATCTGCAGCTTGGATTCAAAATCTGCTGCTTGGATTCAATATCTGCAGCTTGGATTCAATATTCGCAGCTTGGATTCAAAATCTGTAGCTTGGATTCAAAATCTGCAGCTTGGATTCAATATCGGCAGCTTCAATTCAATATCAGCAGCTTCAAGACACAAATTTACACCTATAACCCTTGAAAATATTCTGGTCTTAAAAACAATTTTTCAATAGGATTTTTATAGAAAAAGACGCACAAAGTAATCCTTCAAAAACTCTTTGAATTATTATCCTAACAAAAAGTATCATGTCGACAGAAAAAGTGTCATTCCAGTTGAGACTGGTATGCCTGTAGGGTCTTCAAAAAAGCCATCAAAAAAGCCATTTCTCCAAATGCAGCTTTTTAATTTTTTTACCATCACATTTTGTTGGTAAATTGGCAGCTTGGCCTGTGATCTAATCTGTTTACCACTCTTGGTATCTTGCTTCAACAAAATTAAGCAGATATTTAAGGTTTCGGAAAGCAGACGACACAAAAGTCTATTTATTAGAAAATTAACCAACATTCTAAGGGTTAATAGCAAAAATGATACCATAGAAAGACATCATATACTTGAGAGAAAGTATTTTCAGGGAAATATTGTTTTGTAACAACTCATTGGTAAAAGATTCAAATAAAGACATGACAAAATAACAGACACTTGGTCAAAAGGGCAGGTAGAGAAATTTCTCTTTTTGGAGCCGTCTGTATTTTAACAGATATTAACATTCAAGGATGAAAGTGACACAATTCCAACAAAACATGTATTCCCTACAAACATCTCCAATGTTTTTAAAGACAATTACAAAAGTGGCATAGCCAGAAATTATGAGCAATAAATCGTCTTGTGTAATTCCTAAGATAATTCCTAAGATTGCATGAGACAGGAACATGCATCAATAATTCATTTAGGCAATGTTGTGCGCAGCTATGTGATGCTCTGTACAACTACTCGATTTGTTATCTCCAATTGAATTGTTCATACAGTGTAATGAAAAACATCGGAGATAATTTATCTTCGAGACATCCTTCTCTTCAAGGGAGTGGTCATTATTTTAATTTTCTTTTTGTTTTATTAGATATTTACTTTGCATCAACAATTTTGGCATTATATCTTGATTAATTGCTAAGTATGGATGGAGAAAGATCCCTTACTGAACTGAAAATAAGGGAAGGTCATGCTGAGTAGAACCATCTGTATATTGCACCTGAGGGAAACCCTTGTTAAGGGCCATAAGGGCAGGTAAAGCTGAGAAGAACCAATCTGTATTCCCCATGTCAGCTTGGCGACCTACTAACATAGTTTAGATCCTACCAGAGAGGGGTCATGTGATTTCATTTTCAGTATTCTAACCATTAAGACGCAGACAATCAATCCCCTGGAGGAAGCTGTATGATAAAGTTAATGATGACCTTGACACAAACAATTTCTGATTATTTCCTTAATGACCTTGACCTTGCAAGCCAAATCTGAGGGGTCAATGCAAGACCATGGTAACTCCTTCACCAAAGAAAAGTACTTACTATAGTCATGCATTGAAGCCTCCATTTGATCTCACAACATTGTATGCCCAACAGCATGCACTCTTATTCCATGTTACAAAATGAGATATAAGACAATACCTACCAGAAAAAATACATATTGCTGTGAACAAAGCAAACTCTGTGTTGTCTGTCCTATTTTCCGCAATGGCATGACAGAACTGGAACACCAGTTTCCAGTACTCGACGCTCCCTCCTGCAGCGATCATGTTTTCGAGACTACACGGCGTGCCGCTTGCGAGTACGATAGTCTGTGTAGAAATGTCGTAACACCGCGCAGCTCTAATGGCCATTACCTCACTGCAAGCAGCCTGTGATAGAAATAAAAATTCAATTAATCATTCGGCAAACATTAGCATATAAATGCCTTTAACTTAGATAGAAAAAAAATTCTCATATGTTTGTTTGTTAGATTTGTTTTACATTTATTGTGAAGGAAGCTTAATAAAGCCCATCGCATCCCTCTCGATGACTGCTTCCTGGACGATACACCAGTTATTGTGCTTTCAATGCAAGACTATTAATGAGCTGATCTTTCACATACGTAAGGCATGTACCTTTGTATTGCACCTAAGTCCTCATACTGAACACAATAGGTCTTAATTTCTCCTTTGTTTTGGTGAAACTTTAATCATTACTTCATAATGACTCAATTTGAGGTCAAAGTAACAGACTGTAAGGTTCGTCAAAGAGATGAACTGTATTTACTTATAGAGAATAGATGGTTGGTTTCGTGAATCAGAAATGTTATCAGGCAAGGCTTAGGAATAATTATCCGGTGAGCCGGAGGTGAAACGGATAATAATCCGAAGCCAAGCCCGATAACTTTTCCCATTCAAAGACACTAACCATCTATTCTATTTATCCTGTTACCTTTATGTATTCTTTCAAATAAAAAGGTGTAAATAAAACAAGAGAACAAAGGAAAAAATAAGTAGAGAATGGTGTAAACATGACGTCATGGCGCTCTTATGACGTCATGATTCGTCACTTGCATGTGTTATATGGTTAGTGCCGGATATCACAAATGTTATACGGCACCTAGTTATCGGTCCCAAAATGGCACTAGTGACAGGATAAAATACAATATCCTGATATTTGGTATAAATTTTGTACAATTATTTATTGCCATATACTGTTGCTTTTTATATGAAACAGTTACACAGTACAAAGTGTGGGAATATGTTAAAAAGCTTCCATCCAAAGTAGCTGTTTTAATTAACAGGTCCTTTACCATTGCACTAAAATAGCCCACTTAAAACACCTCTCCATCAGACATCATATGAAAATAGCATGACCTATTATCTAGTTTTTCTGAGTCAATTATTAGCTGCTTTTGATAATTGGCTCTTACATGTTTCTCATAATGTTATGTGATGTTTCTTTACTTGCAACCAAAATTGTAAGAAACAGCAGAATACGATCATAAATAATGGTAAAACAGTTCCTTGTCATGTTGCATAGAAACAGCCATTCCGATTAGGGATATTATTTGATATAAAATATTTTTCCTTTGTCATATTGATTTCTTGAATATTTTTCAACTGATGCAAAGGTAAAGGAGTAAAATGACCGAATCATCTTAGAAGAACCAGATAATGGAAAGCAGTAGAGGACCTCCCAGCGAGAAACAAGCATGCTTCCTGTTAGAAGCACTCTCCATTTGTCATTTGGTTTTCAAATCAACCCTTCCTATCATATCTACTGTTTTAACCCATTACCAACAATAACAACATTTGAACAGTTTGTTGGAGACGACTCTGAAAAACATTGTGGGAAATAGAGAAATTGCTTTTTCAGAAGATTAATTTTCGATTTCATCACGTTTTGAAATCTTGTAAACTCTTCAGATTTGGGAAGGTGGAAAAATATTGAGTTTGGTAAAGGGTTAATGTACAAGCTACAGCTTATTTGGGAAAACCACTGTGAGAGAGGGAGAACATGCTTGTATTTGTGATTACTCCTTTTGTCACAATGGTTTATATCCAGTACCCTAAATTTCTCATGATACAAACACTGTACCAGGGATGGCAAAATCAACTGTTTGTAATGCCCAGCTTGTCCAAAGGCCGTAACAGACGGACAAGTGAGTTTTCTTTTTAAATTCAATATATCACCAAAATAATGACAAGTGTTGAAAAAGATTTTGCATTTATGGACAAGTTAATCAAATTAAGATTTTGCCACCCCTGATGATATATACAATTGACCTGTACTGACGACTTAAAATTGAAAAAATCTAAAATCTTATATGCTGGAATGTGTGAATGATACTCAAAAAAAAAGCTGCCACATCTGCTGCAGGCAGACGACTTTAGAAACCATTATGACATTCCTAATGCACAATCCATCCTTTTGTCACAATAGTTTCAACCAATAATTCTTAAATCTCTTTTTTCTTCCTTGCTTTTCTTGTCGTCTGCTGTTTCTATTTAATTTGGACTGAACAGGAATTCCCATAATGGGAAATGGATAAAGCACCAATGTAATAATTCGATGCCATAATAAAAGATCCTTTGTATTGGTAAAAGGGAGTGTCTGGAGATGTCTGTGGATAGTGTGACCTTGAGATCAACTTTAACCCTTTCCCAAACACCAAATTTTCGACTGTCCCAAATTGAAAGAGCTTGCAGACGACATTTCAAAATGAGATGAAATTGGAAAACAACCTTCTGATATGGCAGAAAATATTGTGGGAAAAGGAAAAAATTGATTGTTATGAGCAATTTCTCCTTTTCCAAAAATGTTTTCTAAAGTCGTCTGCAACAAAGTAGTCAAATGAGCTCAAACAAAAAGCAAACAAAATCATTTGGAATTTCCTGACTTATCCTTAGAATGCTGGGTAATTTTCTAGAATTAGATATTTTGTGTGGTCTGCTTTCCAAAACCTTCAATATCTGCTTGAATTTGATGAGGAAAGATACGCAGAGTGGCAAACAGGTTAGATCACAGGCCAGCTGCCAATTCACTTTGCGGCTGACCTGGATCCAACCTGTTTGCATAAGCATGAAACCAGTTCCAGTACTATAAGGGTTAAGAGGTCATATAGACGGCAAACAACATCAATTTGGAATTTCCTGACTAAACCAAATTAAAATCAGCAGCACAACTCTATTACATGTTATGAATGACATTTTCAATTTAGAATGCAGTAGAAAAAATAACTCTTTCAAATGTGATGATGGATAACGTTAGACAGCCCCTTGTCTAAGAAATCCAATCAAAATGTCTGAGAAGTATATTTTTCCCCCTGTAAGGTCAAGACCGAAAGAAATACATAAAATGGTTCCCAGTTGGCCATCTTGATTTGGTTTAGTTGGTTTGGGGTTTAACCCTTTGCAGACGGCATTTCAAAATGCAATGAAAATGAAAAAATAATCTTCTGATAGGACAAAAAGCTTTATTGGAAAAGGAGAAATTGGTCGTCACAAGCAATTTCTCTTTTTCCCACGGTGTTTTCCAGAGTCGTCTGCAATAAACTGGTTAAATGTCCTCATTGTTTGGTAATGGTTTAAAACAAGTTATCCAATATTCAAACCAAAAAAAATTATCAAACCTTTAGGAGGACAATTTGATCTTCTTTGCTTATCCGTACAAAGCCTGGAAGATGTTTGGCAAATTCTACGATCAAGTGCGTTATAACAACTGTCATCTTGGCTAACTGTGACAACAAATCGTCACCCGCCACTTCTTTCTTGGAATTCTCACCTCCCGCATCCTGAAAAATTGTTGAGAAACAATAAATCTCTTTCAGCAACAAACAAGTTAAAGAATTAAAGAAAAAAGACATACAGCAAGCTTTTACAAGAATTCCATGAATTTGTAAGAAGTGTACATTAATCAAAAGTGATTGTTACAAGCAAATGCTTGCATCATCGTAAAATAATCACCAAATCTTTTGTTACTAACCACAAAGCATCTGTGATGGCATACTTGTACATGCTCCCTTAAGGGAATTTGGAACTGGTAAATATTGAAAGCAACAGCAGAGAATGAAAAATAGATTTTTTACATAATAATCTGTTGAAAAGGTTGTGACAAATGGATAATTTGTTTTTTAAATAGAAAGTATGTGTTCTTTTGTATTAGAAGTTTAAAAAGCGTTAACAGTGGAGGCGTCAAACTGAAATATTATATGGAGACAGTTGGAAAGAGATAAAATTGTTATAAAAAAATACATGATATTGTTTCCAACAGAAATACGAAGTCTAAAAACTGTTTGGAAAAGGGTATGATGATAAAGGAAAAGTAACTCTTGAAAAATATGAATAATTTGCAAAATATCTAGAATATGAATAACATTACGATTATAATTTTAGTAAGGTTTAGTTTTACCAATTCCTTCAAGTGTATTTTTGTGTATGGTTAAAATTGAAAGCAAGAGCAGACAATAATTATTCTATACAGTGTACATGTATATTCAGATGATATAACACGATGCCATTGTTGAGAAATTATCGTGATAAAAGGATAAAGTGCTCTTCTTGAGGGTTTTTTCCTTTTTGATCACAATGGTATTCCCAAACTTTCTACTGCAGGCACAGTCAAAAACATGTACTGCACATGTAATAACTTTTTACCACCTACAGACAAAAATTCTTTTTTACTTGAAGCAGACGACTTTAGAAAAGCTTTGTAAACATGTGGAAAATCTTTCAGTTCTGCTGTTGCGATACGTTGTATGTGAAAAGATTGAAAAAGCATTGTGGAAAATTGCAGCAATGCCTTTTGAAGTTATCTTCTGCAAGACACAAAATTGTGGCATTAGGCGGGAATGTGCTAAGGTAAAGATGTAACCAAGTGCAAAAGAGATCAACATTCAAGTCGACATGCGTATCCAGTAAATTTTCATGTTTGTTGTAAAGTGTACAGCTCTTTGACAATTGAACCATCACCTGCATACTTGCTTTACATGTACACTTCCACATGTGATGGTAATCAAATCGAGACCCTTTTGAAATGCATGAAAGGTTTCATGTGCACATTATGAAATCAAGACACATGTTAAAGATACTAAATGGCATGTGATCAACCGTAACTAGAACATAAACAATTGAACTTTAAAGTGCATCGCACTGCCGTACAGACAGAAAAGGTAACCTTTTTCCCTTAACCCTTAGAATGCTGGGTAATTTTCTAAAAATAGATTTTTGTGTCATCTACTTCCCCAAACCTTAAAATATCTGCTTAATTTTGTTGAGGAAAGACACCTAGGGTAGCATTCAGGTTAGATCACAGGCCAGCGGCCAATTTACTTAATACATAAGCATGAAGTCAGTTCCTGCAATATAAGGGTTAATCGAAACCACTGCACTATAATGGAAAATAATAAAGATATGTGTTTAAGATAACAAATGCACAATAGTTTTATAATTTGTATGCACATTGTTAAATCTATACACGTGTTTAAGATACTAAATGACATGTAATTAACCATCACTAGAACATAAATGATCTAACTTTAAAGTGCAATGCATTGCCGTACAACTTAGACAAGTAACTTTTTTGCCTTTAACCAGACTTTCTCATTTCTTTGCATTTTATTCTTTCATGTAGTTTATTTACCATCCAAACATAACAGATTTTTTATCTAAGGATTTTTTATCTACGGAATAGGCTTAACATTTCCTTCTTAAGAAATTTTGCGAATAATCATAATTTAAAGCAACAAAGGCAGATCATTTCATTTTGATTGTGATTTTGAAACTATAAGCGTATGTTGCTTTAAACTTTAATGGCCCATTCAAGACAGTGTGATCCATCACTATTCCGTCAGAAAGGAGACGACCTCTAATGAATATTCAAAAATACTGCTAAGTTTGATTTGAACCCACACAGAAAGACGCTTCATGATTTAAAATTCAGGGTCCTGTCTCAAAAAAAGTGTGTATGATAATATAAATGTAAATCATAAGGAACAGAGTTTCTCATAAAGCGCACTAAATGAGCCTTGAATGGAATATGAATCCCAGTTGTGAAATCTTTATTGTACTTTTAACGAACGTCTATTTTTCATTCATAAAAAAACCCCAAGGTTACATTTTGAGATTAAAAGGTCACGATAGTTTTTTGTGAACGTAGATTAAATGTGACAATTCTTTTCTTTACGAGAGAGGACCTATTACTCTAACCAATCAGCCACAGAGGCTTAACCCATTACCAAACAATAATGGCATTTGACCAGTTTGTTGCAGACGACTCTTCAAAAAATTGTGGGAATAGGAAAAATTGCTCATAATGAGCAATTTCTCCTTTTCCCACAATGTTTTCTGCCATATCAGAAGATTGTTTTTCAATGTCATCACATTTTGAAGTGTCCTTTGCAAACTCTTTCAATTTGGGACAGTCAAAAATTTGGTGTTTGGTAGAGGCTTAATCAATGGATTAGGATTGAGAAATTTTCATTTGACTCGATGAACATGCAGAAGAAAGTTGAAGAAAACGCCCTGACAAAGGAAATTGCTTTCAATTTGGATGGGAAAAAAAGGCACATGTATAATGGAAAAAGTTGAAGCATATCCATGCAAGAGATTGTCATAGAGAAATTGTTGTTTTTTGTAATCTACAATTGTCGTCTGCAGTCTCTTTCAATTTGAACAAGTTTCGAATTACACTAAGATAAATCAAAGTATAAAGAAGTATTATGATTGTACTTTTAAATGGTTGTCTGCAGTAACTCTCAATTTGGACAAGTTTCAAATTCCACTGCGTGACATTTAAGCATAGTCATGCAGGGGATTGTCGTAAAAGAAGTATTATTATTGTACTCTTAAATTGTTGTCTGCGGTAAGTTTCTATTCAGACAAAACACAAATTTGACTGATAAATTTAAGCATATTTATGCAAGGTATTGTAATAAAAGAAGTATTATTAATGTACTCTTAAATTGTCTTCTGTGTTACTCTCAATTTAAGCTAGTTTCAAATATCCTTTGTGATAAATCAAAGCATATCCATTCAGGGTATTATCATAAAAGAAGTATTATTATTGTACTTTTAAATTGATGTCTGCGGTTAGTTTCAATTCAGACTAAACACAAATTTTACTGATAAATTTATGTTTATCAGTGCAGGGTTTTATCATATAGAAGTATTATTATTGTGCTCTTAAATTGTCTTCTGTAATTGCATTCTATTCAACTTTGAAATGTTCAAGCATATCCATGCAAAAGGTTGCCATGGAGAAAGCTCTTATTTTTTTCATACACTAAAATTGTTGCTTGCTATTGCTTTCGATTAACACACCCCACAAATTCAAAAGCGATTAGTAAAAGCATATTCATGCAAGAAATTGTCATAGAAATAGTGTCTTATTATTCTTTGACGTATGCTGTTGCTTTCAATTTCGACCAGTCACAAAAACTATCATGGCGAAATAGGTTTATGATACAGTCAAACTTGTGTTAAGAGGCCAGCCTATGGGACAGAGTAAATTGGCTGTTTAAGTCAGGTTGGCTGCTTAACACAAATTGACTATAAATCTAACAATGGGACTTTCTGTAGTGGTTGTTTAAGGCAGGTTGGCTGCTTAAAAGGGTGGTTGCTTAACACAAGTTAGACTTTAGTATAGTTTAACATTTCACTCATTTATTCCTTACTTTACAGAATCTATTGCAGGTGTCTTTGGAAACCATTGTGAATAAAAGAGAAATTGTTCGTACCAAGCAACTTCTCCTTACATCTCACTAGTTTCTTACTTAAATCAAAAGAAAAAACATCCATTTTTCATGCTTCATAAATGTTGTCCGCTGTTCCTTCCAACTTGGACCAGTCACACATTCAAATTTGGTTTAAACCTTTCCCAAAGGCCAAGTTTTCGACTGTCCCAAATTGAAAAAGATTGCAGACGACATTGACGAAAATGTGATGAAATTGAAAAACAATCTTTTGATATGACAGAAAACATTGTGGGAAGAGGTGTAATTGCTTGTTAACAGTGGTCAAATGTTGTTATTGTTTGAAGGCCATTCAATCTAGCCGAAAAAAGGGCCCGACCTAGACAAAATTGCAAAAGAATTTCTGAATGTCATGTGCGAAACTAGACAAATATAATAGCTCATTGCAAAAGGTTGCATGTTGTAGTAGGTGGGGAAAGTTATATAAAAGCGATTTAAACCTGTCCTTCTTTGGGCAAAATCAAATGGCCAGTATGGTACACCATGGTAGTACTTTATGACGTAAAATCGAGAAACGTCATCACTGTGACGTCATTTTGGCTAACATAATGGTAACCACGTGGTACCTTACACGATCAAATATTGCAGATTTTTGTTCGTCTTTTATTGAATAGATGCTTATGTTGCAAAAAATGCAAAAAATATAAACATTGTAACAAAACATATAAGGAAATAAGTGAAACAATCAATAATTTAATGAAATAATGCATGTATCGCCCAATTTCATGAAAGTATTGAAGGCCATTTCTGTCATAATTTTACTGATTCTTCAATTACTTTCGTGGATACCATCTCGTTGATTTTCAATCCTTATTAGACCTTGTATTCAGCTTACTGTAACTATTTCAACCCATCTTTTTAATATGTTCGCTATGTGATATCTAGTATGTAAATTATTTGCATAAATTAATAGAATTTGCAGAAATAACTTTAACATAGGTTTTCTCATTTGACAGAAAGCATGGTTCTTAAAAAAGGTGAACAGTATCTTTAGACAGTGGTTCGTTTAAAGGGAATAACTCAGAGGAACACAGTTTTGATAACTAAGAATATTAGAATCAGCATTTTCAAGTCAATATTCAATTAACATTCGGCATTGATCTACGGGAAACTTTTAAGATTGGATATCATAATCGATTATCTCATGCTTCACTAAGATTTGTTTGTTATTTTAAAAGTGGAATTCTTTTTATTCAACTGCACTTGGAAAACTGGAAAAGAAAGAAAAAATACTTGGTAATGAAAAGCGGAAGTGGGACTACACAAAAATTAATATAAATCTGACCAAAGTAACTATTCATAAGACAAAGCAAAGCTTTAGTCTCTATTCCAAGTGAATTTTAGTGCAAATTTATGAACGTAAAGGTGTTCAGATCTTGCTTAATTTCAGCAATTATAAAAAGTTATCTGTTGGTTGAATATTGACAATCTTGGAAGAAGCGTCATCAAGCTTGGCTATACACTGCTAATTATATCTTAAGATATCCACTTCCGATTAAGCATTCATTTATTGGACAGTCAACTGATAGCACTCCTTATCCGCAAGAAATATAACCATGACAGCAGTATTTCAAACTAAATATTCTTGACGTTTTGTCACAGAACTTATTGCAAAAAAAAATAAGGATACAAATGTACGAATGTTAAGTTTTGGTATTTCAACAGTTTGACAAGTTAGTGTATAAAGACAAGTGCTTTGATATTTAACTCTCTCAATACATTCACCATTTTTCTTATGAAAATCAAGTCCCATAAGAAGGTGATGTTCTGTACTCGGGATATCTGCTAAACATGTGACTTAAAAACTATTGTCATGATCCATACAGTTACATTAAAGACATTGCTGTTAAGAGAGAATATACCTTTCCACATCGCAACTACCGAAATACATGTTACATCGTCACATTGTTATGATTGCAAAAAGTGAGAGCGTAATTCAACAATGAATGCAATTCTTGTATAAGTCAAAAATGCATATAACACAGAGAAAACGCCGATAAAAATACACTAAACACTAATTTGATGGTGATGGTTCTAAATCTTTAAGACAATGACAATTAGACTTCGACAGTTGTATAAATGAATTAAAAAACATAAAAGTCATCGATTTTTTAAATCATTTATCTTTTGCTTCACTGTGATTTGTATGTTATTTGTTAAATGGCACTCTTCCCTCAATTGGGAAAGGAAAGTTGAAGAACAAAAAAAGACGTAATGAAAAGCTGAAGTGGGGTTGAACAAAAGTTATTGTAAATCTGATTGTAGTTGCAATTTATAAAAACAAAGCAAATCTTGAGGTTTGTTTTATAAGTGATTATTAGCGTATAATGATCATAAAGGTGTTAAGAAACTTATTTAATTTCGGCAATTTTAAGAAGTTTCCCTTGGATCAAGGCCGAATTTTGATTGAATATTGATATAGGTAATTTCGATGGAAAATGCTGATTCTTATAGTTATCAGGATTGTGCTCATCTGAGTTAAATCATTATTTATATCCCCCATAGCTTGTGATCATATTACAGGGAACCCGTTTATAATTCTGGCTCTTTTTCTGGGAATGTATCACGAAATCTGGGAGACAATTAGTTCAAAAAGAACCATTAACGTTCAGCTACATCTTTACCATATCTCTAAATAGTTTCAGCTTAGGTCAAAGTTGGTGGCTTGAACGATATTTAAATTTACAGTTATTGTGACATTTTATTTTAAGAACCAAAGCACCTCTGCTTAACAGACCTAAGAAAGAGCCTGACATTGAAATATTTAAAATGAACCACTTCCAAAAGATTTTTCTTTAAAAGTATTATGCTATCTGTCAAATGAGAAAACTTGATCAAAGTTATTTCTAAAGATTCTGTAAATATATACAAATGAATAAAGAAAAAAAAAATCACATAGCGAATATAAGCAGATGGGTTGATTAGTCATATAGTTACTGTAAGCCGAATACAAGACCTGATCAGGATTTGAAATCAACAACATTATTCTATTCTAAGAAAAAAGTTGAAACGGTGTTCAACGTCACAGAAGAAGACAAAAAAAATGAAATCCACGAAAAGCATTTAATATCCAGTGAATTTATGTCAGTTATGTCCTTCCGTAGTTTCATGAAATCGACCAAAGCAACGCATTATTTCATTAAACTTTTACTTTCGTCACTCATTTGTTTATAAGTCCTGTTTCAAAGTTCATAGTTTTAGCATTGTCACGCAAAATAACCTTTTAGATAATAAAAAAGGAACAAAACTCCGCAATATTTGATCCTATATGGTACCACGTGCTAGCCATTTTGTAAGCCAAAATGACGTCATAGTGATGACGTTTCTAAATATTACGTCATGAAATACTCCTATGGTGTAATATATTGGCCAACTAGTTTTGCTTCAAAATGTGGGTTTTAAAATCGTTTTTATATAACTTTCCCCACCTACTTCAACATGCAACTTTTTGCATAGAGCTATCATGTATGTCAAGTTTCGCACATAACATTTAGAAATTCTTTTCCAATTTTGTCTAGGTCGAATCTTATATTGAATGGCCTATTGGTAATGAGTTAAGCTTATGTATGCAGTAGATCAAGAGGGTGGGGTTAGTTCACTTACATTTAGTGTTGTGGTGGGAGGAGGATCATTAAGGACCTGCCCATATTTTGTGGACTGAAATACATACAAAATAAATACGAGAATATTCAATACAGTCTGATACATCTACAGTCAATCTTGTCTTAACCCTTGGAATGCTGGATAATTTTCAAAAAATAGGTTTCTGTGTCTGCTTTCCAAAACCTTAAATAACTGCTTAATTTTGATGAGGAAAGATACCCAGAATTTTGATGAGGGAAGATACCCAGAATTTTGATGAGGAAAGATACCCGGGGTAGCAAACAGGTTAGATCACAGGCCAGCCACCAATTTACTTGGCGGCTGACCTGGATCTTACCTGTTTGCATAAGCATGAAGTCGGTTCCAACACTATGAGGGTTAAATCGTCAACTCCATGTCATAAACATTTGTACCTTTTTTCTAATACCCCTAATCAAAAGGTTACTAAATCTTTGACTATCGTAATACAGGACGCAAGTCATTCAGAGAGCTCCTACTTGAGATATCTGAATGACTGGCGTCCTTATGAAGACATGAGTTGCTTTATTTAAATTGATGCTGTCTACTTATACTATCACCTTGTTTAAAACGAGATTGACTGCATAAAATTTCACCCTGGTAAGCTGTAAGTTTTTTCACTGTGTCAACATTGATTTAGTAACATAAAAAGACATTTCTTTTTGTATAGGGTCTAACACCATGTCAACAATTTTTTCATTTATTTTACCACTTTCCTTGAAATAACCAGAACTTAACTAGAGCTTTGAGATGTCCTACATATGGACACTCCCAAGAATCTAGCAGGGAGGATTTTGCTTGAACCTGGGACCTTGGGTTTTTAGTCCACTACCTTAACCACTGGACCATGCAAAACCCCATCAATTCATTAATTCACTTGTTAATGCTTTCAAACAATTTCTTCTGTGTGCAAATTTTGTAAGATCTACCTTGCGACCTTTCATTATTCCACGTTCTGCGCAAGTACTGGTTATGTATCCAGGAACCAGAATCCAGAGCAACTTATCTAAGTTGCAAGAACTTGTTTCACAATTGATGTAAAATAAATAAGTTTAAACTAAACTACTATACTAAATATCTTGCAAAACCGATTCCCTTATCAACATGGGTTAATATGGTACACTAGCCTATTTTAAATGCATTAACTGTCTATCCTCATGGAGAAGGAAAAAATAACAACTTCCTTAATGCTTGGTATAGAAACCATTTTGAAGAAAGAATGAATAAATTATTGCTCGTTTTAGCAATTTGTCTTTGCTTTTCTGAGATTTTTCAAATTTTCTGCAAGAACAATTTCCTCCATTTATATCAAGCAAGGGTTTTTAAACTAAACCCAGCTCATTAGCAAAAGACAACTTGCTAACTCAACATTAATGACCAGTAGACAAAAAGGCCCCCCATCAACAGTATTTGTAAGGACATCTATCTACATTCCTGTTGCGTACATTTCCTTTAATTAGTACTGCACAATATCCTTTTCAAGCCACTGACTGCTAACAATTGACAGTTGTATGTAAGTTGCTTAGTATATTTAGCAATGTTTCTGCAAACTGTATTCTTATAGGATAGGAAAAAATGTAGAGGAAAAAAGTACTGTAAAATATTCTCTTATGAGAAGTACAACTGATCTCCTTTTTTAACAGTTATTTAAAAAAAAAGAAGATGTCTGCAACTCCATAAAATCCCAGAATATTTGCCATATGACCATTAAATATATATAAACATCGTTGTCGTCAAACTATTGGACGTTGATATCTTCTTTAAATAAATATTTTTGTTCTTAGCAGAACACTTTCGATCACATATGAATAACATTTTCCAAAAATAATTCATCAGAAATTTGTTGAGGTTTGAATTGGATTTGTTCAAAACATGCAAATACTTTGATTATCAATATATATGGGTTTTACATCACATCAACATTATTTCAGTTATGTAGCGATGCCCGACTCTTAATGATGGAGGAAGACCCCATACTCAACTGCCCATAGGGGCTGGTTAAGGTGGGTAGAATCATCGGCATTCCATAAGTCAGTCGGGAGACTGCCTCTCATGAAAATCCATATCCCTCTCAGGATTTGAACCCACGCGGAGAGGGGCCATGTGATTTCAAGTTCTGTACTCTAACCACTGGGCCACGGAGGCCCCCCTTTGATTATCAAGAAATCTCCTGTATTCCAGTGTTTCAAGAATGAAAGCTGTCAGAACTGTAATCATTTAGTCTGGGTTTGTTGTCAATTTTGGTCAATGTATTTGTTATTTTGCAGCAGAAGGCATTAAAACTATAATCACATTATACTACTAGAATAACGAGAATGTCAAAATATGCACTGAGAACTTTATAGTTAATTAGCAATTTAATAATGGTGATTAATCAAGAATTGCTGATAAATCAATTTCTATTGATGTCTGCAACAAATATATTTGACATATTTTTTTTGGTGTATAAAAGGAACCGGTTAATATCAATCAAAACTTTTATGTTTTACAAGCTACAAACATATGATCTAACATCGAGACTTTTAACTATCAGGGGAAATCTGTTAAAACCTGACTTTTGTAAGACTGCCTCTAAAGCAGGACGCTCAAACCCTTATAGTGCTGGAACCAACTTCATGCTTATGCAACAACAGGTTAGATCCAGGCCAGCTGCCAAGTAAATTGGCAGCTGGCCTGTGATCTTACCCGTTTGCTTCTCTGAGTATCTTTCCTCATCAAAATTAGACAGATATTAAAGGTTTTGGAGAGCAGATGACACAAAAATCTATTCTTAGAAAATTTCCCAGCATTCTAAGAGTTAAAAATACATTTTTTAGCATCTCTGCATTGGTTTATGTAATTTAAAGATCTCATTTAATGTCCATAAATATTCATGAAGTTCATGAATTAGTTCTTGTATGTTTTACAGGGGAAATTCCTATAAGATGCCAGAGTTATGATTGAAATCCCAATTTTTAGTGCATATTGAAACAATCTAAATGAAAATCAATAACAACAATTAAATTGAAAATCTCAACCAACTTATGATCAGGGTCGTTATTAAGAGCCAGCCGCCAGCCAATATAACCGATTCAAATGGTCTTACTAACAAGAAAAACATGAAATGCATAATGAGTAGTAATTAAATCACCATATTATGATATATCTTACAACTATCCATCATCCAACCTCATAGACTTATTACTATATATCCACCGGGATACTTACACTTATAGACTTGATCACTTGTTCGTCAGGGAACTCGTATTTGTCCTGAAGGAACACTAATTTCTCCACGAGTGTCCGTGTGTGTTCACTAACTTTCGTGAGGGGCTCCTCTTCGATAATCACATTAGAGTTTAAATTAACCGAAGCTTTCACATTCACTTTCGAGTCCTCTATCTCCGGAAGCTGGGTCATGGGGTCGGGACTATTCTCACTCTTCTTACTTCCGGGACCTTTCGTTTTCTGTTTCCGTCGTACATCTCGCGCCTTACATTGTTCCTCTGACAGTAAACCTGGAATTATCACAGCATAACTCTTTGGAATTATTTCGACATAAACTCTTTACCGATCACCTTTAAGGATACAGTCAAAACTGTGTTAAGAGGCCTGCCTATGGGACAGAGTAAATTGGCTGTTTAAGACAGGTTGGTTGCTTAACACAAATTGATTTACACTATGAGTCTAAGAATGGGACTTTCTGTAGTGGCTGTTTAAGGCAGGTTGGCTGCTTAAAAGGGTGGCTGCTTAACACAAGTTAGACTGTATATGGTTGTTGCAGCAGATGTGAAACCAAAAAACAAATATTATTCATTACATTTCTGAAAGGGCATGTTGTTGGCTACCCAGATGCGTTTCTTTGTCATGTTTCAGAAAGTGATGCATTCTTACATTCATCTTTTCACCATTAATTCAGAACTTTTTAGCAAGCCAATGAATTCTTATCCTTGAAGATGATTTGTTGAGTCTTAAGGTCACCACATTTTTACAATTAGACCTTAAAAAAACTGTATAATGAAAAATCAACACTCTTTCCTTCCCATCTCTGTGCAATTTCATGGTAGTGAACAACTACAAGACATGGCTCCAAATATATCTTGATATTAGTTCTTAGATTTTATAGGAAACTGGCCAGCAAAAATTTGCAATTTACAAGAGAATTAAAGAGCAGTTATCAGACAGGTATCCATTACTTTTGAAATTGTTCTGTTTGCATCGATATCAATTATCAGATGGGGTGGTTAATTTCTCGAAGACTTTTGCAAGAAATTGAACCAAGTTATAGCTATTGATATGGTTAAACATATCACTCTGCCCTTGACATTGACCTTGACATGCTCTCTGCTTCAGTTCAGACAAGTTATCAAGATTCTGTAAGAGGGAATAGTGATTAAACCTGCTTTCAATTCAGCTCATTTAACCTGATTACCAAACACCATATTTTCGACTGTCCAAAATTGAATGACTTTGCAGACGACATTTCAAAATGTGATGAAATTCCAACATAATCTTCTGATAGGGCAGAAAACATTGTGGGAAAAGGAGAAATTGCTCGTTTAGAGCAATTTCTCATTTTCCCACAATGCTTTTCAGAGTCGTCTGCAATAAAGTGGTTAAATGTCCTTGTTTGGTAATGAGTTATAGAGTTCTGTAAGAGGGAATGGGCATTAAACATGCTAACTTACATTCTTCTTTCATGCCAACTTCCCTGCATCGGCGCAATCGGCACGCTTGACACTTCCGTCGCATCCACATGTCCATCTCACAATTTCCCCCATATTTACAGTGGTAAGAAGCTGTGCGGGTAATACTCCTTCTGAAGAAACCTGAAATAGATAATTAAACCATAAATTCAATATACATTATCTTAATTGATCTCAAATCGTTTCCAGTATACATGTACAGTAAATCTTGATTATAAGCCACCATAATTACAAAAGACTGAATCATGGTGCATTATACACCTAGACACATGCTACAGTCAAATTTGTGTTAAGATGCCAGCCCATGGGACAGAGTAAATTGGCTGTTTAAGGCAGGTTGGCTGCTTAACACAAATTGATTTACACTATAAATCTAACAATGGGACTTTCTGTAGTGGCTGTTTAAGGCAGGTTGGCTGATTAAAAGTGTGGCTGCTAAACACAAGTTAGACTGTATTCATTTAGAAAGTTTCTGAATGGCTTGCATCTTGTATTAAGAAAGCTTTAGACTGAATAGCTTTTCAGGCATTGTTAAAGAGCGAGTGACTAAAACAAGATTGACTGTACTAAACTTAAATGAATTGTTCAAATGTTTGCTTCAGGATAAGGTTTAGCTATGGATCTTTTTCATGTGATTCCATCGTGGCAACAGAATCAAAATCATGTTAATGCAACTGAAAACCTTAATGAAATGAAAAAAAGACTCCAAAATAAACCAATCAGAATTAGTTCTTGTGTCAAAGTCACATTTTCTTTTTAGCCAGCATCCAATATCTGAAAAACAGAAGTTTTCAATGTTTTACTATGATGCTATTGAAGAATAAAGTTGATCCCCACTAGGCCAATGGACAAAAGTCTGCTCCTATCAGCGCTTTCTGTACTTTGAATTATATCTGTCCATTTCTGTACTTTTAGGATCTCATATAATCAACAATACGTTATCGTCTACATGACAATTGTTTGGGTATCATCAACATATGGTACACTTAGTGACATCATCGTGTCCTTGACAATTGAGGGCTAAGTGCGAGACAATAGTTAGTCCTTCACAAATGTGAAGCAGTTACTCAGTATTCTCAATTAGGATTGGTTGAACAGGCCAAAACAAAATCTCGACAGGCCACTTTGAGATGGGGTTCCATGGGGGTTCTTAGCATCTCTGCGAATTTGAACCGGCCACAACATAATTTTAAGCGGTCATTTTGGCCTGTGGCCTGTCCTTTATGAGGCACTGCTTCCTATAGTCATGCACTGAATCCACAAAGTGTTTTTGAAATGATGACACATGTCGTTATTTTATATCACCATCATGTCCATGACAATTGTTCTAGTTCAAGGTCACATGGTATAGTTTATAACATTATCATCTCCACGGCAATTGTTTTGGTAACAATAACACATGTTGCACATTGTTACAAATAAACAACACCTCATTAACCCATTTTGTTGAACTCGTCTGGAGAGTTGCTTGAAATATGAGTATCATCAGACAATACATTTAAATAATAACAAATATCAATTGCATGAACCCTTATAGTGCTGGAGCTGACTTCATGTTCATGCAAACAGGTTGGATCCAGAGCAGCCGCCAAGTAAATTGACGGCTGGCCTGTGATCTAACCTGTTTGCTACGCTGTGTATCTTTCCTCATTAAAATTAAGCAGATATTTAAGGCTTTGGAAAGCAGACGACACAAAAATCTTTTTTTAGAAAATAACCCAGTACTCTAAGGGTTAAGACATAGAGAAGCAGTCATTATAACGAAAGGAGAAATTGCTTGTTAAATTCCACTTCCTTACTTTGTCAAAGTGCAATGGTTTCTGATGTTTGTCTGCTGAATGGGTTAGAATGAGTTAAGACCTATGGAGAAATGGGTCACCAGATGAATTTCCCATCAACAACATGTTCTCATCAAACATTCCCTAAACCAAGATATATTTCAAACAATGTCATTTCTTGAGCCTTCTTATATGTCAAGCTGCTTTATTCCTTGAGTCTTCATAACACAATTGACTTTGAGCTGATTGATATTGAAAGCAACAGCCAACTTCAATTACCATGTGAATTAAACTGCAATCATGCTTTAATCTTGAGTAGAAAGCGCTGTCAAAAAATAGGAAACTGAAATTCCCCCTTTTGTCACTGTCTTTATTTTTAACTTATTATTCCCCGTAGTTTTATAAAGTTGTTGGCAAAGTAGGTCTTTATAAAGTGAGAGGTTAAATGCGAAACAGCTTAACTTGTGGTTACAATATTTTCCACAATTGCACTACAAAGCGTTTGTTTCATTAATGTAAGTGAACAGAGAATAATAAAAAAAAGTAGTGTCTTGTCTGATCTTTTTTCAATCTTTCATGACCAAAGAAAGTCCAGGAAGAGCTCTTCTTTTGTAACTTTATCCATATTTCATAATCAATTAGACAGTTTTGTCTCCCTCTTTCTCTACAGCCCTTCACCTAACGCCAAATTTTTGCCTGTTCCAAATAGACCGTTTGTGGACGACATTTTCAAGAGTCTTCTGCAACAAACTGGTCAAATGTCATTATTGTTTGGTAATGATAAACAACTCCTCCATGAATGCCTTTGGAAAAGCTAGACTTCTATGTCAGCATTAGAATTATTTCTTACATATCACAGTGGACAGTATACCTTTTGAGGATTCTGGTTCATTTTGATAACCTGCTTTTGTTTTCATCACAATCAACAGTATTTCAGTTAAAAGTCGGTGGTCAATTTTTATGATCACAATCTTGCTTCAAAATGACAAGATGTCAACTGTATATTCAACAATGCTTCTTTTTTTTTTAGCTTCAAAGTACCTCAGCATTTGAGACGGATTAAATTCAGAATTATTTCTTATGTTTTGTTTGTAATTCTATTGTAAATTCTATTCTTAACACAAACCTCTGGGCATAACAAAAATAAGTGTGATAGGGAATTGTTATCACCCTGTATTTCAAAAAGGTATGTGCTATAATATTATACCAAACACAAAACATTTACATATTCTTTTCTATAACTGCTAATAGCTATTACAAAGTTTTTGTTTTTTTCAATTAGTAAAAAGATTTAGTTTATAATTGGTTTATGTTACATTTTTATACAAAGTACATGCTCCTATCTATAAGATTTAATAGGTATGGCCAACTTCCTTTTCAAATTGCAGAAAAAAAAAGCATGGTTTTCATGACAATTTGTTTTCTCGTATAAAGACAATTAATTTCAATAAAAACTGTTATGACAAATGCACATTAAACAATGTTTTGTATTACATTTAACAATGCTTTTTTATGAATTCTCTCTAGTTATGAATTGATTGATATTTTCTAAATAAAACTTGTTTTGTCTTACTAATAGATTTGATTTTTCCTCTATACATGTATATCCCTCCCTCATACATGAAATCAGGTGGTCCCATACCCATTCTAATGGCTTTATTCAATACAGTCTTTTGTTGAGTTTAAAAAGTTCATTATGTTATATGATCCAATACTACCCCTGGATCAGTAGCATTTTCTATGGAACTATCATAGTGACAATAAAGCAAGCATGCCTTACCCCCCTACTACAGCGCCTTCAACGCTTTGATTCTAAACAGCAATTATAATGTTTCCCTCCATAAATGACTAAGGAGAACCAAGACTTTCATGCCAGTATAACCTTTTAGTGCCAGAACCGACTTCATGCTTATGCAAACAGGTGAGATCCAGGCCACCTGCCAAGAAAATTGGCCGATGGCCTGTGATCAAACCTGTTTGCTACCCTGAGTATCTTTCCTCATCAAAATTAAGCAAATATTTCAGGTTTTGGAAAGCAAGCAACATGAAAATCTATTGTTAGAAAATTGCCTAGCATCTAAGGGTTATTCAGTATTTCAATTTTATAACAGAGGTCATTGTAAACCTTTTTATGATTCAGTTTTTTCTTTACCAGGATTGAACAATAATTCTTTATTGTTCTTTCAAATCCAGTAATTCTTTCCAATAGGAAATAAATATCTCAAGTCTTCAAATGACTGACAAGAGGATAGGTCCTGAAGAAGGACAAGTATAATAATGCCTGGAAAAGACCTAAACAACCACTCCCATCTGGGTCCTCAGTGTGAAAGAGAGTCCATTAAAAGCGAAGCCATTGTAAACTCATATGTATTAAGAGTTTTCTTCTGAGGGTTTCATCTTTTCAATCCTCTCACCAACGGAAAATTCCGTCTAAGCTAAGAAGCTTAACTCTTTTGACATAGGGAGCATTTTGAATCCAAGCGTATGAACCTCAATAACAAGTGTCAAATAATTATTCAATGAAAAACTGCTTATAGTATCAAAACACAATAAAAACACCAACAACAAATAGAACTATGGTAGACTTTGTTCTTGTCAAATGAATAATACTTTTATTTCAATTTTTCCAGAAATATCGGTGCCAAAGGTGTTGTTTTCTGCATTGAAGCTAAAGTAAAGACAGGGAAATTTAATCCTGTTGAATAACAAGTTCTTAGCCAAATTTCCCCCATACAAAGTGTCCAATCTGAAAGTGTCAATAACTAAACTAAACAATTACAAACTGTTTTTTCAAAACCATTGTCATAAAAATGAAAATTCTGTTTCAAAAATGATTTTAGTAGATTTAAGGATACCTTGTTCCTTAAGAGCAATTGATACTTTTGAAACAGTGGATTCTTCAAAAGCCGTGTACGAAATAAATATTTTTATCTTCTGCTAATTCTTTCAATTTGGAACAGTAACAAATTCTCACGCGGTCGGAAATTGGTAATAGACATCTGCAACATGTGCTGGGTAGTGTTTTTACTAAGACTAAGTGGAAAATATTTATACATTGATAATATTTTAACCCATTACCAAACGCCAAGTTCTCAACTGTCCCTAATTGAAAGAGTTGGCAGACGACGTTTCAAAATGTGATAAAATTGGAAAATAACCTTATGATAGAGTAAAAAAAAAATTGTGGAAGTAGGAGAAATTTCTAGTAACGAGCAATTTCTCATTTTACCACAGGGCTTTCAGAAGTCGTCTGCAACAAAGTGGTTAAATGTTGTTATTGTTTGGTAATGGGTAAATAAAAGTACAATGTTGTAATGTGACACAACATTGGAGGCGTCTCCAAGAGATAATGACAAGGGCGAATTACTTTGCAATTGATATTCCTCTTCTCTGTACCTAAATAAAAGGTAATGTTGTTTTGAACTTTAGCAATTTATTAGATTAAGTATAAGGCTATCGAGATAAACAGAGAAGACGGTCAGAGTGTGTCTGTTGCAAATCTGTCAATTCTAAGCGAAAACAATTCTTTTTCCACCACACCTCTGACAAAAGGAAAAGTAACACCTAACCCTTAGAATGCTGGGTAGTTTTCTAAAAATAGATTTTTGTGTCATCTGCTTTCCAAAACCTTCAATATCTGCTTAATTTGAAGAAAGATACTCAGAGCAGCAAGCAATTTACTTGGCAGCTGGCCTGTAATCTAACCTATTTGCTTCAGCATGAATTCGGTTCAAGCACTATAAGGGCTAAAACCTTGATCTATCACGAAAACTACTTTCCAAGACCTCAAATAAAATTTAATTTTTCAAACTTGAAAATGGACGTCTGGTGTTTGTACACCTCACCAATTCTATATAGGGAAATCAGTGTTAACATCGCTTGATAGATTAACAAAGTCTCCATGTTCTTTTAAACCTTTTTTCCCCGCAATCCATGTATTTTATTTGTTTTCCGCAGATGATTTTTGAAGCAGTTGTGTAATACATCATCTATTTTAGGGTGAAGAGTTGGTTTAACCCTTTCCCAAACAATAAGGACATTTGACCACTTTGTTACAGACAACTTTAGAAACATTGAGGGAAAAGGAGAAATTGCTTGTAACGAGCAATTTCTCCTTTTCCAACAATGTTTTTGCTGGCCTATCTGAAGATTATGTTTCAATTTCATCACATTTTGAAATGTCGTCTGCAAAATCTTTTAATTTGGGACAGTTGAAAATTTGTTGTTTGGGAAAGGGATAATGCCTTGGCATATAACTTTTTCAGTTTTATTACGGCTTTCCTTAATGTTGCCAAAGTCGTCTGCAACAAAGTGGTCAAATGTCGTTATTGTTTGGGAAAAGGTTAAAAGAAACTCCCACGAGATCAGCTGTAATTGTAAGGCTTGGGGAGCCTGTGTTACAAGTCCACCACCGTTGCCAGTGGTAACACTGGCAACGCAGGACCCAAGTTGAGAAAAAAAACATGTTTTCAATATCATCGAGGACTTGCAATATCATAACATAAATTTTAAAACATAATCCTAATCGAAATTGTGTTGATGAAATTGCTGAATTTGGAAAGGGAAAAGCTGGTGTGACTTTGAATTTGGGGAAAAACTGCTTGATTTTAAAGAAATTTCCAATAGGGATGGTTCCTTTGATGGACCCTGTTGTAATGCAAAAAAGCCCTGGGGTGAGGTTGTCATGAGAAAAAAATAGGTTAATAAGCATCAAAGAATAATGGATTCACGCAACACGAGCTGTTACATAAAAGGACGTCTTATACCTAATCAGACACAAAGTAACGTCGCCCTTAGCGATGTGGATGTCGCACTGACACCAGAGGAAGCCATATTGATTTTTTTCTAGTCATCGGCTAAGCCAATGAATATGGCTTAGAAGTAATTCATGTCAATACCTATAATGAAGAAAGGATGAAGAAGACTATTCAGTAACAGACCCTTTACCACGTAAAACTCTAGATATGGTGGGTGCACTTGATTAATCATTTCCTCCGTATGATATTTTGTGACTGGTCCAAATTCAAAGCAACAGCAAACGCCAATAATCAACTTTAGGGATAACGTGGGTGCACTTAAACATTTCCATCTTATGATATTTTGTCCAAATTGAAAGCAATAGCAGACGACATATATCGACTGGTTCAAATTGAAAGCATCAAAAGATGACATTCACCAACAATAGGAATTACTTACATGGATGCACATAATCATTTCCCACATATTATATTTTGTGACTGGTCCAAATTCAAAACAACATTCAACACCAATAATCAACTTTAGGAATAACGTGGGTGCACTTGAACATTTCCATTTTATGATATTTTGTCCAAATTGAAAGCAATAGCAGACGACATATATCGACTGGTTCAAATTGAAAGCATCAAAAGATGACAATCATCAACAATAGGAATTACTTACATGGATGCACATATTCATTTCCCACATATTATATTTTGTGACTGGTCCAAATTCAAAACAACATTCAACACCAATAATCAACTTTAGGAATAACATGGGTGCACTTAAACATTTCCATTTTATGATATTTTGTCCAAATTCAAAGCAATAGCAGACGACATATATTGACTGGTTCAAATTGAAAGCATCAAAAGATGACAATCACCGACTATAGGAATTACATACATGGATGCACATAATCATTTCCCACATATTATATTTTGTGACTGGTCCAAATTCAAAACAACATTCAACACCAATAATCAACTTTAGGAATAACATGGGTGCACTTAAACATTTCCATTTTATGATATTTTGTCCAAATTCAAAGCAATAGCAGACGACATATATTGACTGGTTCAAATTGAAAGCATCAAAAGATGACAATCACCGACTATAGGAATTACTTACATGGATGCACATAATCATTTCCCACATATTATATTTTGTGACTGGTCCAAATTCAAAACAACATTCAACACCAATAATCAACTTTAGGAATAACATCAGTGCGCTTTAACATTTCCATCTTATGATATTTTGTTCAAATTAAAAGCAATAGCAGACGACATATTGTGACTGGTCCAAATTCAAAACAACATTCAACACCAATAATCAACTTTGGGAACAACGTCAGTGCGCTTTAACATTTCCATCTTATGATATTTTGTTCAAATTAAAAGCAATAGCAGACGACATATTGTGACTGGTCCAAATTCAAAACAACATTCAACACCAATAATCAACTTTAGGAATAACGTCTGTGCCCTTTAACATTTCCTTCATATGATATTTTGTTCAAATTGAAAGCATCGGCAGTCAATAATAATCAACTATAGGGATTACAGTGGTGCACTTAATTACTTCCCTCATATGAAGTTTTGTGACTTGTCCAAATTGAAAGCAACAGTAGATGAAAATCATCAACTATAAGGATAATGTGGGTGCACATGATCATTTCCCTCATATGATATTTTGCCACTAGTAAAATTGAAATCAACAGCAGATGACAAGCATCAATCAGGGGAAGCTTAATCATTTGTCTGTATTATTAAGCTTGTCCAAAAGTCTTATAAGGAACATGTATTAAGAAATATCATACAGACAAGTGCAGGAAAGAAACTGGTATAGGGACAAGTACATAAAAATCAGATTGCATCACCCCTGATTGATTAAAAGGAAATAAAAAAAATGTCTAGTAGTTCAATCAATTGGATTCTGGATAATGTGGGTTTCTGTTACTCATTCCCTCCTATTGTGAATGGTTCAAAATCCAAAGCTATATCAGATGACAATCAATAAGTATAAGAGGTTAAACGAGTCCTGAGATATTTGGTGGAAACCATGGTGACAAATGGAGAAATTGCGTGTTATGGAAAAACCAGAATCCCTATCTAACAGTACCATATACATATATAATTTCTTTTTTACTTAATCAGTTTCCAGTAATTTGAACCAGACAATTGTGCATTCCAATTAGAACTAGTCAATTAGGCACTCCAACCAATTGACAAAATGACAACCCAAATTTCCACAAATCAGCACTAATGATTGATAAACACTGAAATTATTTTGACTACAGAACATACTAAGGCTGTTGGTCTTGACTTAAAGTCTAAATCTGCACTATCAGCATATCAAGAGATCGGTGCAATATTACAGTAAGTGCTTTTATGTTTGTGAAGCACTTACTGTTGTTTTACTTTATTTATATGTATGGTGTTCAACACCAAATCAACAATTCTTTAATTATGTTATAGCTTTCCTGGATCTAACCTTTTTGCATAAGCATGAAGTTGGTTTCAGCACTATTAGCGTAAGGCCAATGCATTACTTTATGCATTCTTTTTACAAGCGTAAAGTGTCTTAGAAACCGATGAATGAGACCAATTGGTTTACTGTTTACATTGGGCAATTGATCCTCAACAAAACCTAAAAGATATTTTCAAAATAGAAACAATTGAAACAATGCCTACATGCATTGGTTCCACAGAGGAACATTAATTGGCAAAAGTGTACTAGATATTCATATAGAGATACAGTCGAGCCTCGATAGTCCAGTCATCTTAAATTCCGATTATTCGCCATCCGGACAGAATTTGTAGGGAACGGTCTTTACCTTCATAAATTCCACTGTTTAATCCAGGAAATCCGCGTTCCGGCTCTGGAAATAAGTCGGGAACCCCACATAACTTCTAATAGTATATGTGTTGGACTGATCCAAAACCAGCATGATGATTATATTTTTGCTGTTACCTACGTTAATTGACAATACGGTAATCCGACATTCACACCTTTGGCAAATTGGCATGTATGCTTAATCATAAAATGTCACCAAGTGTAGTGAAATGAAAGGTGTTGATTGTTTGTAAATCGGTCATTTTGTGAGTTAACTGGTCTAACCTAATTGTAATCATCGTCTCATGCAGCAAGTTGAGTTTGTAAAAGGTGATAACTCACTGCATTGACAGCGATCAGGAGACAATGTCTGGCAATCATTTTCAACTATTACGTATTTTTCACTTCTTAGTAATTATAAGGAAAAGCGGTGTATAGGTAAACATTTCACTGGAAACTTGCCAGTTATTATTCCAGATTATTTGTTTATACGGACATTACTCCTGGGAACGAAAGTGTCCGGATAAACAAGGTTTGACTGTAATTTGTTACTGTTCAATTCTTCCATTCAACACAATCCACCCAAACCTTTTTGTTTTAACTTGCTGCCTTAAATGAAAGAGGTTTGGACAAAGATTCCTTATAGTGTTTCTTAATATAAATGATTCATTTACTGGATTAATGGTTCAAGCCGCATTCAAGAATATGTCAGTCAAATTGTTTCTGTTTTTAAAACAGCTCTTGATAGTTGGCAAAGGGACTGTCTGTCTGTAGGTGATATCCATAAACAATTAACTTTTTACCAAACACCAAATTTTCAACTGTCCCAAATTGAAAGAGTTTGCAGACGACATTTCAAAATGTGATGAAAATGGAAAATAATCTTCTGATCAGGCAGAAAACATTGTGGGAAAAGAGAAAATTGATCGTCATGAGCAATTTTTCCTCTTCCCACAATGTTTTCCAGAGTCGTCTGAAACCAAGTGGTCAAATGTTGTTATTATTTGGTAAAGGGTTAAATGAGCTGTGAGAGGTTCCCATCCTAATTTGTCTAGGAAGTCGTCGGATCTATCACCAGCCAGTTTGTGACACAAGACTAGCTAGAAGGCATCGCCTCACTCTCTTTCAATAGACAAATTATTTACCATGAATTTTTAACAGTTTCGCAGACACTCCTTGAGAGTACTGAAATATTTGAATGTGATCCAATAATAAACAATGTAGAAAAAAAAGTCATGTGATAAATATCTCCTATAACACAAAACTTTTTCAGAGCTTTAAAAATATCTTAGGTAGCGTGCCTATCTAAACTGTGTATGAAGCAGTGTATAACACATTAAATAGCGCATCAAAGCATAAAGTTTGTATTAAAAAGGATTGTGAGAAAAAGAATTTGTTATGAATGATTTTGTTTTGGCAAAATATTTTTAAATATTGTCTATTACAGAAGAATTTAAATGCTATTGCCACCAACCACATTGAAACAAAATGCATTTTTGCTCATGATGACAAAAATCTCATTTAGCTGCAATGACTTAAATGTTTAGTTATCAATTATGAGCTTTGTTTAATTGTCTTTTTCTTTACACTTAAATAAAAAAGAATTTAATCGGCATTGCTGCAAACTACTCAGACAAGGAAAAAGCATCAAGATTTCTCACGTCCATATATGGCATTAATCAGTGAAATGTTCCTGTCCTGGCACACTTATCCTACAAATTAATTTTCTTTTTAATCCAAAAAGTGATAAAAAAAATGATATCTTTCTCCTGGAAAAGGAACTGAGAGATTCTTTTTTCACCAAATTTGTTTTGTGTGTTTTAGTTATTTAGCATAATGCCTTATTTTGACATATCTGCTGCAGAAATCAACAGAAACCACAGAGACGAAACAGAAAGTTGCTTGTAACAATTTTTTAGGTGCAATTCTATTTAAACTAAATGAGTAAATTTCCCCTGAGGTTTCAAACAGGGCCACAATAAATTCGATTTCGTCCAACCCACTGTGGTATAAACCGGATGGCCATGCCTTGGCTGAGGGTATTCTACAATTAACCCTTTCCCAGACGCCAAATTTCCGATTGTCCCAAATTGAAAGAGTTTGCAGACGACATTTCAAAATGTGATGATATCGAAAAATAACCTTCTGATAGGGCTGAAAACATTGTGGGAAAACATTGTCAGAAGAGAGGAATTGCTTGTTAAGAGCAATTTCTCCTTTTCCCACAGTGTTTTCCAGAGTTGCTTGCAACAAACTAGTCAAATGTCCTTACTGTTTGGTAATGGGCAAAGTCACTTTGTAATGTTTTCTCTTTAACACTTTCCCCCCAAGTCCACATACCACGCAGCAGTCTACATATTTCCCAATTGACCGCTCGAAAAATGCCTCAAAATAAATATTCATGATGGTTAAGCCAATGAAAATATGTTTAAACTTCTACAAACAAATACATGACGTGCACATGAATATATCTGCCAACAGCTCGTATTGTGAGAACAACTCCAACAAACATAGTTTTTGTGGACTGGTTGATTATATAAGCCAGCAAAAATATACATAAGAAACTACTTACCTGATTAATAAGACTGAGATAATTGTGACAAAAGGTAATGGTGCACCTTTTAGGCTTATTCTTACATAGTCACTATGTATAACAATGTTGGGTGCAGCAACATCCAGCATCATTTTGGATTTCTAAATTTGAGAAAAATAACCAGAGGCTCTTATCATGGGGTTTATTTAGAGCTTCAAACATGCCTGTGGGCTCACTCAAGATCACAAGGTCTAACATTTGATTGGGCAATATTTGACCATCCCTTATAACTGCTTCCATTACCTCTCATTATAATTTATGATGGTCTTCCTGTATAACATTTAAGAAATCACTGTGACCAAAGAAGAAATTGTGAACAAGTACAGACTAACTTGTGTTAAGCAGCCACCCTTTTAAGCAGCCAACCTGCCTTAAACAGCCACTACAAAAAGTCCCATTGTTAGATTTATAGTGTAAATCAAACTGTGTTAAGCAGCCAACCTGTCTTAAGCAGCCAATTTACTCTATCCCATAGGCTGGCCTCTTAACACAAGTTTGACTGTAGAAGTTTCTCCTTTTGTCTCAATGATTTTCATTCATTGAAATCCAAAATAAGATTTGTTTTCAAACTTTAAAAAAAAAAAAAGTTCATTCAATTGGCTCATCATCATGTGTAATAGTATTAATGACCAATCGTAATCGAGAGCCTTTGAAAATGCCTCATATGGTCAGTAACTGTTTGTCATGGGTAGAATATACAATTAATAGGTTTGATGCCACACTATAAAGAACCTAACAAATATAATATTTGTAGAACAATAATCATTACTTTAATATCAACACTTTTGGATTGTAGTAAAGGATGAGTATTCATGGAGGACAGTTGTCCAGGGGTAGAGCATCGTCTTCCAGACACCATTGGTGTGGGTTTGAATCCCGTGAGAAGCAAGTTCCTCCTCGCATTTTCATTAATCCACATTCTGGGCGAGTACTGGTCATGTATCCAGGAAGCAGATTCGAGAGTGATTAATCTAAGTTGTAAGAGCTTGTTTCACAATCAATGTAATATAAATTAGTTTCAACTAAGGATAAGTATTGTTCTAAATAGACATTACAACAATTCAATGATCGATCTTTTCACTGATTGATAGTGTTTTTCACTAAATGGATACGCCGTGTTTTGCGGTCTAATTTCTAAATATGTCACAAACTGTTTTAGTTTAGGCTGTAGGCAGCATTCTGCTAAAGGGCATCTAGAGAAGCTAGGCTTCATCACACCCAATCTGATTAAGTGAAATGTTACGCTGACCTTGACCCATTACCAAACAAAACGAACAACATTTAACCAGTTTGTTGAAGATGACTCTGGAAAACATTGTGGGAAAAGGAGACATTGCTCTTGACGATCAATTTCTCCTTTTCTCACACTGTTTTCTGCCCTATCAGAAGATTATTTTTCAATTTTATCACATTTTGAAAAGTCGTCTGCAAACTCTTTTAATTTGGCGTTTGATAAAGGGTTAAGAGCAAACTCTTGGTTCTTTGCATTAGGATGATGTTCAAATGTCCCTAAATAGAATCAAATTTTTATAATGGCTTCCCTTTCTGGCACTCTGGGTAATGGAGATTGCATTATTACTTTAAAGCCATTTCCGGAAGATAAACAGGGAAGAACTGATTTGGATCCAGGAAGCGTCACATAAAACTTAAGTTTCAGAACATAAGTTTTTAAAACCTGAAAATTAACACAGCAATTCTTTCCCTTATAAGTTGGGTACCTTAAAACGGACCAAATTGAAAGAGTTTGCAGACGACATTTCAAAATGTAATGTAATTGAAAAAGCAATCTTCTGGTAGGGCAGAAAATATTGTGGGAAAAGGAGAAATTGCTTGTTAAGAGCAATTTCTCCTTTTCCCACAATGTTTTCCAGAGTCGTCTGCAATAACCTGAAAAAATGTCACTATGTTGTAATGGGTTATATGGGGTAATAGGTAAAACATCTGCCGCAATTGTTACGAGATATTTCCTGACATACTCTGGAGAGAGTCAAGCCGTCTTGACACCGCAGGCAACCAGCCATATTGATTTTTTCTAGCCATCTACCGTCGGCTAATGAATATTTCTTGTAAGCACGGTACGACATTTTTGCCTCATAATTAGGTGCTGTGCAAAAAAAAAATGTAACAAGCTATTTCCCCTTCATTAATTATCCTTTACTAATCAAACCCACAATTTAGAAAGGTATTTGCAGCATGATACTTCTTTTAAAACATTTTTTTTTTTTGAAGAACTGGTGGCTTAAAGAAGAATAATTGTTCAAATGAACATTTTCTCCCATGTTGAAAGCAACTCCTCCTTTTAGCTTACCATAAATTGTATCCATCAAGAAATGTACCTTTTATTTTCATCTAATAATTTGAACTGTCATTGCAATTATTAATTATACCGTTTCATTTATGGATGACAAACGTCTATGCAATATTAGAATGCAATTTTCTGCAGTCTTATCTTTTTTATTGCATAGGAAGCAATATGAGAAAACACAACTATGATGATCCTAAATGACCAAACTAGCACTGTAAAAACACACTTAATAAATCCTGTATAAATTTATAAAATTTCTAATCTCAATAGTGCAATTCTTCGAATATTTTTATCGTATTGTCAAATTGTTTTCTGAAGACTTCAACAGGTGATGTGTCAAAGTGGGGCATTAATGGGACTCTATGAGATCCAAGTCAAGGGAAATAAATATGTATGATTTGGGTCCAAGTCAATGAGAATAACCATGTATAAGTTAGTTCCAAGTCAAGGGAAATAACTATGCATGATTTAGGTCCAAAACAAGGGAAATAAATATGTATTATTTAGGTCCAAGTCAATGAGAATAACCATGTATGAGTAAGTTCCAAGTCAAGGGAAATAACTATGCATGATTTAGGTCCAAGTCAATGAGAATAACCATGTATGAGTAAGTTCCAAGTCAAGGGGAATAAATATGTATGATTATGGTCCAAAACAAGGGGAATAACTATGTATTATTTAGGTCCAAGTCAATGAGAATAATCATGTATGAGTTAGTTCCAAGTCAAGGGGAATAACTATGTATGATTTAACTCTTGGTCAAGGGAAATAACTATGTATGATTAAGGTCTAAAACAAGGGGAATATCAATGCATGATTTAGGTCCAAGTCAAGGGGAATAACTATGAATGATTTAACTCTAGGTCAAGGGGAATAACTATGTATGATTTAACTCTAGGTCAAGGGGAATAACTATGAATGATTTAACTCTAGGACAAGGGGAATAACTATGTATGATTTAACTCTAGGTCAAGGGGAATAACTATGAATGATTTAACTCTAGGTCAAGAGGATTAACTATGAATGATTCAAATCTAGGTTAAGGGGAAGAACTATGTATGATTTAACTCTAGGTCAAGGGGAATAACTATGAATGATTTAACTCTAGGTCAAGGGGAATAACTATGTATGATTTAACTCTAGGTCAAGGGGAATAACTTTGTATGATTTAACTCTAGGTCAAGGGGAATAACTATGAATGATTAAGGTCCAAAACAAGGGGAATAACTATGTATTATTTAGGTCCAAGTCAATGAGAATAATCATGTATGAGTTAGTTCCAAGTCAAGGGGAATAACTATGTATGATTTAACTCTAGGTCAAGGGGAATAACTATGTATGATTTAACTCTAGGTCAAGGGGAATATCTATGTATGATTTAACTCTAGGTCAAGAGGATTAACTATGAATGATTTAACTCTACGTCAAGGGGAATAACTATGTATGATTTAACTCTAGGTCAAGGGGAATAACTATGTATGATTTAACTCTAGGTCAAGGGGAATAACTATGAATGATTTAACTCTACGTCAAGGGGATTAACTATGTATGATTTAACTCTAGGTCAAGGGGAATAACTATGTATGATTTAACTCTAGGTCAAGAGGATTAACTATGAATGATTCAACTCTAGGTTAAGGGGAAGAACTATGTATGATTTAACTCTAGGTCAAGGGGAATAACTGTGTATGATTTAACTCTAGGTCAAGGGGAATAACTGTGTATGATTTTACTCTTGGTCAAGGGGAATAACTTTGTATGATTTAACTCTAGGTCAAGGGGAATAACTATGTATGATGTAGGTCAAAGTCCAGGGAAATAACTTTACATGATATAGGGACCCTTGAAAGCATACCAGATTGTGATCAGGTAGGCAAAGAATAAAAATTTGAACTTAGAGCACTTAATTTGTAGACGATTACTTTCTTTATTAACTTGCTTGTATATGAAAATTACAATTGATGAGTATCATGATACTTGCAATAACTGTTTGCCTAACAACCCCATGGTTTCATATAACGTCTTCTGCTTCAATTTTCTGCTGTTTGAAATTTAAGACCTGATGTAAATAGAACAAGATTGCTAATTTGAGCTTTTAGTTCTTTAATATATTCCAACATTAATTCCTTTTCTACTAGAAGACATGTATTCAAATTCTTACAAGGTTTCACTAGTCATTACAATGAGACAGAGAAAAGATTAAGTACAGTAGAAGTACAGTCCATCTTGTGTTAAGAGGCAAGCCTATGGGACAGAGTAAGTTGGCTGTTTAAGACAGGTTGGCTGCTTACCACAAACTGATGTACACTATAAATCTAACAATGGGACTTTCTGTAGTGGTTGCTTGAGGCAAGTTGGCTGCTTAAGGCGTGGTTGCTTAACACAAGTTTGACTGTATTGTGAATTTAAGGAAGTATTGTAGTATCAAAATCAAGTGGTTTAACTTGTCTACATTTAACCCTCTACCAAACTCCAAATTTTCGAATGTTCCAAATTGAAAGATGTTGCAGACGACATTTCAAAATTTGAAACAGTCGAGAATTTGGTGTTTGGTAAAGTGTTAAGGAGTAAGGGATTAAAAGGTTTCATGTTCTCGTTAAAAACAAATGCAGCGCAACACTTTTGATGAAACAGCCACAATATAGAAACCGTAAATCCCATCTCGAGGAAAGATGTTATTATCTCTATCTTTCATCTTCATAACAGCAGGGTGGTGCATCTGAAAAGAGGCTTTTTTTATTCTTTTTCCTGTATCAATTAACAGCAGACGATAATATATCAAATAATGTTCAGAGTAATCAACAGCAGACAGAACTAAATCAAATCTATCCATGACAGACTACAAAAAATCAATCATTAAGCTTAGAAATCATTGAGACAAAAAGAGGAATCAATAGGAGACTATATTGGAAGACAATTAGAAATTTACAAAATCAGAAAAGATTCTAATTGTATTGAAAACGCCTCTTAAATTCAATGAAGTCGATGTTAAGAAAGCAGACAGCAGAAACTATTATTGTAGTTTTATAAAATGACATTTTCTTTCTAATATTTTTGCCATTAACACTCTTGGTTCTTACGACTTCTAAAAAAGAATTCATGGCCATGTGGTTAAGGCAGTGGACTTATGATGGACCACTTGTACTTCATGGTTTGGTCCAGACCAGTGCCGCAGAAACTTTCAAGCCCTTGCAGAGTACAGGTGAATCCCTGGAAAGCCATTATAAACCTGAAAAACTATTGACATGGCTTTGGACTCCATACAAAAATAATAAATTAACCCTAAGAATTTTCTAAAATTAGATTTTTGTGTCGTTTGCTTTTCAAAACCTTAAATATCTGCTAGATACTCAAATAAGCAAACAGGTTAGATCACAGGTCAGCTGCCAATTTACTTGGCGGCTGTTCTGGATCCAACCGGTTTGCATAAGCATGAAGTCTGTTCAAGCACTTTAAGTGTTAAGCTAGAACGTGATAATAAAGTAGATATTTAAATGAAACAAGAAATTAACGAATTATTCCTCCAATGGTCATATCATAACAGCTTCAACAGACGTTTCAACACTTTCGCTTTCTAGAAAATCCTGTATTGAATCAATTGACAATAATTTCAGTCTAAGGCAGACAAATTCAATCAAGGGAATGTGTTGTTCGGGGGCTAGGGGACAAATTAATGTACGATAAAAGTCAATTTTGTTTGCAGTGTCTTACTAAGCCATTACAAAACTGAAAACTTGCTGGTACGGCACTGGCAAAGAGGACCCCTAGGAGACCTGAGTCAGAAATAACCTTTACTTATTCCTTCCAGAAGTCTCAATAGGCAAGCATGCAAAGTATAACAGACCAGATACGACTTCGAAGAATAGAAATGGAGGTAGAAATAATTTCTCTTTTTTTTGTATTCTGCTGCAATTCAGTGTGTATTGAGCTGATACAATGAGGGGAAGAGTTCTGTACATCTGTAAATAATGCCCCTGCATCTTTTCCTGCAGTGACATGCGTATTGATGGTGCAAGTGGGAAAAAAAGGAAGAAACTATTCAATGTTAGCGGGGAGAAAGAAGAAACGATTCATTGATAGTGGGGAAAAAGAAGAAACTATTCAATTTTAGCGGGGAGAAAGAAGAAACTATTCATTGATAGTGGGGAAAAAGAAGAAACTATTCAATGTTAGCGGGGAGAAAGAAGAAACTATTCAATGTTAGCAGGGAGAAAGAAGAAACTATTCAATGTTAGCGGGGAGAAAGAAGAAACCGTTCATTATTTATGGGGGAAAAGGTGAAACCAGTTTGTTGCAGACAACTCTGGAAAACATCTCAATTTCATCACATTTTATATGTTGTCTGCAAACTCTTTCAATTTGGGACAGTCGAAAATTTGGCGTTTGGTAAAGGATTAAATTGCTGCCTCTAAGCTCCGTCTCTTTCTCCAAACCCCGTCTGTTTGGTTGTTTGAATATCCATAAACCATGATGTTTGGTGTTAAGTTTACAGGGTGTGATGCACATCTGCAAACAAGGCTTTGCTCTTATCCCTATGCAGATATGTCTGGCGCCTCCACAGAGAAATACCAACTTTTCGAAGGAATAAGAATATTATTGTAACGAGAGGTTATGGATTCTCTTTCTTTAAGTAAGAATGCATCTTCTAGTATATTAGGCCTGACGTTGATAAGGAAAGCCCAAGCCTGAAAACCATTACTTGAAGTTGAACTTAAACATCTTCAATATGTACAAAGAAGGAAAATTTAAAATCTCAAAGCCTGAAATCAGGACCAGGCCTGAAAAGTTAGCAGGCTTGACCATCTTTGTTTTCTATATCCTACATATATAGGATAATCAAAGGGTCAAAACTGAAATGGACAGCTGAGGACAATTGTAAAGAATGTAGAAGGAAACCAATTTCCTAAGGGATCATAGACAGGACAAAAACAACTTTATAAGTCGCTGGCAGCAGATAGTAACAGCGATACTTCAAAACGTATCATTTGGTTTACAAAGTAGAATTTATACAATAAGTTGAATAAAACCTTAAGGATATTCTCGGCAGTTTTTTCTGCGCACTTCATCTGCGCAGCAAAGGGAGATGATAATCTGTTACCGAAGAAGTAGTTGCATTGTACTCGGATAAACGTTTTTATTCAGATAAAAATTACTGTATGCAATTTTTTTCAAAGAAAAGCCATATCATCCAAAACACTATAAATGGTTATTAACGATATGGGCCGCGTCACGCGAAAAGGGGGCACTCGGACATAAATAAAAACCGCTGACTCAGCTCTTTCTTAGCGCTATTATTCCAGCATCTAGTCACGACAGTTATCATTTGTATTTATTTAAAGGTAGAACTTCATGTCCTCTAAGATGGCAAACAGTGTAACCCCAGACCAGCCGCCACGTCTGTGGCGGTTGGTCTGGGGCTACACTGTTTGCTATGTCCGAGTGCCCCTTTTCCCGTGACGTGGCCCATATTATATATTTCTCAAGCATAGTAAGCCCCCAGCTTCTATTTTTTAAGTTTAAAGTTATTTCAGTCGTTTTTATAAATGTTTTTCAAATACTGTTACCAGAGAAACTAACATTTTACAGAAAAAATAACTTGTCAACATATGCTTTTTTTGCATTTCTTATTTCAAGATTATATTTTACTTCACATACTGAAAACTAAGAAAATTCTATGAAAGGATTCTTTTTAAATATCTTCATTTTTATGTAATATAGATATCAATTTACATTGCTTTTTGCCAAATACAAAAATATGAAAAACTGATTTGGGTTATAAAAAATGTTCAGATTGTAATAATTCAAAGTCACATTGAATTATAAAGTATTGAGTGTATGAATACATGATTTTTGAGTTAATAAACTTTCCAGAAATTATTTTATAACCTTTGCAGATGGTATGGACATTTTTGCCCCAAACGGTTACCATGGAAATTGCCATTTTACAAGAAAACTAACTCGTCGACCTACATTTCTCTTTTCACTTTTGTTTTCACAATAAAATTTTAATTAACTTATCAAAACTATAGAAAATTCTATGAAAGGATTATTTACTTATAAAACTGTAGAAAATGTCCTTAAGCTGAAACAAAACAACTTCAATTGCCTTAAAAGCATAGTTCATTTAAAGAACTGTGAGAAAAAAGTCATGATAATCAATTTCTTCTCTTTTTAGAGCTGTTTTTTTCCGGCTAGGCAATCTTTCATGAAATCTTTTCTTTTTTTGCTAACTCTTTACCGCCTGCAGTCGACTTTTTTTTTTACTTTAAGCAACTAACTTTAGAAAAAGCTTTGTAAACATGTGAAAAACCTTTCAGTTCTGCTGTTTAGATATGTGAGAAGATTGAAAAAGCATTGTGTCAAAAGGAGAAATTGCTTGACAAGCAATTTCTCCTTTTTGGCACAATGCTTTTTTAAAGTCGTCTGCTACAAGACGCAAAAATGTGGCATTAGATGTTTATGTGTTAAGGGCTTCCCGCACATTGTTGCAAGACCCCATGTTTTAGTCTCCCACCTTGAGTCTATCGATGTTATGAACACATGAGAAAAGACTTTTCTCCATCAACCCATTTTCCTCTACGGCAACTTATGACTGGTCCGAATTGAAAGCAGCACAGACCACAACAAATGGTATGAAGTAAATATCTTTACATTATATTAAGTAGGAAACACTGTGACAATAAGTTCTCTCGAAAGGAGTACTTTTTCCTATAATATAGTGTAATCTGAAGACTTCTTTCTGCAACAAATGTGGCAAAGAGAAGTCGTTTCTAATGAGTACCCACAATATAGGATTAGAGAGTGGGTGAGGAGAAAACTCCTATCCTTCTTAGTCGGAATGGTCCATATATATATACACATATTTCATTCTTTTCTCAATATTGAAATAAGAGCTAGGGAAATTCTGCTTTGGACTTCCTAAAGTTCTTAGAGTAAGAAGCTTAGTAAAACATTACCCTGTTCCTCATCAAGGGACAACAGCAATTACAATACCTGAAGGGTTAATTGAGAAATGTGTGGTCAACCAGTATGGAATACTAGTCTATCGCAAGAACATCAACTTGAAGCTTCATTATAAATATAGTCTAAAGTCTAAAGTCCTTAGCGTAAGATGCTAAGTTAAACATTACCCTGTTCCTTATCAAAGTACCAGGGATGTCATCAATAACTGGGGAATTAATAAAGAAACATGTGGGCGGGGAGTTTGGAACATCAGAGATGTCAACTTGATTCCAGCAGAATCTACGTCAAGTGACGTAATGCATTATATCTCGTAAACATCATTTCCAGGAAGTAGGTCTTTCAGAGCCGATAAAAATGTTCAAACTTTCCGTCACAAATGATGCAGCACTAATATGTTTTTAATTGGAACAGGAAAACGAGCTGTCCCCAACTCCCTGAAAGACTTTTCTTACTCTTTTAACACTTGTAGAACAATCAATGTAATCATTAACCCTTATAGTGCTGGTACTGACTTCATGCTTTCCCAAACAGGTAAGATCAAGGCCAGCCACCAAATAAATTTGTGGCTGGCCTGTGATCTAACCTCATTGCTACTCTGAGTATCTTTCCCCATCAAAATTAAGCGGATATTTCAGGATTTGGAAAGCAGACAGCACAAAAATCTATTTTTAGAAAATTACCCAGATTTTTAAAGGTTAAACATGCCTGTTTTATATATGTAAAGAGTGTTGTATAAAAAGGAGAGAGAAAAGCACAAATGATGCACCTATGGCTCATCTAATACATATAAAGCTTTTAATCCTGTTTCTGCAGTGTTTTAAGTATATTTGTGGGAAAAGGAGAAATAATTTATGAGAGCTATGAAAGATAACTTTCCACTTCTCACAATATTTCCTATCTTTAAAATATCTTATCTACTAATATTGAAACAATTTGAAACAAACTTCACCCAAATTGTATCATACAGTTACTTGATAAAAATAAAAGCTATTTCACCACTAATTGATCTATTCCTTCATATAGAATTTTGTCAATTGTAATAGTAGAAAGCAACAACAGCAGACAGCAACTTCAAAGTATTGAAAGTACCATTTCCTTATGATGTTGGGAAGCAGCCATTATAACCTTACAAGCAAACGTCCAATTACACATTGTGATCAACTCTTGAGTGTTGTCACAATTAATTCTGAAGTTTTTTGTTGTACATCATCAAAGTGCATCTACATGCAAAAAGGTTTAAACCCATCTATCATTTTATTTTGACAAGCCAATCTAGAGAATCAGCAGACGATCCAATTTACCAACTCCCTCATGTTGGATTCCGTAATGAAGTTGACTGCAAGAAAGAGTAGGCAGCAATTCCTTAGAATTCTAGGTAATTTTCTTAAAATAGATTTTTGTGTCATCTGCTTTCCAAAACCTTAAATATATGCTTAATTTTGAAGATGTAAGATACTCAGAGTAGTAAACAAGTTAGATAACAGGCCAGCCAACAAAATACTTGGCGGCTGGCCTAGATCTAACCTGTTTGCATAAGCATGAAGTCAGTTCCAGCACTGTTAAGATTAAATCATTAAAAAAAAATCATTTTCATTATATAAACTTATAGTGTGACAATAAGATAACTTTCACATCACAAGCAATTTCTCTTTTTGTAACAGCCGTTTCTTAGTTTTTCCGATATAAATCTGTCAAAGTGTGTATACTTATTAAGGAAGGAGAGAAAAATGACTGTTAATTACCTTTTTATGATAATGTCACCTGTCGCTGATTAAAACACTTTGCAGAATCTAATTAAAATTGAACCTAGCTTTAGACATACTTTAGGTGGGTTTGAAAAGCGGACATATTCCTCTGGTTTGAAAACTAAAACTTGAAGTGAATCCCTCCTTTGATCAGGTCACACTATTTTCAAAGCTCTTTTGTCTCTAATATCAGACTGGGAACCTATCTTTCATCTATCTAATATAGACGCCGGTATGGTACAAATTTACCAGGCAACCAGGCAGAAATCTGGCTGGTAACAGAAGGAACAAAAATAGCATACTGTCCTTAGAGATTAATGTTTGCTGGTTCAAACTAACAGTTAGCCATTACACAAATGTTCCTTCATGGAAATATTGTTCAAAATGATTTGAATTTGGAATTTTGACAAACATTTGATATATATCAGTGGATGATTAAAGTCTGATAAATGGATGTCTGCTTGGAAAATCGAAAAACAATGATTCAGGGGAAACAACCATGCATTTCTTGTTGTTGTTGTACTTTGGAACATTGCATTCTGACCAATCAAATCGCCCAAAATTTGTAGGCTGCCCGTTGTCTATCTTGCGGAACATAGTGGAGCTTGAAGACAGCGGGGAACAGTTTACAGTAATGTGGTTTATCATGTGAGATTTTTGTCATTCTAAAGTCTTAATAAAACAAACTTCTCTCTGAATAGGCCTTGATATTATGGTTTGGGTAATGGGTCTAATATCTCATTAATTCTTGCCTTTAAGGAATCAAGTTCCAAATCAAAATGCATTACATCAGATTCTTACATAGATTACAATTATTCAATGAATGCTTTTCTCCATTTTCTTAAGCCGTGTGGGATTTGGGCTTGAAAGAGAGGAGTTTCGTAGAATGTGTATAGCGCATATGTTAAATATCTACAACAACATTAGTTTAACAAAATTAGATGAATATAATTAGTCCTATAAAATGATCAAGTGGGCAACAGTGGTGCAGTGGTAGAGCGTCGGCCTCTTGTACCGACGGTCCTGGGTTTGAATCCCTGTTAAACGAGGTGAAAATTGCTGAGGCTAACCCACAAATCAAGTGAGTACTGGTGCAGTATCCAGGAAGCAGTCATCGAGAGTGAATTTAATAAGCTTCAACCTTCCGTCACAATCGATGTAAAATAAATAAGTTTAAACTAAAATGATCAAAACATACAACTTTGGCAATAGGCTGAGAGTGGCCGCATTGTGAATCAAAGTTCTGCACCATAAGAGGGCCTTCATTATTAATGATCGTTCTATTAACATTTGATTTAATTAATTTGAGCTTTCCGCACATTATTCCTTAACCAAGAACTTGTGTAGAAGTTCATTTGTCAGTAAAGGCTTTTGAACAAGCTTGGCAATATTGACGATATATTTTGCCACCCCTGTATATTGAATAAAGGGCCGGATGCCTAACATATTGAAGAGAAAAATTGTATTATACTGTTAAATGATTCTGCTGATATTGCTTCAACCCTTAAAGTGCTGGAAATGACTAAAAGTAAATTGGCGGTTGGCCTGTGATCCAACCTGTTTGCTACTCTGAGTATCTTTCCTCTACAAAATTAACTACATTCTTAAGGTTCCGGGAAGCAGACAACACAAAAATCTATTTTAAGAAAGTTACCCAGCATTCTAGGGGTTAAAACTGGACAGGGGAGAGTTTTGACAAAATAAAAAGAAGTGAGCCATGCCGCAACATTTGACATTCTAACAACCTTGGGAAGACTTCATTAGTCAAAATTACATGTAATGAAATATCTCCTCTAGCAATTGTGGCATATTGAGAGTTTAAATTGAAAAAAAAATCTCCAGTGAAATAAATCAATCGAAAGGTTGCATTTGCAAGACACAATTCCGGAATCCTTGTGCTGAGATCTCCAATAACTAAGACATTCCCAAGGTCATTCCTTCACCAATTCTTGATGTCAACTTCTTGCTCTATGAAGACTGTATGTGATTTAATGAGTGAGGAAGGAGTTATTCTTCACATGAGCAATTCCTTTTTCTATTATTCAAACCCTTGCAAAGGATTCAAGGTCTGTGTTCATAAACTTAAAGACCTTAATGAACAACAATTTTTTTCACACTGTTTTCTGCACTATCAGAAGATCATTTTTCAATCTCATCACATTTTGAAATGTTGTCTGCAAACTCATTAAATTTGGGACAGTCACAAATTTGGCATTTGGTAAAGGGTTAAATGCTGGTTGTTAAAAACTGGAATATAATAAAATTCTACTATCCCCAAGAACAGTTCTTTCCCCACCAGATAACTGTCTTAATGGGTTTTATTTCTATTTGGAATGAAACTGTTGATTTAAAATGAGTTCACTTTGGGACAAAAATCCACCAAGACCTTGACTTAAATATTAGATTGGTCAGCTGAACAAATTGGCCTTTGTCATTTGGAAGCATTTAAACTAGCTCTTCAGTCCATTAAATAGCAAAAGATAACTTTACAAAACTCTTATAATAAAAGCAGAAATTGCATGAAAGGATCGAATCAGCTGTCATCAATGATTTCGAATTTTCAAATGATTTCTTTTGGGGGGGTTCAGGTCTTTTATTACTAGAATGCGACACTTGAAGGATATCATGTGATAGAATGTAGTGTGTAGTGTAGAGTACCCACTCTACGAATAACTCTATAAGCGAGTTTTTTTTTCATCCTTATAAGTTATAACAGCCCATTCGAGCGTCTCATTTTCAAAATCAATCGACTTCCAGTTGGTTATGAAGTAACGATCATCATGCATAGGAGCAAAATTCTAACGTTCGCAACTGTCTGATCTTTACCGAAATTACCGACATAACGTTAACTTTACCGAATCATACTGGAATATTTGATATCTGTCCTTCCAGGTGATTTAAACTTTTTATACGAAATTATTTGTCAAACAAAACATTGAATTTACTATTAATCATAATATAAAGGCATTACAAGGAAGAAGATTACATAAAAATATTTGGTTTCATTATGATTTTCCAACACCGACCTGGCTAAACATGAACTGCGTAATGCCGGTAAGTACCGTGACTTGACATTTCTTCTGGCCCTCGCTTCACACATTTCCAACTTGTTAAGAGGTAAACAGGGATGTATTGCTGCGCGTCTCACTGTTTTAAATTGATAATGTACATGTGGGAATGCAATAATCCGTGTTCTGTAAATCTAGTTCATTTATAAACAGTATATATCTCTCGTTTTCAATGAAATAAAATCTTTCAAATCTTAGAAAAATGGCCACCATTTTTTACGTAATTTTTTGACGTCACCACAAAACCGCTCGAGACATTTCTCGTTTTCTGCCTATCGGGGAAAAAAGGAGTAATAAACAACGATTTCTCCAAACACAGATTTTTTCCAGATATGACACATTATACCAGAACAAACTTAGGCTTACCTTACATGATATATAAAGTGCGCACTAAAAGCTAACGTTTAGATTTCGTATAAAATAAGCATGAGAATTAAACCCCCAAAATGAAAAAAGTAGTTGTCTGAGATAACATTTCTTTCATTGAACAGAACAGAATAGAATATTCTGTATCTGTTCTTTACACTACATTCTATATTCTTTGATTATTTTCTTTCATTTATTTTGATAAGCCACAAACAACTGTATAAGACAAAGGTGGCAGAAAATAATGATTTATCAAACTCAATAGATTGGCTTTTACTTCAATTTTTGAGAAATAAGTCTGGGAAATCTTAATAGATGATACAACAAACTTCTATTTTCCTCATCCTTAGTTCAAAGACAGATGAAAACTTACATTTTTGAAACAGAAAGATCAGTAACATGATGAAAAAAACCTTTTATGCAAGGAATTCCATTTTTTTTTATTTACTCACAAAATATGAACAAAAATGAACCAGTTTTCCTTTAGATATTCTAAGAAGCTTTTATGATAATTTGATTTGATTTTGTTTGAAGCAAATTACTTAAAACCAGGAAAGGGTAAAATTGCAGCCAGAACATTTTATTATCTAACCATAAGCTCAATACTGTCTGCCTTAGCCCTTTTACAAACGCCAAATTTCCGACTGTCCCAAATTGAAAGAGTTTGCAGACGACATTTCAAAATGTAATTAAAACGGAAAAAAATCTTCTGATAGGGCAGAAAACGTTGTGCAAAGTTGTCTGCATCAAACTGGTTAAATGTCGTTATTGTTTGGTAATGGGTTAAACAAGAAAAGGGTAAAATTGCAGCCGGAACATTTTCTAATCTAACTATGAGCTCAATACTGTCTGCCTTAGGCATGTTACACAAATTCTCTACAGAATCAGGAGTGTCTGCTACAAGGGTGGGAAACAGCCCAGTTCCAAATACACTGTGTTCTGTTGGTCTATTACCAAAGTATGAATGTGGTCTTCCTGTTCATGAACGTTTTCTTGAAATTTATTAACATGTTCTTAATGTTCATGAACAAGTTCTAGAATTTCATGATGTACTTAATGTTCACAAACATGTTCTTAAAATTCAATGACATGTTCTTTGTGTTCATGATTATCTCCTTGAAATTCATGAACAGGTTTTTGAAATTATGAAAAAGCTTAAAAACCCTGAGTTCATGAACGGCCACTTGTCTCACATATCTGTTCATAAAATTCGTGAACACAGTTCTTGAATCTTTCACAGGGGCTATGAAGTTATTAGCTACATCTAATTCATGTTTGTTTTCCTTCCATTTTTTACGAACAATGTCCGCAACGAAGCATAGCTAGAAAAATCCCCTTTGGATTTTATGTCTCCTGTGAGGATTTGATCCCTGTGCTCCCGGGTGACAGTCCAAGACATAACCACTAAGCTAAAGAGTCGGCTTAGTAACGCAGAGGTTACATCTTGTCCTGATTGATTGTTGCTATGCTGTAGAGAGTGAGGCAGCACCCCCTCTTATAGAAGTCATCATTTATGATGACATATAAGCCATTTCGGCTTGTAAGTCCATTTCGGACGAATGAATGGCTCAATGGCCAATCCCGGACGAGCCCCCATCTTACGAACAATGTCAGCAACAAAGCATAGCTAGTTTTCTATCCACAGGATAATTGTGTTCCTGGAAATACTTGTCCATCTTTGAAGTCTGGTTCATTCAAGTTTGAAGAACTAAGGTCCAACAATTTACTGTTTACCCACAAGGATGAATTCTTTTTGGCTACAAAATGCGGGAAAAAAAAACTTCTAGTACAGTAAGCATCATAATAAATCTAAAGTGAATTCTTACCACATTGTGACATTTACACAAATTTCTCCCATCAAAAACTGTCTTTTCATTTACCGTTATGTTTCCCTAAGGACCATACTTATTAGATGCAAAATGCAAATTAAGAGTCTGTAAAACCAAGAATCGTGTCTGTTAAATTGGAATTCACACCACTGACTGCCTTAATTTGCAACATAAGTGGGGATTTTTCCCCAGAATTAATATGTCTGGCATCTTTAATTCCTATTCAATAGACGTCTATTAATATTTATCAAACCAATAAAACATCACCGTAACCTTTCAATAATCAATGAACGAGTTTATGCAAAAAACTTTATAAAACAATTATAAGGTATAGACTCCCCCAATAAAATCCGGCAGCCAGACTACAAACCACAAGTTATATTAAACAATATCTAATGGAATAAAGTCAGAGAAAAAACAGTTCACATTAATTAGAGAATCAAGCATTAATACCCAAATCAGTCAGCCCTTAGTATGCATTATCAGAGAACCCATAGTAAACAATCAGAGAACCCATTGCACATAATCAGAAAACCCAGGGCATATAAAAGGGGACCTAGAATTATATATTCAGCAAACCTAGAGTACAAGAGCCAAGATTGTATGAACAGAGAACCCATAGTATATAATCAGAGAACGGAGAGAATATAAACAGGGATTCAGATCAGAGAATGTAATGAGAGAACCCAAGTCAATAATCAGAGAACCAAAAGTTCATACTCAGGGAACACATAGTATGTTATTGTTAAGAAATGCTATCCCTTGAATGTAATGGTTTCGAAATATAATCCCTCGAACTAATAATATGCAAGAGTTTACTCCCTTGTCAGAACCATGAGGTGCCGATAGAAAAATCTAATGTTTAAACATTTTGTTTATTTACGACCATCCAAAAATTAACAATCAGAGAGCCAAGATTGGACAAACACAGAACAAAGGGTATAAAATCAGAGAACCGAGAGAATACAAACAGAGATCCAGATCAGTGAAAGTAATGAGAGAACCCAAGTAAATAATCAGAACACCAAAAGTTCATATTCAGGAAACCCAGAATATATTATCAGAGAGCCCAGACTGTATGAACACAGAACCCAGGGTATATAAGCAATTGACCCGCAGAGCGTTTAATGAGAGAACCAGTAGCATATAACAAGAGATCCAAATGTAAATAATCATAGAAACCAGAGAATAAAATTATCAGAGAACCTATTGTTGTATAATCAGAGAACCCATTGTTATATTATCAGATAACCCATAGTATATACTCAGAGAAGATCACAGAGTATATTATCAGAAAACCCAGAGTACATAATCAGAAAACCCAGAGAACATAATCAGAAAACCCAGAGAACATAATCAGAGAACCCAGAATATATAAAAAGAGAAGCCATGTATATAACTAGAGCAAATGGTATACAGTCAAAGAACAATCAGCATACAATTGAGCAATAGTGGTTTATACAGTCTTGGTTATAATCCTTTTGGCAAGGACCCCCAATGGTTGTATAAGTAAGAACAATATATCCTAAATACAAAAAAGTTTTTAGGAAATAAGAACATTCAACTTAATTATTTCTTAAAAACTGCTGGAAGCAATTCTATTCCGTCAAAATATTTACTAAGAATTCTGAAACTCATAAATGTTGATTAGATAATGGCTCAGGACATGTGTATATATATATTTTTTTGGTTGTTGTTGAAGTGACATTGTGTAGTAAAAAATATATGTTATTTACTGTTTTTGGAGATAAATGGGCTGCCATGCAGCTGAAATTTAAAAAAAAAAAAAAAAAAAAAAAAAGAATTCTGAAACAAATTGCCTTTTTTCTGTTAGATGCAATATCAAAAAGGATAAGTAGCCTTTGCTTAAAAAGAAGAGACCCAAGAGGGTCACATTTGTCAGACAAACAAAAAAGCCTTAATAACAGTTGAGTAAAAAACAACAACAAAATGCAGACGTCAACACAAACAACCAAGTGAAATAAAAATCCTTGGTCATTTCATGCCCCATTTCCCAGCTACGTCTTTGAAAAATTGACTTTAACCCTTGTAGTGCTGGAACCAATTTCATGCTTATATGATCAGGTTAGATCCAGGCCAGCCACCAAGTTAATTAGATCTATAATAATGAGATCTATCATGTTTGCTACTCTGAGTATCTTTCTTCATAAAAATTTAGAAGATACGTTTAAGGTTTTGGAAAGCAGACTACAGAAAAATATATTTATAGAAAATTACCAAGCATTCTAAGGGTTAAGCAGACAGGATTTCTCATTAGATATCTTATGATGATTTCTTTTTGATAAGTGTTGACACATTTGATGGTGAACTGTTTCAAAAACAACCTGCTATCTTAGCGTGTTTATGCAAGCATAACTTCCACCTAATTACACGCAAATTTGACACATTAAATGCATATTTGCATTCTAACTCATCGTCTCTGTGTGCATAATGAAATAAAACTAGCAGTTTATTTCTGCTACCTTTCCAGACTTAGCCATCCCAATCTTCAACATAGAAGATAATATATTACAGACCCTGAGTGAGTCCATACAGTTTAATCAAAGTGTGTTTTATCTACAGAATTGTTGATTCAACAGACATCCATATAATTATGTAAATACATCATAATTATTCTTTTACATGTAGTGATTCAAATGCATTTTCTTTTTTTTTTTCAATTATATCATTGTTATGGAATTTGGTCACTACACTTCATTTTGTCAACATCTTTTCATATTTAACCCTTTCCCAAACAACAAATTTTGGACTATCCCAAATTGAAAGAGTTTGCAGACGACATTTTGAAATGTGATGAAATCAAAAAATATTCTTCAGATAGAGCAGAAAACCTTGTAGGAAAAGGAAAAATTGGTCATTATGAGCACTTTCTCCTTTTCCCAAAATGTTTTCTAAAGTCTTCTGCAACAAAGTAGTCAAATGTCGTTATTGTTTGGGAAAGGGTTAAGTTTCAACACAGCCCTTTGTATGCTTTAGGAGGTATGGTCATAAGACAAAATCAGTGTGAAAAAAAGGGAGATAATTTAAAATATTGTACAAGACAGTTATTCTTGATTCCTCCTGGTCCCAATCTGTTTATGTGGTAAAAGTGGTCAGTCAAGGACAAATGACTAGACAAACAGATTGGCAGACATGCAGACACAAATACCATATTCCCTAAGCCTTGGATGGGGTCTTTCCTTGACCCCTTGATTCACCCTAATTTGGGGGACGTTTGACCCCTTATACATGGAATTGTGAATGGAAAGTAATGCTCTTTGGCCTTATCCAAAAATTGGAGGTCATTTACTATACAAGTTGGGGGTCAAAGAAAACCCTGCTTGAAGGGGCAAGACCTTGCAAAAGATTCAAAAAGAGAAGTCATGGACTTAATGAACAACCATGTACAGAAAGTAGCCATTCATGAACACAAACCTGTTCTTGAACTTAATCATGAATTTCAAGAACACGTTCATTAACAGTCAACATTAACAGGTTCATGAATGTTTATAAACATCAAGCACATGTTAATGAAGAAATTTATGAACCTTTTATTGATGTTCACGAACATGTTCTAGAAATTCATGAACAAGTTCAAGAAAAACAGCTTTGTGTTCATGAAAGACCATCGGTCAATCATTCATAAAAATCATATATTACCTTTACAGCCCTCACAGCTGAGTGCGTTGTAGTGATAGCCCGAGGCTCGATCCCCGCAGATCCGACAGAGCTCCTCCTCAATGCTCTTACCCACAATCCCCGCTCCCTTCTTTTTCTTTGGGTCGTTACCAGTGCTAGAACTAATCGCCCGGTCGCCCATCGTCATGTGCACGTCATACTGCATATCCGGCATGCCCATGTGGATATCGGATTCCATTGGTAGCATCTGTCCGGGACTGCCGAGAACCATGTTGTCTAGCAACATGTGCTGGCTACCATGGTAGTATTGTGGGACCGCATGGGCATCTGGGTTGTTTAGTACTGAAAACAGGGAAATACATTTTTTTTAACAAATATTTTACAGAGTTTTTAATATTGTTGGCATCTGCTTTGTTTTTTTGTATGTTTTGTGTTATAGGCCGTACCAACAATTTTTCAGCAAGCCAAGATGTTGCATTAGTTTTTTTTTGTTAGATACTATTGCATTATCTATCAACAGCCTCATGTATTGGTTCCAACAATTTCTCGTCACTCCAAATGTTTATTTGTTGTTTTGATTATCATTACTATTATAATGCTTTATTTCTTCACTGTATTACATCAATACGCAAATAATAATTAACATTATTATATAGTAAATGACCTGCGTGTCGCCATTAAGGAGAGGAACCTTATAAGCTTTTAGCTTTCGTTCCAATCCGTTTCACAAAAAATTGTTTGTAATGTATATAATGGTGTTTTTTTCATTGAATAAAATATGTTTAAACTAACAATTTTTCAGTTATGCAATGGCTTGCCATGATCCACTAGCACTAGGCTAGGGCTCTGAAGCTACTTGCCAAAGGTCACTCCCATAAAACCAGGTGTTGGTGGAGCTCGAACTTGGGACCTCCAAGTTCTAAGTCCACCAACTAAGCCAATAGGCCATACAGGACCCTGTCTGCATCAGCAGGATTTTATTTGGTTATAACAAGAGACAGGGTATCATCATCAAAGATATCATGGGGTTGTTATGAGGTTTTGAACAAGCCTTTGGCTTTTACGAGTTGTAAAAAATTTACATCGAATAGGTCAGTATTTTCCAGACGCAAGGGAAGGGTAATTTCTGTCTGGGATGCCGTCAAGGAAACCAAGGAAATCGTGGGCAGTAATCCCTTTACCAAACGCCAAATTTGTGACCGTCCAAAATTGTAAGAGTTTGCAGACCACATTTCAAAAAGTGATGAAATTGGAAAATGATCTTCTGATAGGGTAGAAAACATTGTGGGAATAGGAACTATTGCTCTTTACAAGCAATATCTCCTTTTCCCACAATGTTTTCTACAGCCATCTGCAACAATGTGATCAAATGACGTTATTGTTTAGAGAATTGCTTTTCATTTGATGGATGATTTCATGTCCTTGACAGGGTTTTGGCTTATAAACATTGTTATTAGCCAGGCCGACACCTACTGGCAATTTAACCCATTCTTATGGGAATTTGTGACGGGCCAAAAAGTGATAATGACAGAAGATGTCAATTCTAAAGAAGTTTATACTTTTTCTTTGAGATATTGAATAGTAGTCATTGTATTGACCATACACATGGTCCATCTTCGTGTGGGTTCAAATCCCGATGATAGCATTCGCATTTTTACAAGTCTCGCGACTGGCTTGCAGAGTGAGGATGGTTCTTGATAACTTAATTGATATTAACCATTGTGACAAAATTGTTCCTTTGGAGTTACTTATCCTTTAGTCACAGGTTTCAAAAATCTATAACAGTAAATGTATCAATGTGGTGCAAATGGTTCAATACAGGTATCATTTATATTTAGCAAATTTTGCCTGACAAGGTTTTTGTACAGATGTTAATTTTAACTACTATCTTTCTAAGTCATCAACAACCAACCTGTGCATGCAATCAAGTCATATAAGATAATTGAAATTCTCACAATTTCTAATTAAGCCATACAGACCATTTATTTGGACGAGAATATAACCCACCACAAAATGCCAAATTTTCAACCGTCCCAAATTGAAAGAGTTTGCAGACAACATGTCAAAATGTGATGCAATTGAAAGATAATCTGCTGATAGGGTAGAAAATATTGTAGGAAAAGGATAAATTGCTTGTCAAAAGCAATTTTTCCTTTTCCCTCAATGTTTTCCATAGTTGTCTGCAACAAAGTGGTCAAATGTCATCATTGTTTGATAATGGGTTAGTCCAGTTCCAACCACAAGGTATTTTCTTTCTTGTTCTATTTGAAACCAACAGCAGACGGCAACAATAAAATGGAGGACAAATTACATTCTTTGGTAATAATGGGGAGAAATCAGAGTATTGAGGGACAAATTGTACAAAACCAGTAAAATTCTTTAAACAAGCACCTGTTTGTAAAAAAACATATTTTTTTATCATAGTATTTATATAAAGATATAGGAGTGATGAGCAAAAACCTAACTAATGAATTAATTGCTACATTGTTTGCTGCAAGGTGCAAAAAGAGTATCTGTGGTTTGGTGTAAAATTTCAAAAATGTAACCATTAAATGTTTCCTACTGAAACTTTAGTGCAGAAAGTGTACCAAACATTGAAATTGGATGAGCAATGATTTGGTGAAACCTCATAAAACCAGTTTTCTTATGCGAGTTAAAATATTACCCTTAATAGTGAAATTCAACACAGAAGACAACCGAAGCAATTGTCAAATTGATTCTGCTACTGCATAATCAGTTAATACATCGACTATTTCAACATGAGTATTTCACCATGGTAAAATAATTCTTATTTGTCTAATTTCTTGAGGGTTATCATCCGCCAATTAAGCTTGTAAACAATCATATTTTGAAATATTTTTTATTAGGGATGCAGTGAATATATATGTATAAAGGTATGTAGATTATATGGAACAGAGGATTTGAAGACTAAAATATTCATCAGCAATAATATCCTTAAGTCATAATATCCGTCTGTATAAGAATTCATTTATTTGCTATGGTTTAACATCATTGACAGTATTTTACTTATATTGCCATGCCCAAGTTTATGATATTGCAATTTCAAGATCTTTAGTTTAAGCACAAGGCCAAAGAGACTCCTTTCTGTAGAAGGGATCTAGGTAAAGATATGTTTGAGATATTTCACAAGAATGTTACAACTACATAATGTAGTAGCAGTTCTTTTCATTTACCAATCAAACCTTTGATCTTAAATTTCTGCTGAATAACATTAAGAATGTTCATTGAGGAGATGAATAAGCTTATACAAGGACTTTTTTCTTTCTCCAACAACATTTTTTAGCCAAGCTTACCTAGTTTTGTTTTCCAAATACATCATTTATTGTCTTAAAACCTTTTAAGCAAACTTGTTCACAGATGTAAGGGCACTTGGACATTTAAAGATTATCTCTTTAACCCTTATAGTGCTAGAACCAACGCCATGCTTATGCAAACAGGTTGGATCACAGGCCAGCTTCCAAGTAAATAAGTGTGATCTAACCTGTTTGCTACTCTGAGTATCTTTTAAAATTAAGCAAATATTTAAGGTTTTGGAAAGCAGACAACACAAAAATCTCCTTCTCGAGTATTATCAAGCATTCTAAGCGTTAAATATGTATAGCAGCAGCTGTACAGTTGTGTGAGGTGTACTGAAGAATAGCCATTCCAAGCAACATATGTTTTTTTCAAGCATCTTGAGCCTGTACCTAATGAACAATTATGTATCCAGATTTAAAGACTATGCAATGGTTTTGAAATCCATCGCATAAAATCCAGTGTTTTCAATAAGAATTTATTGAACAGCCCCCCCAAAAATCTGAACAGGCCACTTGAAGGAGGGGTCCATGGGGGTTCTTAACATCTCTGTGAAGTTGATCTGGCCAAAACATGCTTTGAAACAACCTGTTTTTATTGAGAATACTGACAACTGTAAGCACCTATTTATATTCTGACACATTCAATATTGCATTCAGTAGCTATTTTGTAAAATATGTAAAAAAAGATTTTTGACTTGCATAAATTGTCTTATGTGTGAACAAGTACCTATAAATACATCATTTAATTTGAAGTTATTGTTTGCAAACACTTTTTGAAGCCGATATATTACCTGAATTGTTTGTTAGGTTAGGAGGGAAATATGCACCGAGGAGTTACTGAAGCCGTTTTCATGCCAAGTAGCTCCACAATGTGTTATTTCCATTAGGTTTACCCTTATAGTGCAAGAACCAACTTGATGCTTATGCAAACAGGTTAAATCCAGGCCAGCTGCAAACTAAATTGGCTGCTGGCCTGTCATCTAACCTGTTTGCTACTCTGAGTATCTTTCCTCATCGTAATTTTATTGAATAGATATTGAAGGTTTTGAAAAGCAGACAACACAATAATCTATTTTCAGACAATTACCCAGCATACTAAGGGTTAACCTTGTCTTCTTTCCAGTACATTTCGGCAGAAAGCACAAAGATCTTGTAGCAGAACCAGTAAAAATATCACCCAAATTCTGCATAATTTATTACAATTAAGCATTGTAATCATTCTATTTAATCTATATGGGCTTTACATTATGTCAGGATTACATCAGTTATGTTGCAATACCCAATCCAAATTCAACTGCCCATAAGATTTGGCCAAGTCAGGTAGACCCATCAGTATTCTATTAGTCAGTCTGGAGACTATGTCTCATGAAAATCCATACCCCTCACCGGGAATTGAACCCACATAGAGACAGCGCTTGTGATTTCAAGTTCTGTGCGCTGAGACCCCTTTGTAATCATCCTAACAAAAAGATATTTGAAGACATTAAGACATTTTAAAATACATGCAGTCTATACCTCAAAATCATCAAATGGTTGGCCCTATTTTATCTGTACTAGAAATCAGCAGCAGACAGAATCATCTTCTGCGGTATTTCAAAATTATCGTCTGCAAAATTATCTTCCTAAAGAATCATGCACATGAAGCTTTCAAGCCTACAAAACCTCCTATTCCAAGCATTAATTAAGGCCATGTTTTATTACTTTCCTTTAATACTAAAATTTTAGGTTCAAAAGAATAATGTAGAGCAAAAAGTGTTAATTAATTCAGATTCAAATTGAAAGCTGCAGCAAAAGGCAGATTGAAAAAGTCTTTCATTTCTGCAAATTTTGGGTGAAAACAATCATGTTAAGAAAAAAAAGAAATTGCTAATCCAGGGCAATTTCTTCTTTTTCATGGTGGTTTCTTGTGCAGTCTGCAACAAATGCTAAAAGGAAAGACATCTATCAAATGGTTCAAACCAATTGCATTTCCCAAATGTTATTGGATTTTGGTTGCAATTGTAGACGTTCTCTATGGCCTTCAGAATAATGTCTTGGAGCAGAAAATGCCAACAATTTCCCTCACATTAATACCACTTTAATACACTTGATGCAACTCATACAATTTCTGAAATGGGATTTTGTGGCGGTCCACAAATAAACCGACATTAATAATAAACAAAATAATAAATAGAGAATACATGGTTGTTGTCGTGATTCAGAAATGTTAAAGGGGCAAGATGTAGAAATATTTTGTAAACAACAATTGTAAACAACAACAAGCTATTTGAGGGTTCAAAACGACTATAGTAAGTGCTTTACAAACATGAAGCACTTACTATGGTCTTGCACTAAACCATCTTTTTGTTCAACAAACTTAACTTGAGACCAATCAGTTTTCATGAGACCTTTCAGGTGTTTCTACAACCTCAAGCTTTCAATGCCTGCATGTTATCACCTTGGTCATTCGTTCTGCAGCAACACACAACTGCTTTTCAATGAATAACCAACTAATCTTTATCAAACGATGCTAAGCGAACAAAAGGTCATTGCAAACAGATATTTTCGAGTAATCTCTAGTTAGGTTTGTTTCTTCTCAAAATAATTCTAAAACAAAGAGAGCAAACTTGTTCGAAGCCATTCTTCATATAGTCACATTGGAACCATCATTATCATGCTGCGTGTGCATTTAAATGAGGCAATAAAATATGATTGGTAAAAAATAATTATCTTTGTATTTTTGAAATGTATACCTTTATATCAGTTTAATCAATTAAGTTAAACAGAAGACATTCATTACCATCAAAGAAGAGGACAAGCCAGTCTTGTTTCAAATGACCATAGTAAACAGAGGTTGAATATTGGTGTGTTAAAGACAACAAACAGCTTTTTACAGGTGCCAGTCATTCATACATCTCTAGTAGGTGCTTTCTGAATGACTTGTGTTTTAGTAATAAGGTATCCTCAGACTCAATTACGTTCAATACAGTACATATGTATGTGTAATGTTTGAATAGTCTTGTAGATATATTAAATTTGTATCATCTATTATATTCCCATATTCTAATGAACTGTAACATGGCCAAAAGCATGTTTGTGCTATATGAATAATTGAATAAAAATCTAACTATTTAAGAATAGTTGCCCCTTTACCAAATGCCAAATTTTCTGCTGTCCCAAATTGAAAGAGTTTGCAGAAGAAACTTCAAAATGTGATGAAATTGAAAGATTATCTTTTAATAGATCAGAAAACATTGTGGAAAAAGAAAAAAATGCTCGTTAAGACCAATTTCACCTTTTCCCACACTGTTTTCCAGAGTCATCTGCAATAAACAGGTCAATGTGGTTATTGTTTGGTAATGGATTAAAACATAATGACTGTAATATGCTACTATAACAAGAACACTACGAGGGCTTTATAATTATTCTCAAGTAATCATAGCTTGGGATGATTTATGAAGCCGCAAATTTATGTTAAGGAAATAAATAACTTGGCCTATAGGTTAATTTAACCTAGACTTTACACTAGAACATCTCCTAAAACCTTTTAGTGCCTTGTTTTTGACTTTTGAAGGAATGACAGTTTTTGATCAAGCATACACAGTTTCTAAAGATGCCCTTAAGTTTGTCATAAAAGACATGGCAAAACTTAACTAAAATTTCGATAAAAATATTGTCTTTAGAAATTTTTACCTTCCCTCTATGTTTTGACCAAGTGAAACATCTTTTGATTCAATGTATACCGTTTAAGAATGCAACCTTAAATTCACCAATACCAATAATTTGACATAAATGTATTCTAACAAAATGGTTGGATCAGAAGGCAATATATATAATGTTATTTCTTCACCAAAAGTTATTATCAAGACATACATTGCCATCACTACTAACAAAGATTTGATAAGAACAGATAAAGTACCTTGCATGTCAAATGCCAAAGTTGTGACAAAAAAAAATTTGTTGACCATGATCAAATACTCATAACTAATAATTTATGACCGACATACGTCCATATTGGTGCAACATGTAAATACTTGAAACTAACAATCTACTAATGAAAAAGTTACATACATGTACATATTGGTGTTACAAATAAATACACTTAAAACTTACTATCTAAGCCAAAGATATATCCATATTACTTAAAAGCATGCTAGCGTTCAGAAAAACTGCAAAACTAGGTAAAATGAGTTATAAATTATGATAGAATATGTTGAAACATAGTGAAAAACCACAGGATCATGCCAATATAATGCCTGCACTATTTATTATCTATTTTTCAAAGTTCTATTTTCACAAATTGGGTGCCTACCAATTTAACTTTATTGTTTACATCCGAGTAACATCTAAAATAGCAAGAAGTGCTCCGATTGATGAGAGGCGATCACCTGGTTAGAATGACTAAAGGATCTTCGCGCATGCACAAAGATCCTAAAAATCATATGAAACATTAAAAATACTGTCATTTATCCAATATTAACAATTTGTACATTCAAAATGGAGAATTTCTTGGGTTTTATTGGTTCCCACCGTTTCTCGGCTGACCTAGTTTTATCGCTTATTGTAAACAAACCTTATAGTATTCACTCTTTTAAAAGCATAATGTGAACATGTTTCAGTCTTAATTTCTCTGTAAAAGGTAATTTAGATTACTTTTAGGTTAATTTTCAACCATTTTAGAACTTTCACAATTTAGGTGTAAATGAGCACATATATGGCTTTAACATAGAGATATTTGAAACTAACCATCTATGACTGATATAATATTCATATAAGTGTAACAAGTTCATGTAGATCTTAACACTCAAAATAATACCGAAATCAACAAAAGTTGACATACCAAACTATTGGTTGATTTATTGAAACCGTATCATTTACCAAAACATCCCTTAAAATCCAAATTTTTAACTCACAATTTAGATGCACAGGTATCTTTTAAAAAAGCCTCTGTAAGATGCTATTTGACATTCTGAAGTAATACTATTACAGGTAGATTTTGTGAAGTCATGCATGCATATACCTTACCCTATACGACAGAAAGAAACTCTTCCACGCACCAAAATGTTTGTTGGCTTGTTTGTAGTATCTTAACCCTTTCCCAAACAACAATTTTTTCGACTGTCCCAAATTGAAAGGTATGCAGACGACATTTCAAAATGTGATGAGATTGAACAATATTCTTCGCAAAGAGCAGAAAACCTTGTGGGGAAAGGAAAAATTGCTCGTCACGAGCAATTTCTCCTTTCCCCACAATGTTTTCTAAAGTCGTCTGCAACAAAGTCGTCAAATGTTGTTATTGTTTGGGAAAGGGTTAAATTAATAACGCAATTTTCAACTGTATTTAAATTATATCATGGATATCAATGCACCCATGCATGCTCCTGGCATCTACTTACTTATACTGTTAACCTTAAGAATGTTGGGTAGTTTTCTAAATATAGATATTTGTGTCGTCTGCTTTCCAAAAACTTAAATATCTGCTTAGTTTTGATGAGGAAAGATACTCAGTGTAGCTAACAGGTTAGATCACAGCCAAGCCGCCACTTGACTTGGTGGCTGGCCCGATTCTAATCTGTTTGCATAAGCATGAAGTTGGTTCCAGCACTATAAGGGTTCAGTATCATTTTCAAGCAACTGATTGACTTCCCTCATGATAGCTAGGGATAACAAAGTACAAAATATATTTTTGTCTAAATGCACATGCAAAAGAAATTCCTGGGAAAAAGAGGCGTAACCACCTAACCGCTATGATTTATAGCCAAAGTAATTAGTAAAACACTATTCTTCCATGCCTTACAAAATTCATCTGCTGCTGCTTTAAATCTAATCATTTATAAAAACAAAAGAGATCCCATACAAGGGCTTTTTCTAACCCATTTACCAAACACCAAATTTTCAACTGTCCTAAATTGAAAGAGTTTGCAGACGCCATTTCAAAATGTGATGAAATTGGAAAGTAATCTTCTGTTAGGGTAGATAACATTGTGGGAAAAGCAGAAATTGCTTGTCACGAGCAATTTCTTCTTTTCACGCATTGTTTTTAAAAGATGTCTGCAACAAACAGATCAAATGTCGTCATTGTTAATGGTTTAAGCAGACAGTATGATAAACTACTGTGCTGATAAAGTGAAAATTTGTTTGAAAGGCATTAAACCTTCATTATCTTCACAAAGTTTTTTTATGTAGTCCAATATTGAAACTCATAATTTAGTAATGCACATTTTTCTTCAGATCACCTAAATCTTAACAGCTGAATAACTTCACTAATGGGTAATGGTTACAGACTACTGAAGTAAACCCTTAGAATGGTGGGTAATTTTCTAATAATAGATTTTTGAATCGTTTGCTTTCCCAAACCTTAAATATCTGCTTAATTTTGATGAGAAAGATACCTAGAGTAGCTAACAGGTAGGATCACAGGCCAGTTGCCAAGTAAATTGGCGGCTGGCCTGAATCCAACCTGTTTGCATAAGCATGAAGTCGGTTCCAGCACTATGAGGGTTAAACCAATTTCGTCATGTCAGCTCATATGATTGGTCCAAATTGAAAGCAAAAGCAGATGACACTTCTTGAGGGTTAAATGCAAAGTTATAGCAAGTGTTTCACAGTTGTGAAGGACCTACACTAGTCTGGTATTTAACTCTCAACTTATATTGAAAAATGAGTTTCTACATGATCTAGATTAAAAGTTTGGGAAAATGAGACATTTGTTAGAATATTGAGTAGAAACAATTACCTTGAAAAGAAAAAATTACTCAAAGTTTCCGCCATCAAACACCAATTAGATTAAACTTATTTATTTTACATTGATTTTGAACCAAGTACTGTTCTTACAACTTAGACCAATCATTCTCGAGTCTGCTTCCTGAATACATTTCCAGTATTTGCGCCAAATATGGATAAATGAGAGGTTGCAATGTGGAACCCGCTAGTCACCAGTTTCAAACCTACGACCCTTGTGGCCGGGGGCAGCACTCTACCTAACTAAGCTGATAGAAAGATTTTGAAATACCGCATAATAATGACCTCCCTAGAAAACCCTGCATCTTAAACCAAAACCATAATTATATGCATACTGAGACAGAATGGGGGAGAAATCTAAATTAACATAAGGCAACAGCTGTTGAAACCAATTGATCAAGAAACATTTGCTCACCTTATTACTTTTATTGCACAAATCTGCATTTGCACATCCTACTTTTATTGCATAAATCTGCATTTGTACATCATAGACCCATAAAGAAGCATATATTCCCATGCTTTCTTCCCTTTCCCACCCCTAAGCCCTGTGTTGTGGTTATCAATTTGTCCAAATGATCCAGACATAGCTATTTCATTCCACGTCTGGATGCATTCGATTATCAAAATGTGTCAGAGTGAAAATCAATTATCTGCAGTAACCTTGTTTCTGATTGGTCCACATTTTTAATTCTCATCACTGATTGGCTACCTCTGGCCCAGACGGGGAACGCTGATGTGTTTTTATCAAACATTGCCTCCACCGTAACACATTTTACAGCTTGGATCATCCAAGTAAGAAATGAGACAATTACAATGAATACCTACAAAAAATAAGAAGCGTATTCTCCATGCTAACTTCTTTTTGCCTCTTCTAAACCCTATAATGTGGGTATCCATAAGAATTGTCTCAACGAGACGATTCTTATGGGTACCCACAATATAGGACTTGTTGTGAATTTTTAGAAATATTGCGGGTCAAAGATCCTGCATGGTACCCCGCCTTCTCTAAACTTATCACTGTATACTTACCTACCTTATTTGGAGCCAGGAACCGGCTGTTCCAGTCCTAATGCTATTTCCATTATCGAGAGTGCATGGAAGGAAACCATTACAATCATTTTTTTTTCTTTTCTATTTTCTGTCTTTTATATGAGCGTGCCTGGCACACGAGGAAGAGAGCTATCTCTATTTAGAATCACTGAAATGTACTTTAATCTGTGGTCTAAATGATGATTAAACGTGAATTTGGGCGTCTTTTACAAACAGTATTTCATAAGCCATTTAACAGGTTGTAATAAAAATCATTTTGTCAAAAGACACTTTATAGAAGCTTTTAATATAAATAAGGGGTTTATAGCTGTATCAATAATTTTTCAGTCATGTCACAATTTTCCAGGATTCACCAGTACTAGACCTTGGTTCTGGCATGTCTTATTAAAGGACATTCCCATGACATCAGAGGTATCGCTGGGGCTCGAACCCAAGACCTGAGATAAAAGAATACCCATTAACCATTTGGCTATGCAGAAAACTATTTTATAGGGGTAACTAAGAAATCAGCTTATGAAAAAAAACACCTTAATATGGATGTTGGCTTTCTTGTTACAGAAACTTGCAGCATGCTACATCAGACCTAATTATTGGATTGACAAAGAATATCTATGAAAATAAAATCTAGTTAATAATATTTAATTAAGATTTGGGTGTTAAATCTTTGCACCAAAAAGGACAATTCACTTAAATCATGTTTTCAAATGGCACCTGCTACAATTGATGGATGAAAATCAATCAAATCAATCAAATTAGGAAAGGAATGAATAAATCCTTTTGAAAAGATGTTATTGATGAAACAGATTTAATCCTTCAGACGCCTACAAAGTACTGAAATATGTAACTTTTTAACGGCTTTCAGTGCTATAGACCCTTATAGTGCTGGAACGGAATTCATAATAATGCAAATAGATTAATTGGCCTCTGACCTGTCATCTAACCTGTTTGCTACTCTAAGTATCTTTCCTCATCAAAATAAAGATATTTAAGATTTAAGAAAGCAGAGGAAACAAAAATCCAATTTTAGAAAATTACCAAGCATTGTAGGGGTTAATTGCTGCATGCGTTAGCTTTTAATTTCCACTGGTTTATAAAATCCTGTTAGAAGGAATATTTTAATATCTTCCAAAGAGATCAGTCTGCTGTTATATTGAGTACATGGCAAGCTGTCATATAATCATAGGTATAGACAGACCAATTTCTTCATATACAGTATATGGTAGTTATTAGGGTGAACTTGGTGCAGAGGAAGCATGTCGACCTCTTGCACTGAGGGTCCTGGGTTTGATATTCATAAGGTGAGATGAAAATTGTCATGACTAGCCCTCAAATTAGCACAGGTACTGGTTTAATATCAACAAAGTAGTCATCGTGAGTGAATTAAATAAGCTTCAAGTCACAAAAGATATAAAATAAAAATTTGAAAACAAGTATGATTGAATAATGTATGCTATAGGTGTCACTAAAGCGTTTTGTTTCATTTGACTTTTGTAATATGTCAACAATTTTTCGGTTATAATGCTATGTCTGGAAGACTCAACTACCCATAAGGACTGTTCAGGTACCTCCATGAACTGCTAATCAGCAAGTAAAAGCAAAATATTGTTACTGTGACTTGAACCCACACGTTGAAGGGCCATGTGATTTCCAGTTGTGTAAGCTAACCAATCGGCCATGGGGGGCCCACATAATTGTAAATAGACTATTATGTTTATCTCAGATTGATCGTTCATAATTATATGTGAGACACAAAAAAGTTTGTTTATGCAAACTGTTTTCATATTTACAATCCAAAACAAATAAATATAGACAAATGATTTACATAATTCACGTTTGTAAAAGTTTATGTTTTGATTTATCACTTTGTATACAGCTTACTTCTTTGTTTCTCTTTGTTTCTCATATAAAGAACTTCATAACTGAAGTTTTTAGAATCGGCAAGTTGAGAAAATTCTAACCCTTAGTTAGAATACTGGCTGATTTTCAAAAAATAGATTTTCGTGTCATCTGCTTTCCAAAAACTCAGATACCTGCTTAATTTTGATGAGGAAAGATACCCAAGAGTAGTAAACAGATGAGATCACAGGCTGGCCTGGATCTAACCTGTTTGCATAAGCATGAAGTCTTAGGATATATCATTGGTTGGCTTCTTTTTTTACATTTACTTATAATAATATGGGTTTTCTATCACATCAACATTATTTCAGTTGTGTTACAATGCCCTACTCTTTATGATTGATGGAGTGAGACCATAACGCAACTGCAAACATGAGCAAGTAAAGCAGGGTACCACCATCAGCATTTCAAGAAGCATGGAACCACCATCAGCATTTCAAGAAGCAGGGTACCACCATCAGCATTACAAGAAGCAGGGTACCACCATCAGCATTTCAAGAAGCAGGGTACCACCATCAGTATTTCAAGAAGCAGGGTACCACCATCAGCATTTCAAGAAGCAGGGTACCACCATCAGCATTTCAAGAAGCAGGGTACCACCATCAGTATTTCAAGAAGCAGGGTACCACCATCAGTATTTCAAGAAGCAGGGTACCACCGAAAGCATTTCAAGAGTCAGTCAGGAGGGATACATCATGTGTTTACTGCATCATTGAAAGGAACAAATGACATTGTTAACACTTATAGTGCTGGAACCAACTTCATCCTTATGCAAACAGGTTGGATCCAGACCAGCCGCCAAATAAATTGGCGACTGGCCTGTGATCTAACCTGTTTGCTACTCTGGGTATCTTCCCTCATCAAGGTTAAGCAGATATCTAAGGTTTTGGAAAGCAGACAATACAAGAACCAATTTTTAGAAAATTACCCAGCATTCTATGGGTTGACTTCTTTTCATTCCAAACCATACCTTGCGGGTATTCTTTAGAGACTATTCTTACGAGTGCCAATGATATAGGATTAACTTTATCCTTCTTAAAACTTAAAATGAACATGAAAGACCTACTTATGGCGCCTTATATATATAGACCACTGAATCTGTTAGATCTCTAGCTTGATGCGTAAACAAGTCTCAATCCCTTGAGAAATATCTTCAATATAAATACTTTATGGGCGAGTGAGTTTGAAACTTTCATCTATAGAAATATGGATTTTATATTGAGTATCATTAGCAAGAAAAGCTATAGCTTTTACGTCTATGGTCAGAATGACATTTGAAACATTTTGTGCTTGTATGGTGTTTAACACAGTATCAACAAGTTTTCAGTTATGTAACGGCTTTCCTGAAAAATTTGTGACATGATTTCTTAGCCCTGAAATGTTCATTTCAACATTATTTAAGTTATTTTGGATATACTCAGGGCTCATGCCAACCTCATTTATGAGATTAAGGCTTTTATAGGCATATTGCTTTTCCTGTTACCAAACATACCATGGAGAGAAGCAAGAGTTACTTTTTCTGGTCTTTGGTAGGACCTAGAATGGGAAATAAATATATATACCAGTAGTATGACATAGCGCTCACAATCATGGATCTGATAATTTTTTACCAGAGCTATACGATACATTGACATATAAGCCACAGAATGATTTTCACATGAGCACAATTCGAGGGTTAATTCAATGCAAGACTATATATAGTAAGTGCTTCATAAACATGATGAAAAAAAAAATATGTGTTTATATTATAATGACAAAATTGAAGTTATCTATAGTAGCTGGGGAAATCCATTTCCTGGAATGTTTTGGTATGGTGTTTAACACTGTATCAACAGTTTTCCATTTATATAACAGTTTTCCTGGATCCACCAGTACAAGGCTAGGGCTCTAAAGTGACTTACAAAAGGTCACTCTCATGAAGCCAGAGGTGTGGGAGGACTCGAACCCGGGACCCCCTAGTTCGAAGTCCGCCATCTTAACCATGGGGCCATGCAAAACCCCTTTCCTGAAAACCAGAGATCCTGAAATACTGGGTTAAACAATCGTTGTGACTGGTCCAAATTGAAAGCAATGGCAGACAACATAAAATATCAGAAAAGATATAGATAGTCTTTACGATTCTGGGGAGAAACTTTTGTGTTAAAATTAAACAAATGCTCATCATGAGCAATTTATTCTTCCATCACAGAAAGCTCTTAAGGAGTAACATTTTGGAGAAATGTGTAAGGTTAACTTTCAGAATTCATGAAAAAAAAAAAAAAAAATTCGGAGGCCAATTTTTCCCATGGAAATAAAATAAAATGTTCATTTTCACCAATTTATTTTATCCCACAAGGAAGGATATTAGCCAACTGACTTAAAGGATTTGGGTTAAGTAGGTTTAATTAAGAGGGAAATATTTACCAAGAACGAAATGTTCCTATGCACTTGAAACTATGTATAAGATCTTTCTTACAACATTTAGTTCAGAAAGGTTATTAAAATTTTAAATGTAGGTCGCGTCTAGGTACATTTGCACTGCAATTAAAACCAAATGTGCGAGGTAGTTTAATATGGCCCAAGAGATCCCAATTCATAAAGCGTGAAACGCATGTTTTTTTTTTTTATCTGAGTAATGCATTATTCACATTAAAGTTTGTCTGCAAAAAAAAACTAAAAATCAAGTCAGTTTGAAAATGCATTCATGTAATGTTTCCTTTCATGGGTTTAAACATTGCTTCAACAAAACCATAGTTAAATTGCGACACCCCCCATCATCCCTGATGGCCGTGCCACAGAAACCAGAAAGTTGATGGTCAACTCATGCGGGGGACACAATGTGGCTATCATTGGCAAGAGTGGGTGAAAACAGCAAAGATAGCTGTTCCCTTGAGGTTCCAAACTTCTAACATAACATCATTAACCTTGGTCATATGATTCCCTGGGTACTATGCTAGTAAAAAATGTCTTGTTGAAGGATAAAGAATAATAAGACTCAAATCCCTGACCACTTTACCACCAGAGATTCTAAAATATATGTATTTATGTGCCAACCCCCCCCCTCCCCCCACCCCCAGCCCCCTGATGGATTTCATAAGATGAGTGATTTCTGACATTTAATACTTATTGTCTAGCCAGCCCAAGTCATACATTTGATCCTCTCATTTGACCCTACCATTCATTATAGCTGATCACTACACATAAACCTTTTTTTATCAACCATATGTGGACTCATTACCAAACAATAACCATTTGAATAGTTTGTTGCAGAGGACTCTGGAAAACATTGTTGTTAAAGGAGAAATTGTTCTTCACAAGCAATTTCTCCTTTTTCCATACTGTTTCCTATGCTACCATAAGGTTATTTTGAAATGTCATCTGCAAACTCTTTCAATTTGGGACAGTCTACAATTCGGCATTTGGTAAAGGGTTAAACCTAGATATACAAATCATTAGGCATCTTCATCAGACGAATCAAGGAGCCATAGTGACAAAAGAAGAAATTGCTGGTCACAAAACCAAGCAGTGCTTTCCTTATGTCATATTGATGTCAGAAAGAAAATGTTGATTTCATACTTTTTTTTCTCTTCAGGAGTTGTTTTCAATTAAGATCAGATATAAACTCCCACAATGAAGAAATGGATGATCAATTGATATAAAGCGAAAAAAATAGTCACCAATTTATAATTTCTCCTTTTCAGACAAATAGACCTCCATTCATAATTCTTTCCCATAATAAATTAATCCATCTTTTTAGGAATTCAATTTCAACTCTTCAGTAGTAGGTACTTTAAGAATATTTAACCTTAGAAGTTGATGCCAATGAAAAGCAATTTCATCTCATGTTACTACATTTCCTCCCTACATAGAAAATTTTGCTTTTTATTCATTCCCCTTGAAACCATTTTTATATACAAACATTTCATATACTTTTGATCATTTCTCATAAATATTTGATACTGTTATTTCATTTAACATATACATTTTATATATTTTTTATATCATAAAGAAAAGTAAAGTGCTCATTATCTCATTTAAACCAAACACTTTTCTTGTATACAACATAAACAAGTTATTAATGTAAACTTTTGGTGCCCTTAATTTGAACCAGTTTCAATATTCTATATAGAGTAGTAGATTAATTAATATATCTTAAATGATAATTTCATTCAAATTAGTATCATTCCATTCACAAAAATGTGTTACAAGAATGAAGGAAACAAAAAATACCTCAGCATTTGTTTCATAATTCATACTACAGAATCTCCGAGCTGTGTTGTCACGCTGCCTGTGTTACAATGTGTTGCTCAATCAACAGTCACAGATTATAGCCAACAGATGCACAACCAACGAGACACATCGGAACACTTCAATGGCATGTCAAAGCAACCTCAACATAAGATCTCTCAAAAGATTGTTAAAAATGAAGGGGGGGATAGAGAGAGAAGGCGAGGTAATATTGAAAATATCGACAGAAAATCCTCCACTAGTTTTTCGTATAGCTTGCTCCCTTGCTTCTGCCATAAAACGTATCCGCGTGTAAAAATCAATACCAAATCAAGACAAGCACATCAGCCATCCCCTGTGAAGTACACCATGACCTATCTACCTTACCCTACATTAGGTACATAGCGTGGGATTAATTGATGGCCACATTATTAAAGGTGTATTTTCCCTCGCCAGTTTCTTTGCCCTTAAGAGTGCTGGGTAATTTTCTAAAAAATGATTTTTGAGTCATCTGCTTTCCAAAATTTGCAATGTGGTATGCTTCAAATGTGCAAAAGTGATTTATTTAATAACTTTATGCAAAATTGCTGCATCTTCCCTTGTGGAGTTATAATGTAATTGCCCAAAAAGTAATTTAATTGAACTAATGGAAAATCTTTACACACATGTTTTATTATGCAAGACATGCAATAAGAGCATTAAGGTGATATATTAGGAAGCAACATTATGTAACTAGAGCGGGTCATAGGCATTAGCAGCTGACAATCCTAAACTACAAACGTAGACAGTCAAATGTGATTGAACTTGTTAATACGGTGTTAATTGATTCATTAGGTTGAATTTGGATCTTTTTATCAGTTTTTCAGAGGATGTCAATACACCTGTTCATGTTTTGATGATTCCTTTAGTCCAAAATCGTTTTCATATCGTTGTGCATGTTCTTGAAATTCATGAACATATTTAAGAACAACTTTATGTGTGTTGTTACGTAGCCGCTTCACTATCTACAGTATAGCAACAATCTATCAGGACAAGATGTAACCTCTGCATTACTGAGCCGACTCTTTAGCTCAGTGGTTATGTCTTGGACTGTCACCCTGGAGAACCGGGATCGAATCCTCATAGGGGACATAAAATCCAAAGTGGATTTTTCTAGCTATGCTTCGTTGCGGACATGGTTCGTAAGATGGGGGCTCGTCAGGGATTGGCCATAGAGCCATTAATTCGTCCAAAATGGACTTACAAGCCGAAATGGCTTATATGTCATCATAAATGATGACTTCATTGAGAGGGGGTGTGTTACGTAACCGCCTCACTTTCTACAGTATAGCAACAATCAATCAGGACAAGATGTAACCTCTGCGTTACTGAGCAGACTCTTTAGCTCAGTGGTTATGTCTTGGAGGGTCACCTGGGAGAACCGGGATTGAATCCTCACAGGGGCCATAAAATCCAAGATGGATCTTTCTAGCTATGCTTCGTTGCGGACATGGTTTGTAAGAGTGTGAAATGTCTCATTTGTCCATGTTTGTTCATGAAGTTTGTGAACACTGTTCTTGAAATCTTTGCCGGGGCAGTTCTAGGCTATAGCGGTTCTTAGAGTAAAGCATAGACTTAACCGTCTGGCTGATTATCAAAAACTCCAACACATCAAAGAACAATGTAATCTTTTTCATTTTGCAGTTTTGTATAATCATACTAGTTGTTAATTAACAATTATAGTGCTGGAACCCACTTCATGCATATGCAAACAGCTTAGATCGAGGCAAGCCGCCAAGTAAATTGGTTCTGGCCTGTGATCTAACCTGTTTGCTTCTCTGAGTATCTTTCCTAATCAAAATTAATCAGATATTTAAGGCTTTTGAAAGCATACAACACAAAAATATATTTCTAGAAAATTACCCATCATTCGAAGGGTGAAAATGCAAAGTTGATGCATGCTTTATAATAAAACATCAATCATCTAGTTGGTAGGCCAAAACGACTAACAACTTTGAGATTTGTTTTCCCAACTCTACTTAAAGCCATACCAGCACTCATAGACACTGAACTTGTAAAAGTTCTATAATAATTGACAACTAAGTTATAAGTAGTTTGAATTCCCTTTTACAAAGTTACTGAGACAGTTTCACGTTTACATGGTGCTTTCAAAAGAGTGAATATGATAAGGTTTGTTTACAATTAGCAATAAAAAAACATTAATTTAGAAACGCTGGGAACCTATGAAATTCGAGAAATTCTCCATTTGGACTATTCCCTTTGTTGGTGTTGGATGAATGACAGTATTTTTATGTGTTTCACATGATTTTTCTAACCATGTGACAGCAACACGTTTATCTGAGCGTTCATCGCTATTTGAGACATAGCTTGAATGTAAACAATGAAGTTAGGTGGTGGGTACAAATTTTATGAAAACAGAACTTCTAAACATGGATATATAATAGTACAGGCATCATATTGTCATGATACTGTGAAGTTTCGCTTTGTTTAAACAAATTCTATCATAATTCATACCGTAACTCATTTTAACCAGTATTACAGTTTTTTCCAGCGCTAGAAGGCTTTAAATGATGAAACTGATTGATATTGTTTTAATGCAACATAGATTTATCTACAATCTTAAAGCGTGAATATTGATATGAATTCTTCCATGATGCATGCAATCTTTGAAAATCAAATCAAAATGTAAGTATATTAACTCATGTAAAGTTTTTATTATGTTAAACCAACTCTCTCACAGATTAAGATCTTAGTCTATTTAAAATAAAATGTCTTTTAAGAATAAAATGAAATCAAAGATTTCTATTTATTTAGTTTATAGAAGACAAAACTATTGATATTGTGGAGGACAGTGGTCCAGGGGTAGAGTGTCGGCCCCTGGACCAAGGGTCGTTGGTTTGAATCCCGTGAAAAGCGGCATCTGCCTTGCCAACTTTCATTAATCCACATTCGGCGCGAGTACTGGTTAAGTATCCAGGTAGCAGAATTAATCTAAGTTGCAAGAGCTTGTTTCACAATCCATGTTAAATAAATAAGTTTACAAATACAAAAATTATTGATACATTCTCATTTTTCGTAACCATGAAGTGGAGATATAGGGCATTTATGTTGCAGATTTAGTAAACCATTTAATCAGTTGATTTTTTAAACAATCAGCTTTTATTGCCGGCCTGCCCTATATTTGAAATGGGTAAGACTGTTATGCACTTAATTTATGAAACACATCGACAATCTAATCATGTGACTCTAGCAAGGTGCGTCTGAGAGCAGCCATTTACTACTTATAAACAAAGTTTTTCAATCAAAATACTAAAGCACGTTTCACACAATTCATGTTTATGCAAACAGGTTAGATCCAGGCCAGCCACCAAGTAAATTGGCGGCTTGCCTGTGATCTTACCTGTTTGCTGCTCTGAGCATCTTTCTTCAACAAATTTAAGCAAATATTTAAAAATTAAAATTAGCAAAGGAGACAACTAAAATTCTACTTTTAGAAAATTACCCAGCATTCTTAGGGTTAACAATACTGAATATTCATTATAATGCATTTTGTTGACTGGTCCATTGCCTTTTAGTGGGACAGCCAAATAAACAACCGGAACTACTTGGGTATTTCCGTGAGCTGTAAAATACACCTCGGATATAAGTGTAGGGTTACAATTTTTCGGGTAAATCGGCATCCGGCAATTAACACATTTTCTAAGCGTGCACATTAAATAGTTCAATGTATATGGAAGTGTTGGACATTCTTTTTAATTATTTTCTATTGGTAACTCATACGAAATAGCGAAATTATAAATTGTGACATATATAGTTTCCTTAATCAAATTAAACGAGTTTTTAGATTTCACATTTGATCTATTTTTAAAAACGAAAGATCAGTGACGTCATTCCGCAGGGAACCAATATGGCGTCATCCCTATTATTTCAGAGGTGTTTTCATTGGATAAACCCGATGTGTTCAGATTGCCAAATAAATTGAGAGAAACCTGAAAAATTGTGTGGCTGTGACTTTTTAAATATTCACAGAGGGGGATTTGATTTCTAGTACAGCAGAGGTGGCAAAATCATTTGTTGTTATTACCCACCTTGTACAAAAGCCTTTACATAAAAGGGAATTTTTAATGAAATTTAATGTATAATCTTTATACAGACAGGTGCAGAAAAAGGTTTGGTAATTAGGGACAAGTAAATCACAAACAGATTTTGACATCCCTGTTTTAACCCATTAACAAACAATAATGACATTTGAGCACTTTGTTGCAGACAACTCTAGAAAACATTGTGGGAAAATGAGAAATTGCTCTAGGCAAGCAATTTCTCCTTTTCCCACAATGTTTTCTGCCCTATCAGAAGATTATTCTCCAATTTCATCACATTTTGAATTGTCGTCTGCAAACTCTTTTTATTTGGGACAGTTGAAAATTTGGCGTTTGGTAAAGGGTTAAAAGTACTCTAACAACAAGGTCATGAGAAAGCACAATTTCCCTTAAGGAACTCAAGCAACTAGGTCATAAAGGCAAATTAAACATCAGTCATAAAATGACGGTTGCTGAGGCATTATACGTAAAAGGTTGCCATTCCTTATATTATTTGAGTCTAGCCTTAACCAGTCTTACCTTTGGTCTTACTGTCAAAGATAAATTGATGTATTACCAAAACCCTTGTATGGAATTGTGTATCTGACTCCATTTGATAGCATCTGCAGGGTGAGACGACAACTAAAAAGTATTTAACCCTTTCCCAAACAAAGAATTTTCGACTGTCCCAAATTGAAAGAGTTTGCAGACAACATTTCAAAATGTGATCAAATTGGAAAAAAACTTCTGATAGGCCAGAAAACATCGTGGGAAAAGGAAAAATTGCTCGTCACAAACAATTTCTCCTTTCCCCTCAATGTTTTCTTAAGTCGTCTGCAACAAAGTGGTCAAATGTCGTCATTGTTTGGGAAAGGGTTAAGTATATAACAGTACACCTTTGGTGCAGTTTTAAAGGAATTAATTTTAGCTTCCACATCTGTGAACAAGCACCTTTGACGGGAACAAACAAACAAAAAATAATTTCGTAAAACATTGTCTCATAGGATCTATCAAATCTAAATCTAAAACATTTGCAGACCACTGTAAAAAAGTAGAGAAAATAACAAATTCTTTTTAACATAATTTTTCATAAAGAACGTAAATTCTTAAAGCTGAAAACTGTGACAAAATCAACCATTGTAAGGAGCTATTTCTGCTCTAAATGATCTAAATGCCAACTAAAGATAGAAAAGGTTTGCATTGATGTCATTTGCATGGCAGAATTAATTAAGGAAATGTCTTAATATCTTTATCATTATCAAATGACATTACATTATTCCTTTCCCCATTCAAAGTTATTTCCAGTTGACGGATTCGTAGCAATTACCAAAAAAAAGCCTAGTAACCCTTATAGTGCTGGAACCGACTTCATGCTAATGCAAACAAGTTAGATCCAAACCTGCCACAAAGTAAATTGGCGACTGACCTGTGATCTAATCTGTTCGTTACTCTGATTATCTTCTCTTCAAAATTAAGTTTTTGGAGAGCAGATGACACAAGAATCTATTTTTAGAAAATTACCCAGCATTCTTAGTGTTAACTTTGTCACTATTAGATAACTTTTTTTCAGATATATAGAGAAACATTTCCTGTAGAAGTCACCAGATATTCTAAAGATCTTAATTACATGAAGTTCCAACTTTCCCCAATTACCTTAAAGAAGAAAAGAGACCTCAGCCTTGAACCTTACTTTGTAGTTTTAAATCATCTTGGTATGACATTTGTACCAATAATGTAAGGTTAGAGAAGACAAAAAGAAGTCAACATGGGAAATGCGTCTTATTCATCCTGTTACCAAGGCAATTTACAGAATGATAACAGGGTGCCGTATAACATTTTTGATAACATTCTTGATACCCGTCACTAGATCAAGTGGTCGCGACGCGCATCTATCAGTATTAAATTTGTTTTGTTCCACTATTTTCATGTGTTATTTTCATTCCTTGTTTGTTCATTTGAATCTTTGTAGATGGTTTGTGTCTATGAATAGCAAAGGTTATCGTGCTTGGCTTTGGAATATTATCCGAGTCGCCTTCAGCTTACCGAATGATTTTCCTACATCTTGCCCGAAAACATTTGAGATTCACAGCACCAACCATTTATTCTCTATATAAACTGCAGGAACCATCAAACAGAATTAATTAGAATATATATAAACTTATGCTATACAACTAAGTTTACATATAATTGGGTTGTCATTTTCCTCAAATATATTCTTTTGATCTGAACTACTATAGCAAGGGCACTACAGTTCATTTTATTCTTTTGCTGCCAAGTTTGACTTATTTCAAACCTTTCTTTTGCTGCCAAGTTGACTTATTTCAATACTTTCTTTGCTGCCAAATTTGACTTATTTCAAACCTTGATTTATTTGCTGCCAAGTTTGACTTATTTCAAACCTTTATTCTTTTGCTGCCAAGTTCAACTTATTTCAAACTGAGGGGTCAATGCAATACTATAAACGTGGAGCACTTACTATAGTCTTGCATTGAACCCTCCAAACCCAGTTTTGACCAATTCTCTCTCTGACTTGTAATGAAGCCAATTTAATTGATTTATTTCCTAATGTGCTTGACATTTATGTCCACCTAAGAGAGTATCCAGTGGCTTGAAATTAATATCTGGCAGTAACAAGCAAGGCAGAAACAGGGAGCATGGAAAGGTGGCCTTATCCTAGTAATTTTAGTTTGAATTAATTCATTTTACTTTGACCTTGGCCGAAGCTTCAAACTTCTGTGGGCGACAGTGGTGCAGAGATAGAGCACTGGCCTCTTAGAGGCAACGGTTCAATCCCTGTTAGGTTTGGTGAAAATTGATGTAACTAACCCACAAGTTAGTAAAGTTAGTACTGGTAAGCAGTCATCAAAATGAATTGAACAAGCTTCAAACACAATCAATGTAAAACAAATAAGTTAAGTTAATGAATTCGCTCTCGATGATTACTTCATGGATATGTTACCAGTACTTGCACTCATATGTGGCAAAGTCCTGGGCACTTTCACCTCGTCACTAACAAGGATTGAATCCTGAATCCTCCCTACCAGAGGCCTAAACTTTACCTCTGCACCACTATTGCAGGGTAGTCATTAATTTTTGGAGTAGAGTCTAACTGTCGACTTGAGGAGGCCAATGAAGAAAATAAAAATTAGATGTTAAAACTACTATTTATAACTACATATCATTTTTTATGTTATTTGAGCCGACCATAGAGTCATTTGAAGATGTTAAATTGGCTGGCGGCCTGCTCTTAATGACAACCCTGCTTTTGCCCACTGTTGTTGTAATACTTGTACTTTTAAGAATACGGTAAAAGTCAAACCAAACAAATAAAACTGTAACAGCAATCGGAACTACTCGGGTATTTCCGTAAGCTGTGAAATACACCTCGGATATAAGTGTAGGGTTACAATTTTTCGGGTAAATTGGCATCCGGCAATTAACACATTTTCTAAGGGTGCACGTTAAGTAATTCAATGTGTATGGAAGTCTTTGACATCCTTTTTAATTATTTTTTATCAGTAACTCATATGAAATAGCAAAGTTGTTGTTGTGACCTGTATAGTTGTTTCCTCAATCAAATTTAACGACTTTTTAGATTTCACATTTAAGATCTATTTTTAAAAACGAAAGTAAAGTGACGTCATTCTCGTGGGAACCAATATGGCGTCATCCCTATTATTTCAGAGGTGTTTTCATTGGATAAACCCAATGTGTTCAGATTGCTGTAGCAGCAACCTTTTGATTTAATCTCGACGGAATGACAAATTTTTATGTTGGATTTTCACATAATCATAGGGTTTTAAGGGGAGATTATCATTGAACCTTTACTAATTGTCCCCAACTGATAATTTCTCTTTAGAGTTATAGGACAAATTCCTCAGTGTTATATATGGGTTTTACATCACATCAACATTATTTCAGTTATGTAGCGATGCCCGACTCTTAATGATGGAGGAAGACCCCTCCTCAGTCTTACATTGGGGATTTCTATATATAGACAAAAAGAAGGATAATAGATCTTTTATAAGGTGGAAATATCAGCTTCTTTTATCTGAGTTACCATGACATTTGAGCGGAGACTTCTTTACATTCCACGTAGAGATGCGTCTTATCATCTTTTTCTTATCATTTTTTTCGGCCACATTTTATCTGAGAATATAGCGGACAACTTCACCACATTAACAGAATGTCATTACCGGTCTAAATAAACCTTTTAATTACATTGCATCAGGGCACCTGCAGTAGCAGATGAAACTCCTTACTCCTTTGTACCTCATTTAGTTGTATCTGCCATAGAAACATTGTGACATAAACCTTTACCAAGCGCCAAATTGCCGACCGTCCAAAATTGAAAGAGTTTGCAGACGACATTTCAAAATGTGATGAAATTGGAATGTAATCTTCTGATAGAGAAGAAGTATATTCATTCTTGTTTCTTTGCAAACATTTAGCTGTTGGCCGTCACTTTCAATTTGGAATTTTGAGGAATTCCATTATGGAGGAATGGGTAAAGAAAGAAGTATCAGACACGCAACTGTTTTAGTTTTACAGGGTCTCACAGAAAGGAAATAGAGCAAAGTTGTAATAAAGATGTGTCCTAAGTTTTTTTAACGATTATTCTGGGGGCCTAGGGGCATTATATAAAAAAGCATCTGCCACCCATGATGATAGGAAAGCAGTACGACAAAAGGGAGATAAATTGAGTGAATTATCCTTTTAGGACAATGCTGCCTAATTTTTTATGTAGCAGGATAGCCATCTACTAAACATCTCACGCAATTAATTTGCGAAAGTTCAAAATGAAATTCCATCTTATTTCAATATTATATTAAGATAAGCAACATTGCAAAGTAACACATTATTTGAATCGTCCCTCCAAGGCCATTTCAATGACATTTCATTAATGGCAATATTGTACTCTAATCCAAGATACTATCCATGCATATCAGTTTTGACTTGCGAAAATATTTTCCCCTAGATGTTGAGTAAAACGCTACCCAGTTGCAAATAAAGTGATAGCTTAACCCATTACCAAACAATAACGACATTCGACCAGGTTGTTGCAGACAACTTAGAAAAACATTTTGGGAAAAGGAGAAATTGCTCGTAACATGCAATTTCTCCTTTTCCCATAATGTTTTTTCTGCCCTATCAGAAAATCATCTTTCAATTTCATCACATTTTGAAACCTTATCTGAAAACTCTTTCAATTTGGGACAGTCTACAGTTGGCGTTTGGTAAAGGATTAACATATTTGAAACTTCTCCCCTCTTAAAGTTGAACATAACAGACACATAATAGGTGTAGAGATGGCAAAAGAACACACAAAAGATGATTACTTTAACACTGTAAGTAACTTATGTTATGCCTGAGATTGTTATAAAAATAGACCAAAAATGAATAATGGAAATTAGAAAACTTTGAAATAGATTTCAACCACTCAATATCATGTATGAGTTGCACTTTACAAAAAAGATTGTTCATGTAATTGATTGGTTTGTTGAATATAATGCTGTTTTCAACAGATTTTCAGTCTCATTGCTGCAGTTAACCAATATACAATTTACTGTTTAAGGTACAGGATTATGTCCTGAAGCCTGAGACTACTTTGACTTTCCGAGATCCACCAGTACTAGGCTAGGGCTCTTAAGGGACTTGCAAAAGGCCACTCACATGAGACAAGAGATGTCGGTGGGGTTCTAACCCGGAACCCCTCGAGAACTACGTCACAAGCAATTTCTCCTTTTGCCACAACGCTTTTTCAATTCTCATATCACAACAGAAGAGCTGAGAGGTTTTTCACATGTTTACAAAGCTTTTTTGAAGATGTCTGCTTCAAGTAAAGAAAAATGTCGTCTGCATGTGGTAAAGAGTTAATTATATATGTAACCATCTCAATTAATGAGAAAAATAATCAAAAAAACAAAATTTTCATTATACTTTAAATGTAGGGTTGATCCTCTAATTCCTTGATATGACCCAAATTTAGATAATTGTATACAATCCATAATTCTGTACATAAAGGGTCAAAAAGTTCTCAAAAATGGCATAAAAATTAAGGGGATTAAGGAATAATGCCTGATAGATCGATCAATATTGAAAACATGACAAAATTGGAGCTTCCTTACCACTAACCGATTAACCTTTTTGTAACAATGATTTCTCTTAGCCTTACCTGCAAAGTTAATTAACAGTGGATGAACATTTTTTGTAAAAAGCTTTGCGCCTTACGTCATAGTGGCTTACTTTAACATGTACTTACAACATGTCCTTTAACATGCTTGATGGATAAAGACATTATGATTTACCACTCTTCCCTTTGACAGAACTAACTAACCCAATAACAAAATGCTAATGGCATGGATCATTCATATTAAATAATAGTTGTCTTCCGTTGCTTTACAATTTTGACAATTTTTTTTAATTTCCTGTGAGGGGAAAACATTTCACACATTTAACCCATAATTCATATGGAAAAAACTTCACCTTTTAACCCATAATTCATATAGAAATTGGTGTCTGCCCTTAAGGTAAAATACAGATAATCTGCTATTTTGAATTTCTTTCCTTCGTCTGATTACTTAGTCCTTCTGGGTATAAATCGGTCTTGGCCCAAACTATTCACTTTATACCAAATAGTTCTGGCCCAGCTCGTTGTATACCAAGAACGAACTTAGTAATCCAACGAAAGAATAAGTTTCAAAATGGCCGATAAAGTTTGGATATTCTTTTCTTACTCAGTAAAATGGGGGCAACAGATTGAATTCACTCCTGCCACCTACAGTAAATCTTTATGGATCATATCATCTGCTGCATTGAAATAAATTTTAGAGCTAGGCTTGCAGTAATTAACCAATTACCAAACAACAACAACATTTGACCAGTTTGTAGCAGACAATTTTGAAAAACATTGCAATTTCTCCTTTTCCAACAAGTTTTTATGCTCTATCAGAAGATTATTTTTCAGTTTCATTACATTTTGGAAATGTCGTCTGCAATGTATTTCTATTTAGGACAGTCGAAAATTTGGCATTTGGCAAAGAGTTAAGGCATAAGATTTGTAACATGAAGATACAGGGTTCAATCCTCACAAGCACCACTGGGATCTTAGTGGTAGTGTGCTTGAGCAAGACATTGCAGAGCCCCGTATATTTATCTGTGTCTCCCCACTGACCAAATCATGTTAAAGTGGGAAAGCAGTCAGGGGGCTTGGAATAAATATTGTACAGTTTAACCCCTTACCAAAAGCCAAATATTTGTCTGTCCCAAATTGAAAGAGTTTGCATTCTCGATGAAATTGAAAAATGAATAACTGGCAGGGCAGAAAACATTGTGAAAAAAGGAGAAATTGCTTGTTAAGAGCAATTTCTCCTTTTCCCACAATGTTTTCCAGAGTCGTCTGCACTAAATTAACAATCTTGTCAAATGTCTTTATAGTTTGGTAATGGGTTAGGCGAAAATATCCAATCAAGCAAACACATCCAAACGCTCTCTGCAAAACATTTGGAAGAATGTTCTTAATGTAGGGGTAAGAGACTAACAACAAAGAAGAAAGCACATGTACAAATTGCCCCTATAATCTTTATATGTCTCATAGTTTTTGACATTTTATATCATAAAAATGTCTTCTTTTTTTTTTCTAACAAAAACAGAAAACAGAAAAAAGATGTTGGCAAATTGGTTTAAAGAGTTTCTTTTATGTTAGGGTCAAAGAATGAAGAAATAAAGCAGAAAGAATACAAAAATGTCCCCAAGTGTCTGTAAATCGCTTATGGTTTCTGTTATTATCTGCCATTTAAGTTGTCCCTCATTTCATTCATTTCATATCTACTTTGTAATCTGCTGATACATCAATTTGGTATCAGTAAAAAAAAAAGTTATCCAAATGAGGTAGCAGTCCATTTCATCAGACTGGCGTGATACAGTTTACAGACAGTCCCCACAATCTTTTTCATCGTTTTTATGTGACTATCCGACCGAGTTCTCTATCTAATGTATAATTATGTACTTTTTGCTAGCGTATGTGTTCACAGTAAATTAACCCTTAGAATGCTGGGAAATTTTCTCAACATAGATTTTCACTTCGTCTGCTTTTCAAAACCTGAAATATCTGCTTAATTCTGATGAGGAAAGATACTCAGAGTAGCAAACAGGTTAGATCACAGGACAGCTGCCTTACCCGTTTGCATAAGCATGAAGTCCGTTTGAGCATGATAAAGGTTAAGGTTACAATGTACTGCGTGGCGACCCATATTTACCTGACCTTAGTGTACAGCAATATGTCTGGGGCAGGAAGCAAAATTACATTATCTGCCGGAATACCTATATTTCACCCATTCCTCCCTACATTAAATTTTGTGACTGGTCCAAATTCAAAAGAAAAGCAGATGATATTTGTTAATGATAGTAAGAGCTGCTTGTTCACGAATGTGAGAATATTTGGAAGTTATGAGGCCAGCCTATGGGACAGAGTAAATTGGCTGTTTAAGACAGGTTGGCTGCTCAACAAAAGTTGATGTACACTATAAATCTAACAATGGGACTTTCTGTAGTGGTCGTTTAAGGCAGGTTGGCTGCTTAAAAGGGTGGTTGCTGTAATTAATTTAAAACTTTACAATAGCTGCTGTACTGTTGTTTGATACACACTGGAGAATAGATAGATATTTGAAGAGAAATGAGTTTGTATGTACTTACAAGCACCTATATACAGTGAATTAATATGTAATTAAACCAAAAGACCTCGTGGCCAATTGCAATCATCCACATATAAATTCTACATACTAAGATGTATTGACACATCCTAAATCATTTTTTGGTTCAGTAGCTATTTATCATTGAAAATTATATTATACCACAATACAAAAGCTATATTGTTTCATTGACATTCTATTTTGACTTGCAAATTATCTCATTTCTGAACAAGCCCCTTTAGAAGATATTATGCCCATTACAATTTTTGATAGAAACCGTATTAACAAATTGTGCATTCACAACAACAAGTTATGAGTGATTGCTCTGTTTTGTCAGTATACTTCCTGTTATTTTCTGCGTCAGGTGCACTTAAATGTTTCTGAATGAATGAACAGGTAAAACCCATACTGACGCTCACTTCACATAAATTGTGAAAGGTCTAGAATAATTGACAATTAACTTAAAAGTACATTAAATACCCTTTTACAGAGAAATTGAAACAGTAACACGTTCACATGATGCTCTCAAAAGAGTGAATATAATAAGGTTTGTTTCAATAGAAGTTTTTCACAGTATTATCTCCCTTGTGTGTACCTTTTAGCGTGGAGAGTACAAACAGTAGATCATTTCAAATGAGGGTGTAAACTTACTTCCGGTACTGTATATATTCACTCAGATAATATCACATTAAAGTATGATTATTTTGTTAGAAAATGGTTTATATCGACGAGAAGATGTTTATAAATAAGATTGTCCATGTATTTAATGAGTTTGATGAAAGAAATCCCGTACAAGTTTTGTTCGGAGTATATCAAAAGGATAAGTTTGACAATGCAGACATGAAAATTTGACAAAAAAATCCGTATGTGCATTTAAGAGCATTTTTATAAATGCTTATAAAAACCATCCAAGAGGAAGACATAGATAACAGTTATCCATGTCTCTGATTTGATCACAGTTTTTTTGTTTTTCTGTATATCAATTCAAGACTTGGAAATGGTATTAATCCAGTATTTTTCTATTTCAAGAAAAACAAAATAAAAGTTTTCTTTGAATGCCTCTCGTGAATTGAATAAGGGATGTTTTCTGATAATGACATAAAAGCAAAATATTTTTAATACATGCTGTTTTCCTTCGTTTCTCACTAACATACACCTTTTCATTGTATTTTGCTTTAAAATCTTAAGATTATATAAATTTAACAACGCTTCTAATCCATTCTTTAATTGGCCCTTTCTTTCTTATGAATCTTTTTGGATTTATATGTGATTGTCAGTTCGGCAAATGACCATTTCGTAACTTGTCGATATTAAAAAAGATTATCATGTTTGTAAATGGAAACAAATGAACACAATGCCTATCATTTCTATTCGCCTTTCCACAATAAATTGTCCTGAAAATGTTTGTGTGAAGAAATTGACAGGTTTTGCTCTTATATGTGGGCGACACCTTGCGGAAATCAAACGACATAACGCTCATTGAGAAATTCAAAGTTTACGTAGGTTTTATCAGTTGACATCGAAATTGGTCGAGAGCATTCACTACATAAAGGTCTTCTCCACCAATCGTGGTCTGTTAAAATCTGAATATCTTATAAAATCCCATCAATTTACCATACTCTAACGAAAGGTTTTGCAAAGGATTACTTGAAGTCAAAACCGGAAGAAAGTTTACACCCTCATTTAAAATGGTTTAGAATGCGGATCGTTTTGGCCCTATTTTGCGCATGCGCAATGGAATGTGAAAAACCTCTATTAGCGATAAAACAAGGTCAGACGAGAAACGTCGAGAACCAATGACACCATAGAAATTCTTCATTTTGAATGTTCAGGTTGTTGATTTTGGATAAATGACAGTATTTTTATGTGTTTCAGGTGATTTCTTTTAACCAGGTGATCCCCACTTGTTAATCTGAGCGCTTCTTGCTGTTTTTGATCTTACCCGAATGTAAGCAATCAAGTTAAATTGGTGAATACATAATTTGTGAAAAAAGCACAATTGAAATATAGATAACAAATTGTGCAGGCGTTATAGTGTCATGATCCTGTGGTGTTTCGCTATGTTTCAACATATTCTATCATAATTTATAACTCATTTTACCCAGTTTTGCAGGTTTTTTCTGAGAGGTATTATGCTTTTAACACATCGGTACATTAAAGGCACATAAAAGGAGAAGAGTACAAATAACTTACTGAAAAAATATATGGAGTTCTTTTATTATGTTCATAAAAGTCATGAGAATTAATTTACAAATACATTGAGTCCATATTAAATTAATTCTTTTAACATGAGCTATTTTGTGCTTGAAATATAGTTGTCTCCAATTCAATCATGTTTATCAACAACCTGTTTGTTTACATATTCAAAATAACAAATTCTGATTGGTTGGTTCAAACATTTGTGTATCAACTGTCAAGGTCAGGGGTGAAGAATCACACAATCTGAATTATTAAACTGGTTAATCTGGCGTATTTCTTGTTGGCTTTCACGTCTAAGTTGTGCTGATGGTTTTTTTTTGGTAATAACTCTTTGAATCTGACCAAAAGTTTACCAAATAATATTGTTTGATATAGCATAAATCTCCTTTTATGTGCCTTTAAAGATGCTAGTTCACAGATGGAAATTTTTGCACTTGTAGCTCACCCCCCCATTATGATATGTATTGAAGCTCCATAAAATGACTTGGTACATTTTGGGCAATCAAATATGCTTAAGGTAAAATTTACAAAATAAAATTTAGTTGAAACTAAACTGTTTTTGTATTAAAGTTGGGTACAAATTTAAGAGTAATTATTGAAGCATTTAAATCATTCAAGAGGCATCAATATATCTTAGTATATACAGTTTCTATGCAGAAGATCTCAAAACCCTTGCAACGTCTTTGGATCTATAACATATATTAATCAACTTTACATGGACTCGTAAAACTTAACTACAAATTAGTTTGCCTCAAAGCAGTAAAACTTAACTACAAATTAGTTTGCCTCAAAGCGCTATTCTCCATCTGGTATCATATAACAACAGATATACTGTTTTATAGAAATAGATTTCTTACTTCGAAATTTCATCTCATCTATGAACAAGCATCTATAAAAAAAAAATTGTTTTATAATAATTTCAACAATCTGGGCAGTGGGGACAGTTAATTTTGCCACCCCTGTAAATGCTACATCTACAGAAATAAAATAATTGTATAAAATCAGGAAATGAAGAATTTATCCAGGAAGGAAAGCTGTATTTACAACTATTGGAATTGATTTAATTAACATTTATTTCCCCGGGGATATTGTTCCTTTGTACACAGATTGAGTATTGGTTGAATAGTGTTGTGTCTTGTAGAGCAGGCGAGATAGACCACAGGGATCTAAATAAAATGGGATGTTAGTGTTATTTGCACACAGCATTTCAAAATAACAATTTGTCAAGTTAAACCATGGGGGTACTTGTTTAACCCTTAAACAAATGTGAAATTTTCGACTCTCCCAAATTGAAAGAGTTTGCAGACATCATTTCAAAATGTGATGAAATGAAAAAATAATCTTCTGATAGGGTAGAAAACATTGTGGGAAAAGGAGACAATGCAATTTCATCTTTTCCGAAAATGGTTTCAAGAGTTGTCTGCAAATTTGGTGTTTGGTTAAGGGTTAAGATAACTTCATTATGAATAACTTTCCAAGCACAGTTTAAAAAGTGTTACTTAAAACAAGATTAATTCAAACTTATGTATTCTACATTGATTGTGACGTAAGCTTGAGCTCTTTTGCCCTTGATGACTGCTTCCTTGATACTGAATAAGTACTTGCACAGATTTGTGGGTAAGTCCCTGCAATTTCTGAACAGCTGAAAGGGGATCAAAGCCATGATCTTGCGTACATGAGATCTGCGTTCAACCACTGTACCATTGTTGCTCACATAAAACAAGATTGACTGTATAATAAACATGATTAAAGTCTATATTGTATCATGCTCATCGCTTTCTTCAGCAATCCATCAAAACCCGTCTGTAAACATTACAAGCAGTAGACATGTTGACCTAGTAATTATCTATCAATAAAACATCAGTCATATAATTTGCAAATTAGGCTTCATTTTGCATGTAAAAGTTATTCAAAAATGATCATGTACAAAAAAAGAAATACAGTCCAACTTGTGTTAAGTAACCATTCTTTTAAGCAGCAAACCTGTCTTAGACAACCTCTTCAGAAAGTCCCATTGTTCGATTTATACTGTACATCAATTTGTGTTAAAGCAGCCAACCTTTCTTAAACAGTCAATTTTCTCAGTCCCATAGGCTGGCCTCTAAACACAAGTTTGACTGTACAACTGTTTGTCAACTCTTGGTTGACATGTTCACCTATGCATCTATCAATTAAACATCAGTCTTGTAATTTGCAAGTTAGGCTCCAATTTAACAATTTGCATGTTAAAGTATTATAAAACAATATTGTACAAAAAAAGTAATACAACTGTTTCTTTGTTGACTTATTGACCATCAGTCTTAAAAGTTGCAAACTAGGCCACAATTTGCATGTTAAGGTATTCAAAACAATCATGTACAAATGAAGAAATAAGACTGTTATCTTTGTTGACATATGGACCTAGGTATCGATCAATTGAACATCAGTCTTATAATTTGCAAATTAGGCCACAATTTGCATGTTATTTAAAACAATCTTCTTTATAAAAAAAACAAAAAGAGTGTTTTGTTTATGTTCTTTTGATCATGGACTTTTAGTTTTAGCAGTTAAGCATTTTAGTAACCTTAAATATCTGCTTGATTTTAATGAGTAAAGATACTCAGAGTAGCAAACAGGTTAGATCACAGGCAAACCACCAATTTACTTACTTGGCGGTTGGCCTGGATCTAACCTGTTTGCATAAGCAATAAGTCGGTTCCAGCACAATAACGGTTAGATACCCACAAAGGCTGGTCATGCCAGGTAGAAAAATTTGCATTTCAAGAGTCAGTCTGGAGACAACCTTTCACGAAATGATACAGTCTATGTATACGTGATGTGTTAGACTTTATAATAAATTGGTTTGAATACTTCATCATCAATCAACCATTGAGCTTTTTTTTTATTTTACCTCTTTGTACTGTCTCATTGTTCTTTGTGAAATCATATTTTTGAAACAATTTCAAAATTCTATTGGATACATGTTGGAATAGTAAATAGTTGTTAGTATCAGGGATTTGGTACCAAAAAACCTGGGTTGAATTCCTGATAGTAAGCCGATTACTTTTTACTGTGTAGTTTCCTATGGCAAGATGATATTTTCTAGCCTTGTGTTGGGGTCTTTACCTGGAAGCAGTTTATAACTGAAGCTTCAGTGTTATTAATTTCAATTAAAGCCAGAATGGCACTCATTTACATTTAAATTGTATGAGTTCTAGAATCACTGACATTTAACATAGAAATCCTTTAAAAGAGTAACTGAGACGGTAATATGTGCATTTGGTGCTTTTAAAAGACTTTAAATATCATACGACAACAAGCCATTTAACGACGTCAGGCAAGAATTGCCAAGGTAAATTTCATAAAACATTGGGGGGGGGGGGAATATTGTTAAAAAACAGCACTTTGCAACATCCCAGATAAATATTGCATGCATTATGTTGACATCACAATGCAATATTTTGCTATGTTTCAACATACTTTTTCATAATTTATAACTCATTTTACCATTTTTAGGGCAAAATTATGGCTTCAAACAAATTCTAGACGAGGGAATGAATTAACCCTTATAATGCTGGATAATTTTTGAAAAAAAAAAATAGATTTTTGTGTCGTCTGCTTTCCAAAATCTTAAATATCTGCATAGTGTTGATGAAGAAAGATACCCAGCGTAGCAAACAGGTTAGATCACAGACCAGCCGCCAATTTACTTGGCGGATGGCCTGGATCTAACCTGTTTGCATCAGCGTGAAGTCGGTTTCAGCACAATCAGGGTTAAGTAGAACAGTCTTGAAATATGTTGAATGAATTGCATTATTCATAACGGCCCCAATTGGTTTACTCTCAACATGCCTTATAGTTATTAACCCTTATAGTGCTGGAATTGACTTCATGCTTATGCAAACATGTAAGATCCAGGCCAGCCGCCAAGTAAATTAGTGGCTCACCTATACCTGTTAGCTACTCTGGGTATCTTATCCAAACAAAATTAATTAGATACTTAATGTTTTGGAAAGAAGACGACACAAAATATCTTTTTTTAGAAAATTACCAAGCGTTCAAAGTGTTAATATCAGCTCAGTTTGAATCCTTTCCCTTTAAGTCACTTAATTTCATCTAACTGTTGCATCAAATTGCTCAAAATGAAGTGCAATTATCTCCTTTTCTAATGATGGATTTATATTTTGGCCAATATAAGTTACCCTTTCTTTCAAAAAAGAAAACAGTTTGTGTTCTAATATCAAAACAATTCTATTTGTTATGGACAAAGTCCGACAGTTTTGGAGGAAGTATAGTGTTTTATTGATTAGTGGACTTAACATGACTTTTTGACCTTTATAGGCTTGTTGTTGTTGTTGTCTTGGAAGTAAACACACAAAAAAAGATAAAGTGATAAAAGGAATTGTTTCTAAATAGGGAATTTCTCCACTTGCCTCAATATTTCCCTCATACATATATATATTCTATCACACCTAAAGCAGCTCTCAAGAAAAAAATTGTGACAAAAGGAGATATTGCTTGCATTGAGCTTGGGCGTGTTTGCGCTACATATAAATATCAGGCAACTTTCCAATTTGAAATTCTTTAAAATCATGCAGTTTTCCCAAAAATTAAGTCACACCAGCTTTTTTTGTTTCCCAATTCAGAAATTTCATTGATACAATTTCCCAAAATTATTATTCACCTTATTTGTTTTGCATCGAATGTGAAGGAAGCTTTAAGCTTGTTCAAAGCCGCTCTCATTGACTGCTTCCTGGATACTAAACCAGTAATCACGCCAGTTCGTGGGTTAATGAAGTTTTCACCCTGCCTAACGAGGATTCGAACTTGGGCCCCTCGGTACAAGTTCCCGATGCTCTACCCCTGCACCAATGTCCCAAGCAGGCCTAAGGCCTCTTCCAAATTTAATCAAGAAAAGCCCTGTGATCAGTTTCTCTCTTAGTCTTAAATGTTTTATCTCAAAATTGTAAAGTGAATATCATTTCAAATAATTTGTCACCGTCGTCTGCTAATTCATTCAATTTGGACGTGTCAAATATTCACAAATGTTGAATATTGTTTCCTGTCATGTGTTTTCATTGACCAGATTAACCCTTTCCCAAACAATAACGACATTTGATTACTTTGTTACAGACGACTTTAGAAAACATTGTGGGAAAAGGAGAAATTGATGGTGACAAGCAATTTTTCCTTTTCCCACAAGGTTTTCTGGCCTATCAGAAGATTATTTTCCAATTTCATCACATTTTGAAATGTCGTCTGCAAACTCTTTCAATTTGGGACAGTTGAAAATTTGTTATTTGGGAAAGGATTAAGATAACCTCTTTCTCCATTTGTCACACTATCAATTCCTTTTTCTGTTACAATTGTTTCTGAAGCTGCCAGCTACAAATACAATAAAAGGCAACATCGTTGACCAACTATTTTTTTATACCTTATTTGTTTTACATAGATTGTGTAGGAAGCTTGAAGCTTGTTAAATTCACTCTCGATGACTGCTTCCTGGATACTAAACCAGTACTTGCTCCGATTTGTGGGTATGTCCCAGCAATTTTCGCCAAGTTTGTTGGGTGATCGAACATGGGACCCTTGGTAGAAGAGAAAGATGTTTTGATATTGTGTCAACAGTATAAGAGTTACAGTAGGACTTCCATATCTCTGAGTTCAAGGGACCTGATAATAATGTTCGACATAGAGAGAGTTCGACATAAGGATGTCTGAAATATAAAAACATGGAGAAAAAGAACAAATGATTCAGGAACCTGTGTTTACTTCGACTTGTAAAAGAGTTGGACAATCAGAAGTTTGAGGTACAGATATGTATGTTTAAACACCTGGCTCATGATCCTGGAGGAAGACCCAAAAATTAACTCAGACAATGTGGGCTGAAAATCATCAGCATGTTCAAGAACAAGAATTCGGTGTCATAAGACATTTGAATGACAAGAATTCAGTGCCATAAGACATTTGAGTTACAAGAATTCAGTGTCATAAGACATTTGAACGACAACAATTTGTTGTCAATATTTATAAACAGAAGAAAATGCAGGATCTGTGATGCATTAATATGGGTTTACTGCACCGACAGCAGACGTTCAACTTTGGATAAGCACTTAGTGTCGAAATATGCATGTCATGTCTAAAAGGCCCATTACCAAACAATAACAACATTTAATTACTTAGTTGCAGACGACTCTGGAAAACATTGTGGTATAAAGAGAAATTCCCACAGTGTTTTCTGCCCTATCATAAGATTACTTTCCGTTTTCATCACATTTTGAAATGTCGTCTGCAAACTCTTTCAATTTGGGCATGTCAAAAATTTGGAATTTGGTAGAGGGTTAACTTGCCAAGCTGACTTTTACAAGACGTTGAGTCAGCGGAATCTAAATAATACGAACATAGAGATAGGCAAAAGATGAAAAAAAAACTCAAACAAATCATTGCATAGTGCCGTATTGTTTGGAGCTCAATCAAATTGTCAATGCACACAACCATTCATAACATGTACATTACAACTTCTATGTTCATAAAAAAACATTTTTCATTCATGGCTCAAGAAGTGCATGAACACTTCTCGAATCCTTCCCGTGGGTCAAGACAGAAAGCATTAGCTGATGACAAATATATTGTATGGAAAAAAATAACGTTTCTCAGATAAAAATCTGATATCATAAATCTGATATCATAAATCTGATATCATTAAAGGAAATTGTTGAACACCATCTACTTTTCAGTGTCATAAGACCTTTGAGTTACAAGAGTTCAGTGTCATAAGACATTTGAATTACAAGAATTTAGTGTCAATATTTATAAACAGAAGAAAATGCAGGATCTGAGATAAATTAACACTTAACCAAATGCCAAATTTTTTACTGTCCCAAATTGAAATAATTTGCAGACGTCATTTTTAGATGTGATTTAATTGTAGAATAATCTTCTAATAGGACAGAAAACATTGTGGGAAAAGGAGAAATTGCTCGGTAAAAGCTATTTCTCATTATCCCACAATGTTTTCCAGAGTCATCTGCAACAAACTGGTTACATGTCATTATTGTTTGGTAATGTATTAATATGGGTTTACTGCACCGTCGGCAGACAAACAACTATGGATAATCAATTAGTGTCGAAACATGCATGTCATGTCTCAAAGGGAAGGGTAAGGACTCTTTATTTAACTTGCTAGGCTGACTTTTACAGGACATTCAGTTGCATTCCAATAAATACCAACATAGAGCTGGGCAAAAGATCAACGAAACCTCAAACAAATCATTGCAAAGTGCCGCATTCTTTGGAGCTCAGTCAAATTGTCAATGCACAACAATTTACACTCAATACATATAAACTGGCAACTAGAACAGCTAAGAACACCCCACCTCCTACTGCTATACAGTGGAGTTATTTATAGTAACAATAACAACACCTTTACCACTCAAAATGACCTTGTGACCTTCACCCCTTTTTTCTGCGTTAATTTCAGCAGACGACATACAGACAGATCACCAAAGTGATCAGAAATCAACAAGAAAAGGACTAAATTGATCTAAAGACACTGAAAACATTGTGACAAATGTAGAATTTGCAAATGAAATGAGCAAATTCTCCATTTGTTACAATGTTTTCAAAATGCCGTCTGCCGTTAAGAATATCCAAATTGCCTGAATAAGTGAAAGGGTTAAATAGAGCTATTAATCTACAATACCTTGAAATGGCTTACTCCAGTATGGTCCAGATAAGAGGTACAGAAATCCACACACTCGATGAGCATGGCAGAGCGATCATAAATATCATCTGAACACGTCCACACAACATAAACACAGGTTGACAAACAAGGCAGCGTTTAACTCCCCTCCACGATGTTTTTAGGAATAATGTATCTAGAGAGAGAGAATGTATTCAATGCGAGACATAACCTTCTACCATTGTATAAAGTATGCCACCATATTCTCTATTCTCGCTGTATATGTTATCCACTATACTATTACTGTACTAACTTTGCAGGCCGCTAGACATGTATAAATACATTATGTACTATAGTTATTTATGCTCGCCTTGAGGATTGTATATTAATGCCTGACTGATATGATATGCTATTGGTATTTCTGGTTTTAATGGTCAATAGCCGTTATGACTTGTTGACCTGTAAAGTATGTTGATATAAATGAGTTTGATCATTTAACTCTTTATCAAATGCCTAATTTTCGACTCTCCCAAATTGACAGAGCTGCATACGACATTTCAAAATGTGATGAAACTGAAAAATAATCTTCTGATATGGCAGAAAATATTGTGGGAAAAGGAGTTATTGTCAGTTAAGAGCAATTTCTCCTTTTCCAACAATTTTTCCCAGGGTCGTTTGCAACAAACTGGTAAAATGTAGTTATTGATAAGTAATGGGTTAATCTCTCTCTATATATATGTTATTTGTTTGACCTGGTTTAACATTCCTTTGGTTTAAAATCACATCAACAGTATTAAGGTTATATTACAATCCAGGGATATCAATTGAGGAAATTTAGAGGTCATTTTATCTGCATAAGACCAAACTTTTGAAAGTTAAAATTCCCCATCTGAGATAGTCCTTTTAAGAAGAATGGCTTAAAACTTCATAAAAATATAAATCATTGGCTGCAAGATTTTCAAAAAAGGACTAAATGTGTATGTAAAATTCAATCGAAATCTAAACAAAATTGGAGGATATTTCAAGGAAAGGGTACTATTGAAATAGCAAATATGAATATTTAATCCTCTCTCCTCATAATGATTTTAAAAAAAAATCAAATCCCAGGAAATTAATTGAAGGAAGAATTCATTTTCTCATTTGGAAGTAAAATATTAAACTCTTACAAAGTAAATCCTTCAACTGGTTTAAGTATTACTGATTGGAAAACAATTAATGGTGAACTGTTCATAAATAAGTAAAAGCCAATTTGTACCAAGAGACTCAACAAGAAATTGCTTAATTGACTTTTCAGAACTTGCAGTTTCATGATTTTAAATCATTTCCTTAATAGGTGAATTTGTGACTGGTCTAAAAAAATCGGCATGCTTATTTTAGAAGAAGACATGACATGTTGTTCCATGAAAGCCGAAAATATCGTCAATATACTATGCAAAAAATCAAGAACTGTCAATTTGTGAAGTTTGAATATATCAAAATACATGTAAATGCTTCCCTCGCCAATGAATAAGATTTCTAACCCTTAGAATGCTGGGTAATTTTCTAAAAATAGATTTTTTTGTCGTCAGTAGCAGTTTCAATTGCTGCAACCCTTGTGTCTCAAGGCTGACACTCTACCCCGGCATCGATGTCTTCCGTCATATCAAGGGTTCATTTCAATACTATAGTAAGTGCTGTATGTATGTGCAGCACTTACTATAGTTTGGCATCGAATCCTCGATATGAGGAAAACATTATTCATATTTTGAATACAAATCAAAATTCCATTTCTTGTCCTGTAACAGGTAATGAAATTTCAGCCACCATGAAATGGCAAAGTACTAGACCCATAATATATGAATTAATCAGCAAAGCAGGTTTACAAACCATGTCATACTTCATCATTGACATTCACCTACACGAAGAGTGTTAACACTAAGAAAGCTGGGTAATTTTATAAAAACAGATTTTTGTGTCGTCTGCTTTCCAAAACCTAAAATATCTACTGAATTTTGAGGAGAAAGATACTCAGAGTAGCAAACAGGTTAAATAACTTGGCGGCTGGCCTGTAATCTAACCTGTTTGCATAAGAATGAAATCGGTTCCAGCATTATAAGGGTTAAAGCATCTTTTGCATGTGATATCTAATAAATTCTATTTTAAGCCTTTTCCAAACACTAATGACATTTGACCACTATGTTGCAGACGACTCAGAAAAACATTAAGGGAAAGGGAGAAATTGCTCGCTAAGAGCAATTTCTCCTTTTTCCATAAGATTTTCTGCTCTATCTGGAATATATTTTTCAATTTCATCACATTTTCATTTGGCTTAACCCTTTACAAAATGTCAACTTTTCAAAAGACCCAAATTGAAAGAGTTTGCAGACGACATTTTAAATTGGGATGAAATTGGAAAAATAATCTTTTGATGGGGAGAAAACATTGCTGGAAAAGGAGAAATTGTTCTTTACGCTTTTCCCACAATGTTTCCAGAGTCGTCTGCAACAAAGTGGTCAAATGTCGTTATTGTTTGGTAATGGGTTAAAACTAAGCAAGAGCAGGTCTATAATAGACAATAATGAAATACAAATTGTATCACTTAACATCTCGAATGCATGTTGTTTAAAATCGATAATTCACTTTTGGTTTGTAGTATGCCGTATGCGATTGTTTTTTCGCAAAAAAGCAGAAAAGACTTTTGTTGCAGACCTACTGTACTTTTGCAGTGACTTTTTCCTTTGATGTTTGGTTCTGTAAAACGGCACTGTTCCCAATCAAATTGACTGACCATTTTTCCAAGTCTATAAATAAAATATTTCCAAAATGACTGAAAAATGATTCATGTTTGAATTTAGTTAATCCAGAAAAATTCCCAATAACAGAGAAAACGCTGTGATTATTCCCAATTTCCCAATTCCCAAAATTAAAACAAATGGCTGTTTTGATGTACCTATTTGCAGTGTATACATTATTCACAAAATTCCAACATAAACCATGATTATAGAACTCAGAGCATATATGATTTATTATAGATTCGCAGCAGAATATAACAATGATGGATTTTAACCCTTTCCCAAACAATAACGATTGACCACTTTGTTGCAGACGATTTTAGAAAACATTGTGGGAAAAGGAGAAAATTGCTCTTAACGAGCAATTTCTCCTTTTTCCACAATGTGTTCTGCCCTATCAGAAGATTATTTTTCAATTTCATCACATTTTGAAATGCCGTCTGCAAACTCCTTCAATTTGGGAGTCGAAAATTTGTTGTTTGAGAAAGGGTTAAAGATTGCCACTAAAATATCTCTAGGTTGGTAGCATGTATAGACCTACATGCAATGCTCTGGACAGGATATAAATTTGAAAGGAAAATACCCATTGATATCATCCTTATCCTTGAAATTGACAAAAAAGATAAATAGTTTTCTAATATAACACATGATCTTTATGAGAGTTCTGATATTGACCGAGCTACAAATTTTAATGCTGATACAAAAAAGGACAAAATAGTATGCAGGGAAACATATAGTAAGTTTTCTGTCAATCTGGATTTTAGTGACCACCCTTATACAGTGCATAAAAATGTATTTAGTCTTAGCTACTCAAATACAGGACACAAGTCATTCAGAAAGCTCCAACTGGAGCTATCTAAATGACTTGCGACAATAGTGAACCGTTAATTTTATACGCCACAATTCTATCTCTTTTCACTATAGTTGCTTAACTAAAACAAGATTGACAGTATAGATCTCAGTTCTTCATATCTTACATTGCTTGTCTGCTTGTGCTCTCAATTTGGACCAGACAAAGAACACCTTATTAGGAAGATGATTAAAAGCCCTGAAATCTGAACCAGGCAGTAATAAGTATTGATCTGCACAAAGACGATTATCTTATATGGCTTTACTCTATTCTAAACATCACATGATTTGAAACAGCTTGCAGACGCAATTTAACCCTTTACCGAACGCCAAATTTTCGTCTGTTCCAAATTGAAAGAGTTTGCAGACAATATCTTAAACTGTAGTTAAATTGGAAAATAACCTTCTAGTAGGACAGAAAACATTGTGGGAAAAGGAAAAATTGCTTGTTACGAGCAATTTCTCCTTTTCTCTCAATGTTTTCCAGAGTTGTCTGCAAGAGCTTGCTACAAAATCCAAGCTTTACAAAACACGCCAATCGTATTTAGGAAAATGATTGATTACCCCAATGCATCCAATGGCTTTGTGTATAAACTTGCAACATCAGGGTCAAACAAATAAATGTTTTGCCTGCTTTATTTGCAATTTGAGGGTTCATTGCAATACTATAGTAAGTGCAGTATGTGTGTGAAGAACTACCTATAGTCTTGCATTGAACCCTTGAATTGAGGTTTCAAAGTTCTACTTGCACAAGTTGTTGGGCCAACAATTAACAACCTACCCTAAATACCCTTAACCAAAAGTTGCACTACTGATTTCTTCGTTAGCACCATGGCGGTGCGGTAGACCATTCACAAGGTGTGTGAGAGGAAATTTGGCAGTTAGAACTTAATTACTCTAACCCATTACCAAACAATAACAAAATTTGACTACTATGTTGCAGACGACTCTGGAAAACACTGTGGCAAAATCAGAAATTGCTTTTAACAAGCAATTTCTCCTTTTCCTACAATATTTCCTACCCTATCAGAAGATTATTTTCCAATTTTATCACATTTTGAATTGTTATCTGCAAACTCTTTCAATTTGGGACAGTCGAAATTTTTTTGATTGGGAAAGGGCTAAAACTTTACATCAGCAGCTGTACTGTAGAATGAAACATACTGGAGAGGAGCCATTAATGGCAGCAAAGTTAGTTCGTTTTTAATTTTTCAGAGCCTGTATACAATGGAAATAATATGTCTTTAAGTCCAAAAGGGTGAGACAGTTTTGAGTATTGAGCTCTGCTGCATATAGACAGTGCATATTTAGATATATTGATGCTTTCAGCAATAAGTATTGAATTAATTGATTGCCTTATAGCAAGGTCACAACAGTAGATAGCAATATGTTCCCATTTTGATGTCTGAGAAACATTCTGTAAGGTTTACAGACACATATGAATTGGTTTTACCCTTCCCCATATATAGAACTTTTTTGCTTATCTATGTTACCCCATTACCAAACAATAACCACATTTGACCAGTTTGTTGCAGATGGCTCTGGAAAACATTGTCGAAAAAAGAGAAATTGCTTGTTAATAGCAATTTCTCCTTTTCCCACAATGTTTCTGACCTATCAGAAGATTATTTTTCTAATTCATCACATTTTAAAAATTCTTTTGCAAACTCTTTCAATTTGGTACAGTCAAAAATTTGGCATTTGATAATTGGTTAAATGGGCACATAATGAAACAGTTTTCTGGAACAGATGCAAGTGTTAAATTATGGAATAAAACTGCATTCTTCGAGTTGTTAATAATTTATTTTTTTTTCATTTATTTTGCCATTAACTTAAATGTCAAGATTAACATAATCTCTGTTATTCCTTGGAGCGAGACAGTTTATACATGCACTTTGGGCAGCACAACTTCCTTTAGAGACTGTGTCATAACGTCTTGTGACTAATATTTGGTTGGCCAAGAACAACAACTTGGACACAGAAGTCACATTACTTCCAAGTTTCAGATGCTAAATCAGTTGTTAGCAGACAACCCTTATAAAATACTTAACTATTACCTTCTACAGGAGTGTGGAACAAGTCAACCTTAGATGGGAGAGCAACTACAACTTGTGTCAAGCTTTTCAAGGGTTGTTTGAGATCAATAATTTGTTCTACCCTTTCCCAAACAACAAATTTTAGACTGTCCCAAATTGAAAGAGTTTGCAGACGACATTTCAAAATGTGATGAAATTGAACTATATTCTTTAGAAAGAGCAGAAAACCTTGTGGGAAAAGGAAAAATTGCTCGGTACGAGCAATTTCTCCTTTTCCCACAATGTTTTCTAAAGTCGTCTGCAACAAAGTAGTCAAATGTCCTTATTGTTTGGGAAGAGGGTTATAAACGGAGAATGAAAATATACAAACTTAAAACTTTGTATATTGTTCATCATTCCAAAACAACAATCCCACTTAAGACTGCGACACAAAGAATTTTAAAGCTCAATTATCAAAAAATCTCTTCTATCGGGAATACAACAAAGAATTTTCAAGAAAGAACCATAACAAAGCAAAAACTTGTTTCTTTTCAATTTCAAATATTTTAACAATTGTCGTCTGCAGTTGTTTTCAATATGGACAAGAAGGAAAACCCTGATCCAAGGAAAGTGTTAAATTATGCCTTCTTGAGAAAATGTGTTAAAAGAAACCCAATAACTCACCAACAAATGCCTCTTGATTCGATGGAATCCAACTTTTTTTCGATAATTCCACTAAATTACTGCATTTAATCTCCCAAAGTAATCAAATGGCATGTTCCACACTGGTCACTTAAAAGGAGTTGTCTGAACGAGTTAAACACATTAAACTGGACGAACTCCTTTTAATACCTTATATAGCATACAAAGGACATCAAGTTTTTGTCAATTCAATCATTCAATTAATTATTCATAAGAGAAAACACCTGATTTGTGAAATATCAACATTAACAACAACATTCTGTTTGTCTTTCATTCATCAGCTCAAGGGAAAGCCTTTTTCTAAAAAAAAAAAATTATACATAGGCCAAATTTGCAAATCAATCACAGCCTCTTCTTTTCAAGGAGACACAACACACTATTAATCTTTATTTATCAGGCAAACAAAACATCTCTTTTGAAATGCTTCAAATGATCACTACTGCAACACAAGTCTAATATATACAACACATTTCCAACAACATGCAATTCTGTTACAATACAGATTCCTCAAAAACACCACTCAGCACATGTAGATTATAACTAACTCATTAATTCCAAATCCCAATCCACAAACACTCCCAGCTAGATTTTTTTTCCCCAAAAAAATAAAACAAGCATGGTCAACGCTATAAAGTGGCCTTGACAATACAACGTAGAGTATTGTGTTGACCCGGTCAGCCATACATGACACACATTGAAGGGCTATGTGTGTAAAGCAGCGGTCAGTCCGAGGTCAACCGGTCAGTTTGCTATCTTTCACCCTTAGAGTGCTGGGTAATTTGATAAAAATATGTTTTTTTGTAGTCTGCTTTCAAAAACCTTAAATATCTGCTTAATTCTGATGACCAAAGATACTCAGAGTAGCAAACACGTTAGTTCACAGGCCAGCCCCCAATTTACTTGGCAGCTGGCCTGGATCTTACCTGTTTGCATAAGCATGAAGTCGGTTCCAGCACTGTAAGGGTTATGTGTGTTCATACACTATGCCTGTAGTAAAGTACGCTTCCAATTTTTCACCCCTCTTATCTGAGCAGAAACCATTGTGGCAAAAGGAAACAATTGCTTGATGCAGGCATGCAAATTTCTTTTATTGTCACAATGGTTTCTTCTGAATTCTCTGTTGAAGGTGAGTTAAAAGTTACAGTTATGCTGGAAAGAGATATTAATGAGTAACATGTCCCTACTGGGTCAGTTCAACTGATATCCCTACTTTTCAGAGGTATTTGCTTGATGCAGGCCTGACAATTTCTCTTTTTGTCACAATGATTTCTCCTGAATTTTCTGTCGAAGGTGTGACAAAAAAGATACAGTTATGCCGGAGAGGGTTATAAATGAGTTACCTTTCCCTACTGAGCTAGTACAAGTCCTGCAGACGACATTTCAAAATGTGATAAAATTGGAAAATATTTTTCTGATAGAGTAGAAAACACTGTTGGAAATGGGGATATTGCTCGTGAAGAGTAATTTCTCGTCTTCCAACCATGTTTTCTAGAGTCATCTGCCACATACTGGTCTAATGTTGTCATTGTTTGTCAATGGGTTAAAAGATACAATATGTCAACAATGAGAAATAACTGCTAGTACAACTTCCAAGGCCCTTCATTATCTGAGGCAAAAAAACGTTGTAAAGAAAGAAGCTTGGATATAACGCATTTTCGCTAGTGGGATTTTGTTACTTGCCCAAAAGGAGAGAAAAAGCAGAGGAACATCATAAATATATACAGCTCTATAATACTTTGTTTAACTTCATCTTCTGCAAAAGGCTATAAGATCAAATGTGATAGAAGGAGAAATTGCTTATATGTTGTGTGACATCCAGGAGGCTTCCCTCCTCATATTCTTTTTAAGGAAATGTTTAGATTTGACGTATATTTGGAGACATAGGGCAATGCACAATAACAATTTATTTTTACTCATGAAATTGATGTTACGCATGCGCATATTTGCATATCACTAGCTATGTCCCTGATGGTTATTCAATTGTGGAGTTGCTTACCATTCATCAGTTTTATCATTTTCATCATATAAAGGAATCGATGCAAAACTATATACTGTGAAGCCTTGTTTATCCGGACCCCGATTATCCGGATGTCTCGCAATCCGAACGAAATTGTAAGGGAACGGAATTATTTGACCAGTTTGTTGCAGAAGACTTTTGAAAACATTGTGGGAAAAGGAGAAATTGTTCGTGAAGAGCAATTTCTCCTTTTCCCACAATATTTTCTGCCATATCAGAAGATTATCCTTGAATTTCATCACGTTTTGATATGTCGTCTGCAAACTCTTTCAATTTGGGACGGTCAACAATTTGGTGTTTGCTAAAGGGTTAAAGTATACACGTGCATACAGACCGTTTATGTCTTAACGTGTATAAGAACATGCTCTGCTTCATTAGTCCGGATTATTCGGTAAACCGGACATTTTGCTGGTAGCGCACATGTTCGGATTAACGAGACATCACTGTAAAGTGTTTCACAAACATAAAGCTCTTGAACCCTCAATTTACATCTGTTAAGGGTATATCGTGGGTTCAATGCAACACCATACCAAGTCCTTCACAAGTGTAAAGCATTGAACCCTCAATATATATCTCTTTGGTGCATCTTTGGTGTTCAATGCAACACAATACTTGTTCTTTTCTAAAGCATAAAAAAAACATTTACTATAAAAACACCTTCTATACTATTGCCTGAACACTCTATGAACATCTCTTTAGGGCATCTTTGGGTTCACTGCAACACAACACTACATCCATCATAAGCGTTGAGCATCCAACATAGTGTTACACTGAACCCCCAATGTACATCTCTAAAGCACATACCTTGGGTTCAATGCAACACTATACGACGTCCTTCATAAGTATAAATCACTTACAATAGTGTTGCATTGAGCCCTCAGAGAACATTTTTAAAGTGCATATTTGGTGTTTACTGCAACATGATATAAATCCATAACAAAGATAAAGCACTCAATACAGTGTTGCATTGAACCCTCAGTATATATGTTTAATGCATCTTTGTGGTTCGATGCAACACAATTTCAAGTTCTTAAGCATAAGCACTTACTATAGTATTGTACTTAACCATCAATGTATCTGTTAAGAGCATCTTTGTTGTTAAATGCAACACAATTTTAAGTCCTTCACAAGCATATGCACTTACTATAATATTGCATTGAACCATCAATATATCTGTTTAATGCATCTTTGTTGTTCGATGCAACACAATACTAAGTTTTTCACAAAGGTAAAACAGCATTTACTATACAGTGTATAGTTTTGCATTGAAACATCAATATATTTGTTTAGTGCATCTTTGTTGTTCAATGCTACACAATTTTAAGTCCTTCACAAGCATAAGCATTTACTATAGTATTGCACTGAATCGTCAATATTCATAAGTATAGTGCATATTTTGGGTTCAATGCAACACAATTTTAAGTCCTCCACAAGCCTAAAACACTTACTATAGTATTTTACTGAACCCTCAGTATATCTATTTAACGCATCGTTGGATTCAATGCAACATGTTACCAAGTTTTTCACAAAGGTAAAACAGCATTTACTATAGGTTTACAATGAAACATCAATATATCTGCTTAGTTCATCTTTGTTGTTAAATGCAACACACTTTAAGTTCTTAATAAGCATAAGCAATTACTATAGTATTGCAATTAAATGTCAATATATCTGTTGAGTTTATCTTTGTGGTTAACTGCAACACAATTTTAAGTCCTTCACAAGCATACGCACTTACTATAATATTGCATTGAACCATCAATATATCTGTTTAATGTATCTTTGTTGTTCGATGTAACACAACTTTAAGTTCTTAATAAGCATTAGGACTTACTATAGTATTGCAATTAAATGACAATATATCTGTTTAGTTTATATTTGTGGTTAAATGCAACACAATTCAAAGTCCTTCACAAGCATACACACTTACTATAATATTGCATTGAACCCTGTGTATATTTGTTTAGTTTATCTTTGTGGTTAAATGCAACACAATTTTAAGTCCTTCACCAGCAAATTAAGTACTATAGTATTGCATTGGGCCCTGTGTATATCTGTTTAATGTATCTTTGTTGTTCAATGCAACACAATTTCAAGTTCTTAATAAGCATAAGCACTTACTATAGTATTGCACTGAACCATCAATATATCTATTTAGTGCATCTTTGTTGTTCAATGTAACACAATTTTAAGTTCTTTACAAGCATAAGCACTTACTATTTATTGTTTTGCATGGAACCATCGACATATCTGTACTGTGCATCAAGTGTAATGCACTAACTATAGTATTGCATTGAACCCTTGGTCTTTGCATGCACTTTGGCATTCAACACACCAGTTCTATAGTACATTCTCACCCATCTAATGACAGGTCTACATTTTCCAACATGAGCCCTAATTATCGATGGGTATGAACCAATCGTGTCAAATTAACTGCATTAATTTTGCGGAAAAGAAATGAATGTAACCTTAGCCTGGGAGTGAGAGCAAATCCAATGAATCAACATTAAACTGGATCATTTGTCAGCCGCAGTATGTGTATGTACCTAGAAATAAAGCCTTTTGTGGTTTGAAACAAAACAGCTTGCTTCATTTACAATACTGCAGAGCACTGCTGCTATTTTGTCCTTTGCACCTGTGTGCCATGTTATTTATGGGATCTCAGACTTGTCCTGTTGGTACAGTCTTGTCTTAGACTCTTATTTCCTGTCAGATGTAACGCCATAATAAAGAAAGGGTTATCATGCCATAATAAAGAAAGGGTTATCATATACCACCAGAACCAGAAAGTTGATAGTCAACTCATATGTGGTACACAACATGGCTATCATTGGCAGAAGGTGAAAAAAGCAAAAATACCGACAAGTAGGTTTCAATTCAAGACTATAGTAAGTGTTTCATGTTTGTGAAGCACTTACTACAAAGTCTTGCATTGAACCCTTGACATGTGGCCATCATGTTTGGACATAAGATAGTAAACATTGGTAACATTGTTTATACCCAGCTGTAGATCTTTAGATGTGTTTTGTTTGTTTTTTTTACATTTTGTTGTATGAATTACTGTAAATGTTGATGTATGAGAGGTGAATCCATTTTGTCTAAATTGTATCATTGTGGCTAGAGTGCAACTTTAGTGTTAGAGCACTTTATACTGAGGAGATATCTTTAAGTCATTTTAACCCTTTCCCAAACAATAACGACATTTGACCAATTTGTTGCAGACAACTTTAGAAAACATTGTGGGAAAAGGAAAATTGCTCATGATGAGCAATTTTTCCCTTTCCCACAGTGTTTTCTGCCCTATCAGAAGATTATTTTTCATTCACATCACATTTTGAAATGTCGTCTGCAAACTCTTTCAATTTAGGACAGTCGAAAATTTGGTGGTTTGAATATGATCAAGACTATAGCAACTTCATCACAAAGGTGAAAGACTTGCCATAGTCTTGCATTGAATTTTTAACCATTGGGGAGAAAGTAATTTAGTAATTAAGCATAAATCGTGCGTCAGTATACAATAACTAAGAATGTATTCAGATACAAAAGCATTGCAACAGTTTCCGGATTGCACAATGTTTGTACATACTGAGATATAGTGACATATTTCCAATCAATTTTGCGTCCAGTAGCTATTTTTCATTGAATACCACAATACAAAGTTAAGTTGCTATTTTTCATTAAATACCACAATACAAAGTTCAGTAGCTATTTTTCATTGAATACCACAATACAAAGTTCAGTAGCTATTTTTCGTTGAATACCACAATACAAAGTTCAGTTGCTATTTTTCATTAAATACCACAATACAAAGTTCAGTAGCTATTTTTCATTGAATACCACAATACATAGTTCAGTAGCTATTTTTTAATTAAATATCAAACCGCAATACAAAAATTGTATTGCTTAAACCCTTTGCCAAATATCAAATTTTTGACTGTCCCAAATTGAAAGAGTGAGCAGACAGCATTTCAAAATATGATGAAACTGAAAAATAATCTTCTGAAAGGGCAAAAAAAACATTGTGGGAAAATGAGAAATTGCTCGTTTAGAGCAATTTCTCATTTTCCCACAATGTTTTCCAGAGTAGTGTTCTAAAGACTGGTTGAATGTCGTTATTGTTTGGTAATGGGTTAACAACACTTTATTTTTACTTGCAAATTGTCCTAGGTGTGAAAAAGCACCTTTAGAATGGTAGAGTTCTGCAGTCACTTCCAAAACCCTGATAAATAAGGCAAAAGATCAATATTGATATTCATAGCTATTTCGTAAACAGGACAAATTTGTCTGGCCCCCTTTCTGATATAGTTCAAGGATGTCTGCAGCCAATCTTTTGTAGCATCAACAGAGAGACAAGAACCATGTCAACTATGCATATTTCCCAAATACTGATATAAGTAGCTCAGTGATAATAATATAATTAACGTATCATCGCTACCAAAAATTGCAGGATGTAATTTATATAATTTGTGAAATCCCTTAATCAAACTATCATCAAATACTTGACATATTTCTAACAAGAGCAGTTTCTGCAAAATCATGTTATCAACCCTTAGAATGTTGGGTAATTTTCTTAAAATAGTTTTTTGTGTTGTTTGCTTTCCAAAACTCTTCTTATCTGCTTAATTTTGATGAGGAAAGATACTCAGAGGAGCAAACAGGTTAGATCACAGGCCTGCAGCCAATTTACTTGGTGGCTGGCCTGGATCTAATTAATTGCATAAGCTTGAAGTCGCTCCCAGCACTATAAGGGGTCACATTTTGAATTTCATGTCAGCCAACTACAAGTAGACATGATCAAATATCAAGCATCATGGTCAGCCAGGTTGAATTGTAATCCCATCATTTTTGTGTTATTGAAGCAAACACAAATTTACTCAAACTAACAGTACTTGAATTAAACAAAAAGTTGAATCAACAAAAATTGTTGTATAATTATTCACAGAGTTGTTCATTATAACAAACTAAAATTGTTGTATAATTGTTCACAGAGTTGTTCATTATAACAAACTAAAATTGTTGTATAATTGTTCACAGAGTTGTTCATTATAACAAACTAAAATTGTTGTATAATTGTTCATAGAGTTGTCCATTATAACAAACTAAAATTGTTGTATAATTGTTCACAGAGTTGTTCATTATAACAAACTAAAATTGTTGTATAATTGTTCACAGAGTTGTTCATTATAACAAACTAAAATTGTTGTATAATTGTTCACAGAGTTGTTCATTATATCAAACTAAAATTGTTGTATAATTGTTCACAGAGTTGTTCATTATAACAAACTAAAATTGTTGTATAATTGTTGACAGAGTTGTTCATTATAACAAACTAAAATTGTTGTATAATTGTTCACAGAGTTGTTCATTATATCAAACTAAAATTGTTGTATAATTGTTCACAGAGTTGTTCATTATAACAAACTAAAATTGTTGTATAATTGTTCACAGAGTTGTTCACTATAACAAACTAAAATTGTTGTATAATTGTTCACAGAGTTGTTCATTATAACAAACTAAAATTGTTGTATAATTGTTCACAGAGTTGTTCATTATAACAAACTAAAATTTGTTGTATAATTGTTCACAGAGTTGTTCATTATAACAAACTAAAATTCATTTTTGCGCCACGGATTATTCCCAGCATCAAGCAACAAACATTCTCCCCTTTTGCCAAAGGCTTCTGAATTGACCCAATATACGCTACAATTACATCTAAAGTCTAATACATAATTACATGAAAAACTTAAATCTACAGAAGGCAAAATTCAATTGAATGCATTGCAAAACGATTGTCATTTAAAATTTTGATATATCGAATTAAGCTCAAATTTCAATGTATCCAAGCGAAATTTTTTCATCATAAGTTATTCATATATTTGTCCCTATATTTTCAATTGTTGTTTAAGGCAAACTATTTCAATATTGCCTTGAAGAGGGAAGGATGAGAAGTTGAAGTTTCAAAAATGATAAATAATTCTATTTGGCAAATTCAATAATAACTTTCAATAAGGGGCACCTGCTCTAATTGACACTAGTTATCAACTGTAACCATCATCGTTTCGCTCCTATAACTAGCTCATTAATAATTGATTCCTTTGGTATTCCAGATTTAAAGAAATGTCCTTCTTAAAACGCCATTTAGCCTTTAGGTTTAACCAATTACCAAACAATGACAACATTTGACCAGTCTGTTGCAGACAACTCTCGAAAACATTGTGTGAAAAGGAGAAATTACTCTTGATGAGCAACTTCTCCATTTCCAAAAATGCTTTCTGCCCTATCAGAAGATCATTTGTCAATTTCATCACATTTGGAAATGTTGTCTGCAAATTCTTTCAAATCGGGACAATCGAAAATTTGGAGTTTGGTAAAAGATTAAGAAATTTTTTCGGAATTATGATTTTATATTAGAAAACAAACGTGACACATTAATAAATTGATTCATTGCATATTAAAAGTCATTTTTTCGTTTGCCAGGATGTTCCAAAATAAAAGAAAAATGTACGCTGGGATGACATTAAAAGGAGATGACAGAAATTCACTCAGTCAATTTGTCTTCATCAATCAAATGTAAACTGTTTTCCATTCAAATAGATTTGTCTCAAACGCCAGACAAGCATCTCTTGGATGTATTGATTGTCCTTCATCTGGGCCATTGATTAATCCAGTTACCGCTCATGAAATACAGTCAAACTTGTGTAAAGAGGCCAGCCTATGGGACAGAGTAAATTGGATGTTTAAGACAGGTTGGCTGCTTAACACAAATTGATGTACACTATCAATCTAACAATGGGACTTTTTGTAGTGGTTGTTTAAGGCAGGTTGGCTGCTTAAAAGGGTGGCTGCTTAACACAAGATAGACTGTATTTACACAAGTCTAAATTGAAAGCCACAGCAGACAACAAAATGCAATGAAAACAAAAGATTTTTCTTGTGATAATCAGTAAAAATACTTTTTTCCATTTGTCACAGTGGTTTCTAAGTACTTTCTCCACCAGATATGATAGATAGATATCTTTTATTTGACCACCACACATGTGTATAGTCATTTTAACAATACAAACAAAATAAACATACAATATATATACAGGTCAATAATCAAAAATACAATTACATACATTTTGAATAATTACTTCTTTTTCAATGTGGATGAACTACATAAATAATTATGTTATATTATGCGTGAACGATATTCTTTCTTTAAAAGCAAATTTAAGATATATTGCCAAACTTTTATCGCATGATTTTAATAGTTGAATGAATTTAAACATGCTTGGTCTTTTATAATAAAACTCATTTATGTATTTCTTTCTAATAGAGATATACTGTGGACATTTCAAAACAAAATGATATTCATCTTCAACATCTCCATTATTACAAATTTGGCATATCCGTTCATTTCTCGGTATTCGTTGAAGATTATATCGACATGTTTGAATTCTCAAACTTATGTCTAAGTTGTTTGTAACAGAGGATGGAGTTAACCCATTACCACGACACTTGACCAGTTTGTTGCAGACGACTCTGGAAAACATTGTGGGAAAAGGAGAAACTGCTCTTAACGAGCAGTTTCTCCTTTTACCACAATGATTTCTGTCTAATCAGAAGATTATTTTCAATTTCATCAAATTTTGAAATGTCATCTGCTTTCTCTTTCAATTAGGGACAGTCTTAAATTTGGTGTTTGGTATGGGGTTAAATTACACTTTCCCGAAAACAAACAACTTTGAACAAAGCCATGTATTAAACATTGTGACAAATGTAGAAACAGCTTTATGATAATGCTGCTTCCTTCTCCTTGACTTGTAACACAATCCCACACTAGGGAATATGCTACTAAGCTCTCTCCTTATATACAAACAATTTCGAGCTTAATCTGAAATGATACTGTAAGTTGAAAACATTATGACAAAAGAGCGATGGACAAATTCTTCTTGTCGCACATGGTTTTTAATATTGATAGTATAGCCTTGCTGTTTTCAAGAATACTTATTGTCACATCAATGGTAAGATTTTCATGTCATCTGCTTATTTAATCAGCACTGGGCAAGACATAACCAACACCCAAACCCTCTCTGTCCTAAAGATACATTAGAGCTTTAAAGGTCCTTGTTCACAGATGTGAGAAATTTTGGAAGTTGAAAATCAATTTCTTCAGAACTATGCAAAAGCTGTACTGTTATATGATACGCATTGAAAAATAGTCATTGGAATCAAAATTGGAACCTTTTAAATTCTCCAAAGTGTGTATATATAAAGTGAATTAACATGTATTTTAATCCAAAATTGCGAAATTGCTATTAAGATCTACCACAAATTATCTGTATACACTTAGCTAATTTATGCTTCCCGAATTATCCTTTCATATCATATACTTTTAATTGTATATCAAACAACAATACAAAAACTTATTTTTCAAAGACATTTTAATTTGACTTTCAAGTTTTATTGTCTGTGAAGAAGAATCTTTAGAGATGAGTCCATTCGAAAAAGAAAAAAAATAATTTGCTTAGAATGAACTTTTTTCATTCTACTCAATGACATTTTATTTATCTAACAGATGTTTACATGTAAGATAATGTAGAGCAGTGTGTGAAAGCGGACCACAAAACTCCATTGGTATTTTGTATCTGCACGCTGGAAAGCAGGTTAGGAATTTTGCACATTGCATTGGCTGCATATTTTTCCCAATCTTGAAGTTATATCTGTTTTTCTTAACCCATTTATGCTGCTGTGATCTAAATACCAAGGCATTATAGCAATAATTACTATTAGGCCCAGGTATTTTGGATGCAGTTCAATTCATGTGGGGGAGTATGCTGCTGAGGTATGGGGTTGATTTACGCTGAACTATCTGAAGATATGGGCTACGAAAAGTAGTGCAAAAAGCATGAAAAGTAGAGCAATTTCCAAGTGGAACCTTTTTCATCTTATATTCATACACTTAACAAGCTTATGCAGCAGAAAACTTAAAAAGTTATAATGACAAAAAAGAGAAATTGCTTGTGACATGCAATTTCTTCTTTTGTCACAATGAGTTTTTATCCGATATCATAAAAAATGAGAAGCAACTATCGTTTGCTGTTGCTTTCAATTTGGACCTTTGGCAGAAACCTATTTGGGGGCATTATTACGATATAATGATTTGTAATTTGAAGAAGAAATCTCCGTTCTCCTATACTCTAATTGTCGTCTGCTGTTGTTTTCAGTTTGACTTGCTCACAAAAACTTGTATGAGGAAAGTGCATGGCTAGAGCACATTAAAGTGATCGTTAATCATTCTCCCATTAAAAACAAAATCAGAAGTGTCTCCTAAAGATAACTCTTGGAAATATTTCAGGTGAAAAATTCACTTTCTCGTTATAAACTCATATATTGGTATGAAGTTTTAATCTTTTCCTTACCCATTAGTTCATCAATAATCACTAAACCCTTTCCTAAACAATAACGACATTTGACCACTTTGTTGTAGACGACACTAGAAAACATTTTGGAGAAAGGAGAAATTGCTCTGCCCTATCAGAAGATGTTTGAAATGTCGTCTGCAAACTCACATGAATCACGTGACAAATGTTAACACTGTAATGTCTGAACAAGATGGCCAGACCAGGTGTTTTTGCTTTTTCAACTACATTTGTCATTGTAGATAAATTGCAGTTGAAGACCAACTGTTTTGGACATGGGCAGTCTTTGATTGTGATTTCTCAGCTAAGTATTAGATGTAATGCAGTTGGTTATCATATACCATCAGACCTGAATAGTTGATGGTCACACTCATGAGTGGTGCACAATGTGGCTTATAAAACATTTTCATGAAAAAATAAATAAAAATGCAGGTATTCATATTCTATTTATTTCATATGCTGTCACCATTAATTCTGACCAGCAACCATTTCACATAAAAGTTTACAGGACTGGTCCTTATTCACAGATAAAAGAAATTCATAGAAACTCATTTCTTTTTTAACCGCATATCAGATGTATTACTAAGCAATCAAAAATGCACTGTAGCATAGTCATTTGAAAGAAAAATTAGATCGTTCTTTAAACTCTTCAAAGCGTAAATTAACAAATTAATTATAATAGTATATAAGACCAAAAGCGTGACATCGCTTTTGAAATCTGTCACATATTAACTGTACACACTTAGATAAATTGACACTTTCGGAACTTATAATGCTTTCAATAAGCTACTTTTTATTGGATATAATTTTGAGACAACAATACAAAAACAGTTTTGTTTAAACGACATTTGTAACAACAAAAAATCTTATTTTGTTGGAAGTAATGCTCCTTTAAGGTCTTTTAATGCAAGAAGGTATATCCCAGGTGGAGCCAATATGAAGTAAAGGGTAAGTTCTAATGCCTGCAGATTGATTATAGTTCCATAGGCCTGACAGACGAGCATTCTGCATTTTTTTGCACAATGCATTAATTTTCTTATTGATTGCATAATTAATGGTACATCGTATCAGTGTTGCACCAACAGTGTTATGCAGTTCCCTCATAAATATGATTAGATGATATCATAAAAATCAAGGGTTTAATGCAAGACTATGGTAAGTGCTTCACAAACATGAAGCGCTTACTATAGTATTGCGTTAAACACTACATAAAACAAGCTAACCAAAAATATGTTTAATCATGAGGATTTGTGACAGTGGTGCAGAAGTAGGGTGTTGGCCTCTTGTACCGTGGGTCCTGTCTTTGATATGCCAAAATTTGCTGGGACAAGCCCTCAATCCGTCCGGAGTACTGGTTTGATATCCAGGAAGCAGTCATCAAGTCTAGAGTTGACTTAATAAGTTTCAAGCTTCCGTCACAATCCCTGTGAAATGAATAAGTTTAAACTAATCATAAAGATGATATGCTAAATCAAGTTGAATTCTCTCTGAAGATATTTTCTAAAATTATTCCTCAACAGTCTGGCGATTCCATAGTTATTCAAAAGAAAAATGTCCATTGAAAATGTCAATATTTGTAAAGGGTTTAGCTGCAAATTAACAAGTAAAAAGATATTGATCTGGGGAGGTATCTTTATTAATTCCTTGAATTTTGTTATTGGTCTGAATTCAAAGCAAAGGCAGACAACAAAGCTAGGAAAACTTGATAACATTTTATATAAAATATTGTGACAAACAGGCAAGTAAACTGATCAACAGAAATTCACCCTTTTACCCACAATGATTCCACAAGGAATTCTGCAACAAAGTTGGTAAAGAGAGCTATTATGGAGTATTGCATTAAGGTAGAATACCCATAATCCGTCAGTTTGAAAATCATCCCATCACAAGATTACTTCGGTCATTCTCAGTTGACCTTGCTGGGAGTTCGGAACTATTTGGTTCAATGTGGATAGTACAAGCCACGAACAATATATGCTGAGAACAACCGAAGCAGCCTGACGTAAGGATCAGTTTCAAAATGGCAGATAACGGGTATTCTACCTTGAGGCATTTGGAACAAACCAATATAAAATGACCAATATAAAATGTTAACCACTTGAAACAAGAGCTTTCAAAAGCAATAGGTACAAAGAAGAAACAACAAAAAAGCATCAAAATATTAACACTACAAAAAAATCTCAACACAACAACTTTAGTCTGTAAGGAATTTAAAACTGTTACAAAAATTTTATGCTTATATCCCTTGAAACAGTTTTACAAATTCTCTCTTCCTGGGAAGACTATCTGCCAGCGCTAGGCTAGGAAATGGCGTCCCACTCAAGGACACCCTTCAATAACACTATTTGCTGTAAGATATGATCAAATATGAGATGACATGTCCCATAATTCCCTGCGGAGACAGAAGACATATGAATAACCCTTTCCCAAACAATAACGACATTTGACCATTTTGTTGCAGGCGACTTTAGAAAACATTGAGGGAAAAGGAGAAATTGCTCGAACAAGCAATTTTACCTTTTCCCTCAATGTTTTCTGCCCTATCAGAAAATCGTTTTCCAATTTCATCACATTTTGAAATGCCGTCTGCAAACTTTTTTCAATTGAAGACAGTCGAAAATTTGTTGTTTGGGAAAGGGATAACATTGCTGGGAGGAGAGAACCTGCCACCTTTCACACACAAGTTGACATTCTTTCCTTGCAAAAAAGTAAAACTGAAAGGTGCTTGTTTACAGAAGAGAACATTTGAAAGTCTAAATAAAGTGTCCTTGAAACAAGACAGCTTTTGTGTTGTTGTTTGATATACAATTAAAAGTAGCTATTGAAAGCATAAGTAATTCAGGAAGCATCAATTTATCTAAGTATTTACAGCTTATATGTGTTAGAATTCAAAAGCGATGTCACCCTTTTTTATTGAAATGCATGTTAGTTTACTGTATACGCATTTTTAAAAATTAAGAAAGATCTAAGTTTGCTTCTTATGACTACTCTTCAGGCAACCTGAACACATCGAGTTTATCCAATGAAAACACCTCTGAAATAATAGGGATGCCGCCATATTGGTTCCCGCGGAAATGACGTCACTTTACTTTTGTTGTTAAAAATAGATCTTAAATATGAAATCGTAAGTCGTTTAATTTGATTAATGAAACAACTATGTATGTCACAACCTATGATTTCGCTATTTCGTATGAGTTACCGATAAAAAATGATTAAAAAAGATATCCAACAGTTCCATGTACATTGAACTACTTAACGTGCACGCTTAGAAAAGGTGTTAATTGGCGGATGCCGATTTACCCGAAAAATTGTAACCCTACACTTATATCCGAGGTGTATTTCACAGCTCACGGAAATACCCGAGTAGTTCCGATTGATCTTCAGGGTGTATCATAAAGCAGTACAGCTCTTGTGTAAAACTTTTAAATTTCCTCACATCTGTGAACAAAGACCTTTAACCCTTATAGTGCTGGAACCGAATTCATGCTTATGCAAACAGGTTAGATCCAGGCCAGCCGCCAATTTACTTGGCGACTGGCCTGTGATCTAACCTGTTAGCTACTCTTGATATTTTTCCTCAACAAAATCAAGCAGCTAGTTTGAATCTACATCTTAAAGCAGATGACACAAAAATCTAACTTAAAAAAATACCCAGCATTCTAAAGTTGAAGTCATTTTGACATAGGCGTTTGAGAGTTCTTATGTATATTACAGGGAAAGGATAATTCCTTTGAAAACTATAATCTGAGGAAGTAGGCCAAGCTGACATTTTCTGATTTGGACATCAGCAAATACCAGTATTGATTTCCAGTCAATGCTTTCCCTCAATTCCTGGGCATATTAACTAATTCCTTCATATAAACTAAATTCCTGTGCATCTTAACCAATTCCTTCATATATGCTCAATTCCTGGCCATCTTAACCAATTCCTTAATATATCTTCAATTCTTGTGCATCTAAACCGATTCCTTCATATATGCTCAATTCCTGTGCTTCTTAACCAGTTCCTTCATATAAATTAAACTCCTCCACATCTTAACCAATTCCTTCATATAAACTCAATTCCTCTGCATCTTAACTAATTCTTTCATATACACTAAATTCTTGTGCATCTTAACCAATTCCTTCATATAAACTCCATTCCTGTACATCTTAACCAGTTCCTTCATATACACTAAATTCCTCTGCATCTTAGCTAATTCCTTCATATCAATCTACAATCAATTACTGTGCATTTTTACTAATTCCTTCATATAATTCTACATCCAATTAATGTGGATCTTAGCCAATTCCCTAATACAACTATAAAACTTAATTACAATTCATCTTAACCATATCCTTCATATAACCCTACACTTATTCACCGCACATCTTAACCAATTCCTTCAAATAACTTTACAAGCAATTACCATGCATTTTAACTAATTCCTTCACATAATTCTACATCCAACTACTGTTGATCTCAGCCAATTCCCTAATTCAACTATAAACTCAATTACCATGCATCTTTACCAATTCCTTCATAGAAATCTATACTCAGTTCTGTGCATCTTAGTGAATTCTTTCATATAACTCTTAACACAATTACCATGCATCTTCGAGAATTCTTTGATTTAACTCCAAATTCAATTACTGTGCATCTTAATCAATTCCTTAATATAACTTTACACTATATTCCTGTGCATCTTAACAATTCCTTCATATTTATAACCCTACACTCAATTTCCCTGCATCCTGACCTATCAAATCCTTCATATTTCTAACTCTACATCTTAACCAATTCCTTCAAATGGGATTCTGTGGATGTTCATATGAAAAAGATACACCAGAAAACCATTACAAAGTAAGCAAAATACTGCCTTAAATTTTTGTTTTGGAAAAAAAGCTACGGTATTGGTGTTTTTAAACCACTCCCTTCACTTTGTCTTTTTTAAATTGGTAAAAGTTGAAAGCAATGGAAGACCACAACTATAAAGAACATAAAGTCTCCAATTTTGCTGTTGTATTATAGAAAAACCCTGGTGTTATGGAGATAATGATTGATACTTGTGAGCAATTTCTCCTTTCTGACATGTGTGTTATAAGGGGAAATAGCCGTATTACTGTTACACGTTCATGGTAAAATGTGTTGTAATGAAGGAAATGGTTCACCCATTATATATCTAATAGCGAGAGTTACCATACATCATAGCCATACATCAACGGGATCCTTTTTTGATCAAAGTCTTCAAAGACAAATATCCCATTCTTTTCTTTTCTTAGGATAGGATATAATACTTAAAAAGCACTTAGTCCAATTGCTTTCTTTCCTAAATATTAAAATAAAAGATTTTTTTTTCGTACTATATAGTTATTTTCACTCAGATCTTGCTTATATTTGGTAACTTTATAAAAAGCATCTGCTCCTGCTTCAGGGCAAGTCATTAAACAGGGGCTTTGTAATAAAAGACACCATTAAAATAAGCAATTCCTTTAAAATCATGCATCTCCCTAGCTTTTTGGTTTCCCAATTCAACAATTTTAGCAATAAAACTTCCCATAATTAACAGGCATGAGTTTCTTTTCAATTCAAAGGCATAAAGCCCGAAGCTTTTAATCAAGAACAATTACAAAAGTTCCATATAAGGACTAGAAGGCAAAACTATCCCTAGACTGTGACCTTTCAAATTTGGATTTCTTTACTTTATACAACCGTCATTTCATAGATCACATTTCATGGCCACGCAAATAGACTAGACCTTCTAGAAAAGAGTATTTTTCCCCTGTAAGACTTTTAATGGTTTACAATAGGGGCCGTAAAAAGCCACCTTCCTAATTGGAATTTCTTTAAAATCATGCACTTTTTCAAAAAATTAATTATTTTACTTGATACAACAATCATTTCATGGATCACATTTCATGGCCATGCAAATAGATTAGACCTTCAGGCTTGAAAAGAGACATTTCTTGTCTGCATGGCTTACTTTTTCATCACTTCTCTAAACCCTATATTGTGGGTACTCATTAGAATCGTCTCTATGAGACGATTCAAATGAGTACCCACAAAATAGGATTTGCTAAAGTAATTTTAAAAGATTGCATGCAATTGTCTCCAACAGGGCGTCGTATCAAGAGCCCCAGAACAAATATAGACTACTTTCTTTCATTGGATCAGACATCAATTTACAACTATGCAGCAGAAGTCTTTGAAATGTGTCAAATGCAGACAGCTCAATCTACTGTTGTTGAGAATGATAAAGATGAAGCCATAATCCTTTCTAAAACCTTGTCTATAGCTGTGTCTGCAGCAAATTTCTCTTTCTTTTCCCAGCAATTCTATTCAAAAGAGGTCTGCAATACTGACACAATTAGTTAATAGTCCATCAAAATCCAAACCATGTAATCTATTATATATAGCTGTTTGCATGAATCACGAAAGTATTAAACAAATTATTCTGATATAACAAAAAAGAAAAAAACTTCTACAAATGTCAAAAACAAGGCAACATGTTTCAAGCTTACAATTTGTAACTATTCCTGATGAGTTTAATTGGCTAATAATCGGTTATCAATATGACAACAGAGAAATATCCTATAATAAGCAAACATCTTCAAACCAAAATCTTTATCCTAAATAAATGGTTTTTTGTCAATCTTACCTTCCAAGATACCTTCTGATGTCACTTTATTTTCATTTTCAAAAATAGATTTTAAATGTGAAATCTAAAAACTTGTTTTATTTTATCAAGGAAGCAACTACCTACATCACAACTTTGGCCATTTTGTATGAGTTTCCGATAAGAAAATGATTTAAAAGGATGTCCAACACTTCCATATACATTGAACTTCTTAACATGGAAGCTTTAGAAATGTGTTATATGCCAGGCATGATTTACCAGAATAATTGTAACCCTACACTTATACCCGAGCTCACAGAAATACCCGAGTAGTTCCGATTAAAAAGGCCTGACCTCATTCCCTGGTACAGAATTTTACAAGTATGTCCAATTCAGAGGCAAGGGCAGAATGACAACAAAGAATGATAAAAGTAATATTTGAAAAAATATTCAGTGGGACCATTATCACAGAAGGAAGCATTTCTTGTGAAAGGCGATATTGTCCCATCAAAGTAACTTAAAAAATCTGCATTAGTTTAAAAAATAACTATGACAAATGATGAAATTGCTCATTCAGTGGTAATAAAGTCAAAGTTATAAAACATACTTCTTCAAATTGAAAGCGACTGCAGATGAGCTTTAAAAAAATACCTAAAATATCATGTTAAATGATGATGAAGTATGGCAAAAGGACAAAAGTTACTCATGAAAAGTAATGTTAAGTTTATCTAAGATTATAGCAATTCTGAAGGGGTTGCCAGTCTTTCACCAATACAGTTCTAAAATTCTTTCCAGGGTTTATCCTGAAACATGTACGAATGAAGGAAAAAATAAATTGTTAATGAATCTTTCATACGTATTTTCATCGATAAGTGGCTTTCTCAAAAGACTGCTAAAGTTACTCATAACAGACAAATTACTATAGTAACTTTAAACTACATAAACACTATGAATTGCGGAGTCTTTCAATTTGTGCAGGAGTCACAAAAGCCATGGGATATGGTACAATCTGGTCTTTTGTTTTTTGTTTCATCACATCATAATCTGTTATCAAGTAAATCAAAACATCTGTTCAATTCGACATATATTCAAGCTTAACAATCTAAAAAACATTTCTTTTGAAATCAGAAATCAGTCCAATAGAAAAAGAGCATGGTGACACATGTTGTTTGAATATGGAGGGTAATAATGCTTGGTAATTTTCTCAAAAATTTGATTTTTGCGCCATCTGCTTTCCAAAACCTTAATAATCTGCTTTATTTTGATATGTTAAGATACTCAGAGTAGCAAACAGGTTAGATCACAGGCCAGCCGCCAATTTACTTGGCGGCTGGCCTGGATCTAACCTGTTTGCATAAGCATGAAGTCGGTTCCAGCACTATAAGGGTTAAAGTACATAAGAACTTATATTCTAGCCTCAATTACATGTAATAATGGCATCCAGGTTCTAAAAAGGAATTAATCAAAAGACTTTCTGATGAATAATCATGCAAATCACGAACTCTTATGTAATTTCCGGCACATAATTAAAACAATAACCGTCTCATTAACACAGATTTATGGTTATAAATGTTACAACCTTTGAAGCAGGCAACATTCAAGATCAATTTGGCAAAAGGAAAGTTTGCTTATCATTAACAGGCTTTGCTGCAATGTCTTTTTTTAAATTTTGCTTTTCACGCACATATTTTTTGTTTGGTAAGTAAACCTAAATCAATGCTGCCGTTAATAATTTGCAACAGCGGAGTGTTAATTGGTTCCCAGATGAAATATGACATTATAAAATGCCATTGCTTTGAATTTAGAACCAACAAAAGGTCAAGATTCCACCTTTTAGTAACAGCAAAGGAAAAAAAAAAACGCTTATTATTACAGGAAAAGAAATTTTGCTCATTTTCTGTGTGTCATGTTGAATTGTAACAAGTGATTTATTTCTCCATTTCATGACTTGTAATCATGGTTTCAACTCGATGTCACCAAAAACCACTATAAAAATTAAAAAATTGTCTTCTGCTTGCACTTTTCATTTGAGAGCCTAAAATTCCATATAGGAATCAGTTAGTTGTTCTCGTAATTCAAATTGTCAACAGGCCAAGGAAAACTTGTTCTGTGATCAAACCTTTTTTTCATTTTGTAATGTATCCCAGAAGATGGCAGATTACCAAACGAATGATTAATCAAAGTGACACAAATAAATACCTGATATAACACATGATCGCCCAGTTAATCATTTAAAACTATGTTGCAAAATGAGAATTTGCTTATCATTTTGCAACATTTATTTTACAGAAATTCTTTACCCCAATAATATTAGATTTTATTTTATGTCTGCAGCGAATGTTTTGTCTGTATGGGTTTAAAAGGTCAAGACCGTCTGCAGTGGTTTCATGCACTAACTGTCTTTGTTCATTTTTGGTATTTTATCCTTTTTGACATTTTCACCAGTTGAGAGAAAATTAGCACAACCTTGCAGAAGACAAGTTAATTGGAAACATTGTGACAAAAGCAGAATTTGCTTGATAACAACAATTTTTCTGGTGATCCACTCTGAAACAGTTTGCAGAGGGCAATCAAAATTGAAATATAAGAGCGTAGCAAACTTCAAAGCGTGCAGGTGTGAATACATGATACTGTTACACAAGGATGTGATACATTTCAGTTATTTCAATTTAGCAAGTTGTGCACTTTATATGAGCAATATATTTGCATCATGACAACAGTATTTCAATTATTTTCAGGTACTGCTGGATTTCACCAGAAGAAGGCGGGGCTATGTACTCTTTTGCCCAAGGACACTCCCACTAAAAATCTGAAAGCCGCCAGAGAGGATTGAACCTGGTACTCTGTAAATGAATCCATAAACCCTTCACCAAACGCCAAATTATCTTAAATATAAGCAAAATATTGCAATCCAACACATCGTTGGAACCGTCTCATAGAGACAATTCCAATGATGTGTTACTTTGCAATATTGCTAAGCCCAATTTTGAAATAAGAGGGAATGTTGTTTTGAATAATATGCAAATATTAAGTGAAACACTTCCCAGGTCTCTAATTGAGGATCTTGTCTGCTTAACCTTTTACCAAACACCAAACTTTCGACTGCCCCAAATTGAAAGAGTTTGCAGACGACATTTCAAAATGTGATGAAATTGGAAAATAATCTGATAGGGCAGAAAACATTCTGGGAAATGGAGAAATTGCTTGTTATGAGCAATTTCTCCTTTTCCCTCAATTTTTCCAAAGTTGTCTGCAACAAACTTGTTAAATGTCGTTATTGTTTGGTAATGGGTAAGCATTCACGTTTGAGTCCATGATAATGTAACACAATCATTTGACACGTGCCTGTTTTTTAGCAAAGCATTTAGCAGGTCTTGCACTTGCATTATTGTTTGTTCATTTACATAGGGTTTGACACCGTGTAAACAGTATTTCAGCTATTTTTAGTCTCTTCTGGATTTCACCAGAAGCAGGCAGGGCTCTGCAGTGTCTTGCCAAAGCTGTTCTAGACGATTGAACCTCGGAACTGTGTACCACCTCAACAACATTCTACTTCGCAGTGATCTCCCTTTTCATTTTGGTAAGAAGCTACTGTAGTGTAACAAAGGGAAGTATTCCTGCTAGAGTTTGCCTAATCAACTGGGCTACACAGGACATTCTTGGTTTAAAATAGGCAAATAAGTTAATGTTGTAAAGACTGACGGTTGGTTGAATTAGTGTTTTACGCCACATTAACCCTTTACCAAACACCAAATTTTCGACTGTCCCAAATTGAAAGAGTTTGCAGACGGCATTTACAAATGTGATGAAATTTTGAAATAATATTCTGATATGGCAAAAAACATTGTGGGAAAAGGAAATATTGCTTTTTTCAAGCAATTTCTCTTTTTCCCACAATGTTTTCTAAAGTCGTCTGCAACAAAGTGGTCAAATGTCATTATTGTTTGGGAAAGGGTTAAAGGGTGTATCAGTCCATTATCAGAATGGTCAGTGCACCAATAAAGGCTAGGCAGTTAAGTCTTCCTTATACAGTCTAACTTGTGTTAAGCAGCCAACCTTTTAAGCAGCCAACCTGCCTTAAACAACCGCTACAGAAAGTCCCATTGTTAGATTTATAGTGTACATCAATTTGTGTTAAGCAGCACTCCTGTCTTAGACAGCCAATTTACTCTGTCCCATAGGCTGGCCTCTTAATACAAGTTTGACTGTAGTTGGTCAGTTGACTTTCCTTCTCTCTCTGTGCACCAAAGTGAGGTGTCCTAGGGCAAGGTGCAGTTTCTTATTTCTTATCAAACTCCTCACAGTGATCTCCCTTTATGGGGATGATCACTGCCATCACAAATGTCACATGACCACCTACTTAGAAACGAAAATGGCATAACAAGATGGCGGCGAAACTAAAAAATTGTAATCCATTAGTGCTTTATTTATAAACAAAACCATTTTTTTTTTCAACTTAACTGGTCAGAAATCAATACAACAAGATATTGTTACTAAATTAACCAAGATATCCTGTAATCTCTTAACAAAACAGCATCATTTGAATTTCATCCAAATCTGGGTGAAAATTCTTGTGGTGGCAGTGATCGATGCAGCGTAGCAAGGGGAGATTACTGTGAGGAGTTCGATTCCTCATATGGAATTTACTTCTTAGGTAACATCAATAATACAGCTGTCTTCATATAAAAACTGAAGCATTATGTTAACCCACTCCCTGAGGTTTTTTCTTTTTTGGCTCATCAAGATTGGAACTATCAGGAAACATCATTTTCTGATGTATTACAAAATGCAAGTTGAGGGTTTCAGTGCAACACTATATTAAGTAATGTAGTATTATAATGATTCAGAGAGTTGAGCCAAAAATTATACATTGCCAGTCACAAGCAACATCCTCTTTTGTCACATTTTTTTTCCATGAAATATTAGCTTCAAATGTGTCAGACTTCATTAAATCGACCTAAAAACAGATAACAATCAATCTTAATTGATGCAATAAAGGGGAGTAACTCAATTTTGGCAAATTGATAGTGGATGTGGAACATACGAGTTTGGCATCAGTTGCTTCCCTTTAATTTGACCTGACCTAATTTATTAACTTGGAGGTGTAATTTATGTGACATTATTTTCATCTGACATTCAAGGATATGTTTTGATGAATGAATATCTTGTCCTGTATGTCATGTCATCTCAATTGACTACACCTACAAACAGAGCTTTTAAAGAAGTCATTGTGTTAAAAAAATTAAAAAAAAGATTGTTTGTTGCATGTTATTTGTAAAAATAGGCTCCTCATTAAGTTCCAATCAGCAATTTTAATTTGAACAATAGAATAATGAACAACACCATTGAGAATAATCTTTTGATGGCCTTTTAAATATAAATAATCTCTATTTCAAAAGGATAATCGCTCATTAAGGTCCATTTATCTTTTTGTCACTGTGGATTCTCAAGATGAAATGTTCACAGGTGATACATTAAAGCGAGTTTTTCTTCAAGTAAAGAGTAAAAATGGTTAAAAACATCATGTGAGATCAGAACTGGAAAATCATTACCAATTAAGCCATACAGACTATAAACTCAAAGTGTTAACCAATTACCTGCTTGTACTAATAGACATCATTAATGATAAATGGACAAAAATATTGTGGAAAGACTAACAACTATGATGCATAAACATTCAAATCATTGTGGCAAAATGAGGGTTTCCTACTTAAGGGTCCAAGGGATATTTGTTTGTTTAAACTTACTTATTTTCAATTGATTGTGTTGGAGGTTTGAGGCTTATAAAATTCAACCTCAAAAACTGCTTCCTGGGCACCAAACGAGTACTTGCGCCGATTTGTGGGCTAGTCCTGGCAATTTTCATCTCAATGGGATCGTACCAGCAACCCACTGTATAAGAAGCCCACACTCTACCACTGCATCAATTTCACCCACATTAAAAGATCTACTTGTTGAGGCAATGTTTGACCCTTTAAGTGCTGGAACCAACTTCCTGCTTATGCAAACAGGTTAGATCCAGGCCAGCCGCCAAGTAAATCTGGACTGTGATCTACCTGTTTGCTACTCTTAGTATCTTTCCTCATCTAAATTAAGCAGTTAGAAATTTTACCCATCATTCTAAGGGTTAAAGTGATTTACATAAGAGACAGGACCTTAAAGGTGTATTTTATATGTTCAAGGTGCAATGATGCACCTGTACTGAAAAACACAGTCATGCAATATATACATCTTATTAAACCCTTAGAATGCTGGGTAATTTTCAAAAGGTAGATATTTGTGTCGCCTGCTTTCAAAAACCTTAAATATTTGCTTAATTTTTTGAAGAATGATACCCAGAGTAGCAAACAGATCAGATCACAGGCCAGCAGCCAACTTACATGTTGACTAATTGGCAGCTGGCCTGGATCTAACCTGTTTCCATAAGCATGAAGTCGGTTCTGGCACTATAAGGGTTAACTTATACATATCATAAACTTTTTATTAACTTCAGCAGACAGTCTTTATAGCTGCATGACTTAACAAAAGTTGAAAGAAACTATCATACTAATACAGCCATAAATTGTGTTGGCCAAAGAAAAATGGCTATGCAAAAGGTGATGTTCCAATCAGTTCATTTCACAACTTACATTTCAAAACTAACAACATCTACAAACATGTTAACCCTTTCCCAAACAAGAACGACATTTGACCACTTGGTTTAAGATATCTTTAGAAAACATTGTGGGAAAAAGAGAAATTGCTCATCACCAGCAATTTTTCGTTTTCCCACAGTGTTTTCTGCACTATCAGAAGATTGTTATCAAATTTCATCACAATGTGAAATGTCGTCTGCAAACTCTTTCAATTTGGGACAGTCGAAAAGTTTGTGTTTGGGAAAGAGTAAACCTTTATGGTGCTGGATCCCACTTTATGATTATGCAAACAGCTTGGATCCAGGCCAGCCGCCAAGTGAAAATTGGCAGCTGGCCTGTGATCTTACCTGTTTTCTACTCTAGTTAACATTTCCCATCAAGATAAACAGATATTTAAGGTTTGGAAAGCAGATGACACAAAAATCTAATTTTAGAAAATTACCCAGAATTCTAAGGGTTAACATCAAAAGACTTGTTAAGTGTTGCCTGTGCAGCTCTGTGTGCACATGTGTATATTGGAAATAGGGGGGAGGGGGGGTTGCAAAGGGAGAAAACTCATCAATATTTTCACAGTCCATTAGAAGTCTTGGTAGAGTTACAACCCTTTCTACCATGAAAACCCATAATTTGTTACTGTTACCAACTTTAAAGAATGAAATAGATACTTTCTATCAGTTTGGGAGAGAACTTGTTGATTAATCAATCTCAAATAGTACAGCGTTTGTAGGGTTACATTCCACGTCAAAGAATAGAGCGTTTGTATGGTTACAACTCATTTTAACAATGAAAACGTGCATCTTTTACTGTTCAACATCAAAATCAAACATCAGTTATAAAGAATTTAAATAGATACTTTCTAAACATTTTGGGTAGAAATTATCATGACAAGATTTGCTCATTGAAAAAAAATCCTCTTTTATCATAATTGTTTCTATCTAGATCTTTAAATAAGTTTAAAAAAAAAGAAAAGAAAAGAAAGAAACACCATATATCAACCTTACAAACATTATTAAGTATTTGGGGTTAAATATAAGACTATAGTACATGCAAGTCCTTTACAAACATGAAGCACCTACTACAGTCTTGCACTGAACTCTCAATATACAATAAAAGTTGTATAAGGGAAAGTATTAATGTCTTCCTCTTAAAGAAATCATTTTACACAAAGATTAAGCATATCAATAGTGCTTCAAAAAAAAAGTACAATAACTGTCATACTCTTTTCTTGCACTGAGCCTATTTCATATTTATCTGCATTTTCTTATCAATTGGGACCAGTCACAAACCCTCTATGTGGAAATGTCTGAAGTTGGTAACCTTTGACCTTATAAAATACTAATATGACCTTGACCTACCTTTCCCCATCATGGGGTCAAAGTACATGTCCATATGCTGTCCGTGCATGGTGCTGCTAGAGTAACCATCCATGAACAAGAGAGCTGCAGCATCGTAATTCCACCCAATCAATCACAAATGGACCACCCATTACAACACATGGGAGTCCATTATCATGTCAAACTCTCTGTTATAAACCTGGAAAAATAAAAATAAAATTCTTCAATCTTTCACAAGGAAAGCAATTCCACCCAATCCCATCCAGAATCTTATTAGCTTTGACCTGTAAAGCCACTGCAGCAACTGGCCCTTGGAATCATTTTGACAATAACAGGAATTTGCTCAAGATAAGTACCAGGTAATCTCTTTTACAATGGAAATAAAAACAAGGTTTACCCTTAGAATGCTCTGTATTTTTCTAAAAATAGATTTTTGTGTCATCTGCTTTCGTAAACCTTAAATATCTGTTTAATTTTTTGAGGAAAGATACTAAGAGAAGGCGGCTTGGTGGCTGGGCTTGATCTAACCTGTTTGCATAAGCTTTTGGAAAAGGTTTGGAAAGCAGACAACACAACAATCTATTTTTAGAAAATTACCACGCATCCTAAGGGTTACCTTTTTTCCGAGTGGAATATATACCCATCAGATATCAAAAAAAAGTTAACTCTATCCTGTGTTAGATATTGACAAATGAGGTAAATATTGAGTAATATAACTATAACAATTAGCATTATTCTGAGTCAACATTGCCAATGACCAGTAAATGATGAGGTCATTTCTGAGATGAGACTCTTGAATGTGCTGATATGCCAATATCCATTTCTATGCAAGGTATACTTTGGTTGAAAATCATTTCATCTCATCAGATGTCTAGATAAGTATTTCTTATGTACTTTTTCAAAAACTATCAAGCAAAAAATATTAATGAAAGAAGTTACCAAGAAAAATATGTCTTTATATCTTGACCACTGCTTAGTTGATTACTTCCAAACAATCACACTTGAAACATTTATTACACTTTATACTTTATATGTGTCAACTTGTAGAGAATTCTTGATATATCTTTTATATTCCATAAATTCACAATCTTCCCTTCTAGTTCACTAAATATCCATTTAACAAAAACTTTATTGAATATTGCACAAATTCACATTCCAATTAAACTGTATACAAAACACGTATCAACTAATGAATGATTTTGAGTTTATTATTATATTTCACTAAATCACATTTCTAAATTTTACACAAAATGTAAATGTTTTCATCCAACAGTATTTGTCAATTAATATTTACATGTACTAGACAATCAAGTTCCAATATATTCCTATGAGATGATGTCATATGATTTTTTTTCATAAATAATTCAAATTCAAAAGCAAACTAAACGATATAATTCAAATTTGATTATCATTACATTATCACTCAGCACACAGAATGTATTTAAATATCATCCAGTTAAACTTTCATTTGAAATCGAGGTCACTGTCTTAAAACTAAAGATGATTGATTTAAAATCTTTCATCTAAGCAAGGCTGACTTTTATGTCGTATTGCATAGCTAGTTCTAGTGTATACTAATATACTAGTACTGTTAATATATTGATTCATTCCAATTAGTGAAACCTATTATTTATAGAGAACTTTGCAATGGTCACTGACCGGTCACTCTCAGCCCACATTACTTCATCACTTTTAAACCAATTCCCTCCAAAATGTCGGGTTTTGTAACAAGTCCAAATAGAACGCAACACCAGACGACAATTAACATGTTAACATGAATAGAAAAAAGCATTTCCTGCCTGACATTGGTGAAGAAAAACATGTATTGTGACTAAAAGGATTTATTTCTAATTTTCTGCAATTTCTTCTCTTGAAACCGTAGGTTCCTTTAACTTTTATGCTGCAGTTTATTTCAAGGGTTAAATGTCAATAGCACCAAATAGCCAGGAGTTGAAAACGATTGCGATGAACAGTCAGAAGCCACACACGTAGGAGGAATATTACTATTAGTCTTTTTAACCCATAACCAAACAATAACGACATTTAACAACTTACTGCAGATGACTCTGGAAAACATTGTGGGAAAAGGAGAAATTGCTCGCTAAGCGCAATTACTCCTTTTCCCACAAGGTTTTCTACTCTATCTAAAGAACATTTTTCAAATCATCACATTTTGAAGTGTCGTCTGCAAACTCTTTCAATTTTGGGCAGTCGAAAATTTGTTGTTTTGGAAAGAGTTAAAGCATCATATGAACATGTTATCCGCTCAGTTTCTCTATAAGGGGAAATTCAAAGTATCTTTATTTAAATTATCAATGGTAATCAAACTTACACAATTTTACTGAAAATGAGCAGTATTCTGGCTGTAAAAATCATTTCAGAAATAAAATTGTAGTCAGTGGGAAAGACCATTAGCTAAAAATCCTCATGAAAATTCAAAAGTACTGCCGAAATATCAATTTGAGTACGATAATCACTAGGTTATGGAGTCGCTTCCATGCTCATTGTACTTTTTCATAAGTACTGGTACCACATAAAGGGTTCAATGCAAGACTATAGTAAGTGCTTCATGTTTGTGAAGCACTTACTATAGTATTGCATAGAACCCTCGACATTCTCTCCAGGGGTGGCAAAATCTGTTTAAGATTAGCTTGGTCAGTAACTTTTCTGCACTTCTCAGTATAATGGTTTTAGAGTAGATTTCAGTTGGAAAACATCTTGTTTGATTAAGCTTTCAGCCAAGCTGGGCAATACGGACAATTTTCATTTTGCCACCCCTGCTCTATAACCTCTTAACCCATTACCAAACAATAACAGCATCTTACCACTTTGTTGCAGAAGACACTGGAAAACACTGTGAGAAAAGGAGAAATTGCTCATAACGAGCAATTTTTCTTTTTCCAACAATATTTTCTACCCTATCGGAAGATTTCTCTTCAACTTCATCACATTTTACAATGGCGTCTGCAAACTCTTTCAATTTGGGACAGTCGAACATTTGGCGTTTGGTAAAGGGCTAACAAAAAAGCTAAAATACTGCCTGGACTATTAGTCAACAGCTTGTATATAGAACTAAGAGGAGCGTATGAATCCATCTCATTTCAATGTATGGTCTTATATCGTTTAGTGACTTTGAAAGTGCTGTACATAAGCAAGGAGGCTTGCCCCGTGCTAAAGATGTTCATAATGAGTTTGCACATCTCTTTTCTGATGTCTAAACAGATGTAAACTGATGAAAGAACAAGCGTATGATAATTGGTCATTGGTCGGCTTTCTGGTGTGTTGTCCAAGAACATCACAAACAACAAACAAACACTCCTCGAATTTACAGGGAAAAAAATCCTCCTCCTTTGGTCAAAAAGTATTCTTGTCATTTCATTGCTAATTTCAGATTTATTACAATTGAGAATAAAAGATAAACATTTCCTTGGTCATAAGTATTGCTAGCCTTTCAAATATTCTTTAACCGGAACCTTGGCACTTTTTTATGTGTATGGTGTTTAACACCTTATCAACAATTTTTCTGTTATGTAACAGCTTTTCTGGATTCACCAGTACTAGGCTAGGGCTCTAAAGTGACTTGCCCAAGGTCACTCCAATCAAACCAGAGGATTCGGTTGGGTTTGAACCCAGGACCCCCGGGATCTAAGTCTGTCACCTTAACCACTTATCCATGCAGGACCCTTCCAAAAGGCACTAAACATGAAACCCCTATCTGGCCAACTCCAGATAAGCCCTTGAAGACAGTTGTCTTGATTTGGAGACCCAGATGATTAAATAATCTTTATGGCATTTAATGAAAATAAATTTGGATATTAAGATTTCTTTAAAACTATATAGTGAGAAGTAATGGAGAATTACCAATGGAAGAAGAAATAGTTCATATTTATGTATTGAGAGCCTGTATACAATGAATAATAATGCATTCAAATCGAAAAGAATTGGAAGGGTTTTGAAATACATCACATATTGTCTGTACATACTTAGATAAATTGAAACATTTTGAAAGAATCTGCTTTTCTTAGCTAATTTTCATTATATCATATACCACAGTACAGAATTTGTATTGCATATGTTTCAAGTTTCAAAATTTTATTTCCTGTTATACAAAGGGTATAACTGCAGACAAATAACAAACATTCTGAATGCATATCAATAATAGAATTTAAGGTGAAAGCCTTCACAGTGTTATCACTTATTCAGAGGGAATGACGAAAGGAATAGGGAATTTTAGTTTTTAACTGAGAATTCACATTGTTTCCCCACTTTCAAGCTAAATTGTATCTTTTAAGGGAACTATACTGCACTGATAAACATTTTTTTTTTAACTTCCAAATTTTCTCATATGTGAACAAACACCTGTAAAATCCCAAATCCAACCAATTAACGCTTTACCAAAAGCCAATTTTGCGATTGTCCCAAATTGAAAGAGTTTGCAGACGACATTTCAAATCGTGATGAAATTAAAAATTATCTTATGATAGGACAGAAAACATTGTGGGTTGAAAAGGAGAAATTTCTCACTAAGACTTTCAAATTTTCTCATATGTGAACAAACACCTGTAAAATCCCCAATCCAACCAATTAAGCCCTTACACACTGACCAATTTCTCTATGGCATGTGGTCAGCTACTATATATATCCATGGTCAGTGACCTGCCATGACACCTGATCTCAAAACTGACCATGCAGTTATATAAAATCTAGCCACTGTTTACGGTATCATATCATTTCATTTCATCGTGACCAACTCATCCCTTTTTTTAACTCAAGTTTCATGCATTGAAAGATGTTTGTGCTAACAAATAAACCAATACGGTATCATTTCAGTGTGGCCAACTCATCCCTATTTTGAACTCAAGTGTGATTGAAAGATGTTTGTGCAGGCAAATGGACTGAAATAACTAGGTACTCAACGAATTAGCTTAATACCACACTTAACAGCATTTTTAGAAACCACTGTGACAAAAGGACCCGGGCTCGATCCTCACCATTGGAGTGTCCTTGCACAAAACAATACAGAGACCTGCCTAGTATTGGTAAATTCAAGGAAAGCAATAACAAAGTGTTAAACCCCACATAAACAAATTCTTTTTTATAATCATTTTTACCCAATAACATACTCTTGCGAACAATGTCCTCAACGAAGCATGACTAGAATGATCCACTCTGGATTTATAGTCCCACTGTGGGAATTCGATCCCGGTTCCCCCAGGTGCCAGATCTTTCGATCCCGGTTCCCCCAGGTGCCAGTCCAAGACCATAACCACTGAGCTAAAGAGTCAGCTCAGTAACACAGAGGTTACATCTTGTCCTGATTGATTGTTGCTATGCTGTAGAGAGTGAGGCAGTAACGTAACACACCCCCTCTTAGAAAGTCATCTTTTATGATGACATATAAGCCTTTTCGGATGATCAAATGGCTCAATGGCCAATCATGGACGAGCCCCCATCTTACATACAATGTCTGCAACAAAGCATAGCTAGAAAAATCCACTTTGAATTTATAGTCCCCCTGTGGAGATCCGATCTCCAAGGTGACAGTCCAAGAGCATAACCACTGAGCTAAAGAGACGGCTCGCGCAGAAGTTACATCTTGTCCTGATTGATTGTTGCTATGCTGTAGGGAGTGAGGCGGTTACGTAACAATACATAGCAAAATCTTATTTTTCGTCATGTTCATGTTGTTTGTCATATGCTGTTGCTCTGATTCTGGACCTGTGGCAAATTCTCATATCATGAGTTCAATGTACAGGCCTGCTATTGTTAAGGATTGCTCAAGCTTGAAAATCATTACTCAAAGCCTGAAATTAAACATCTTCAATATGAACAAAGACTTATAATTCAAAATCTCAAATCAGGACCACATCTGAAAATCAGCAGGCCTGATCTAAGACTATAGTAAGTGCTTCACAAACATGAAGCACTTACTATAGTCTTCCATTGAATCCTCGATAACTCATTACCAAACGATAACGACATTTGACCAGTTTGTTGCAGACAACTCTGGAAAACATAAACAAGCAATTTCTCCTTGTCCCACAATGTTTTCTGCCCTATCAGATGATTGTTTTTCAATTTCATCACATATTGATGTGTAATCTGCAAACACTTTCAATTTGGAACAGTTGAAAATTTGGTAAAAGGATATGCGAGATCAGGTCAATGATGCCACAACAGCCACTGGGCCAAAGGCTGACACAGAATACACTGGCACAGACTGACAAAAACTTAGAACTGGCAAGGATGTTGACCCTAGTGACAGGGATGGGTGGAGAGTGCAGGTTAGACCTGCCATGTGCCCTTGCTGCAAGCCAATGACCTCAATATGCGACCACCTGGAAGATGTCACTTCTAAATATGTACATAATTCTATTGGCTGCTGCTGCTGATGATGATGGTGATGGTGAATAATATTTTGTTCAAGTTTGTCTAAGTCGAACAAATTCTCAAATTTTACAATGTTTCCTAAGGGAATCAACTACTTTAACCTGCACATAAATCTAAAAGCAGCTGCTGCTGCTGCTGCTGCTGCTGCTGCTGCTGCATCTGCTGATAACGGTGATGATGATGAAAGCAAAGAATAACTTGTTCAAGTTAGAAAATTCTTTTTTTTTAACATTGTTTCCTAAAGAGATCTACTGCTTTAAGGTGTCAAGATTTAAATGTCTGTACGTTTGTTTAAATGGGGTTTAATTCCACAAATCATAACTCTTTATTTTTCAATTCTATCATGGCACTCGTAGTTCACTAATTCATGTTTCCTGGGTACCCAGTACCCTTCCAGTGCCAGGCAAGTAATATATGTTCCTTGCCAAAGATTGTTCTAAAACTAATTAAGCTGCTTTTTGGGAACTAACATATTATACCCATACTGACAAATCTGTTTGGATTTACGGTCAATATACACAATTATTCATTCAATTTCACACATAACATCCATATTCTATCACTAGTGCCATCAGTCAATATGTTAATCTAATATTGGCGATAAAAGGGTCAGTTTACATGTAACATCATATAGGTCAAGTTGGGTCATTATTTGAATATCTGTTAGCATTTTACTCCAAAATACCTCAGTTTATCCTACATGGGTAAAACGACTTTAAAAACTACTGTGCCAAAATGATAAATTGCTCCTAATGAGATCAATCTATCCATTTCTTTACAAACTTGTTTCCTCAATTTATCAAATCAACTATGTTTCTCCATCCTCCATATATTTTGTACACAGCTATTTCTGTCATTTCGACCTGTCACAAAGTGCAATATGGGGAAATGTATATATCTGACATTGGAGATTAGCGGTCAGTTTTCATGTAACATGAATAGATCAAGTTTGGTCAATATTAGACATGTACAGGTAAATGACCAATAATCATATTCACATATTATCAGCAAATCTAGTAGCTCTTCTAGCAGTCAATTTTAGAGGAGAAAAGGGGGTGGGGCATTTGGGGCATATCAGGACGCATTCAACATTATCCTTGACCCCAAAATTACATAGTAAACGACCCCTTATTCCTGGAAATGACCTTGAAAGATCATTCATTTCTATTCACAGCTTCATATAAAAGGGGATAAAAGTCTCTTAGATTATCATAAATCAAGGGGTCAAGGAAAAACCCGTGTATATCCCATTACCAAACAATAACGACATTTGACCAGTTTGTTGCAGACGACTCAGGAAAATATTGTTGGAGAAGGAGAAATTGCTCTTAACCAGCAATTTTTCCTTTTCCCACAAGGTTTTCTGCCCTATCAGAAGATTATTTTGCAATTTCATCACATTTTGAAATGTCATCTGCAAACTCTTGCAAAAATTTTGCGTTTGGTATTGGGATATCAAAAGCTTTAAAAGAAACTTTATCTCAATGCAGATCCCATAATTCTTTTTTTGAGACAGTTCTATGGAGTACCAATTACATAGGGTTTGACTTAGAAATAGAAGTGTCAGCGAGGGAAAAATGCTTCTTCCCTTATGCCCTGAAAGTTGTAACTCTTTATTCAATATATTCTATGTACATGCTTGATTGTTATGGTTTTACCTGGCATCAACAGTTTTACAGTTATATTGCCATAGCCAGTTTATAGTTATTTGAGGAAGAGCCAAAGCTTAACTGCCCTGGAGGGCTAGGCATTAAGCATGGGAATAATGAAACAGTCTTTGATTGATCATATAACCATTCCTTTATATAACCATCCTTCATATAACCATCCTTCAAATAACCATCCTTCAAATAACCATTCCTTCAAATAACCATTCCTTCAAATAACCATTCCTTTATATAACCATTCCTTTATATAACCATTCCTTTATATAACCATTCATTCATATAACCATTCCTTCATATAACCATTCCTTCAAATAACCATTCCTTCATATAACCATTCCTTTATATAACCATTCCTTCATATAACCATTCCTTCATATAACCATTCCTTTATATAACCATTCCTTCATATAACCATCCTTCATATAACCATCTTTCAAATAACCATTCCTTCAAATAACCATTCCTTCATATAATTACATCTTCATAAAACTAGACCATCATATAACCATTCTTTATATAACCATTCCTTCATATAACCATTCCTTCATATAACCATTCCTTCATATAACCATTCCTTCATATAACCATTCCTACATAAAACCATCCTTCAAATAACCATTCCTTCATATAACCATCCTTCAAATAACCATTCCTTCAAATAACCATTCCTGCATATAACCATTTCTTCATATAACCATTCCTTCATATAATTACACCTTCATAAAACTAGACCATCATATAACCATCCTTTATATAACTTCACCTTCATATAACCATTCCTTCAAATAACCATTCCTTCAGATAACCATTCCTTCAAATAACCATTCCTTCATATAACCATTCCTTCATATAACCATTCCTTCATATAACCATCCTTCATATAACTATCCTTTATATAACCATTCCATCATATAATTACATCTTTATAAAACTAGACCATCATTATAACCATTCCTTCATATAATAACCATTCCTTCAAATAATTACGCCTTCATAAAACTAGACCATCATATAACCATCCTTTATATAACTTCACCTTCATATAACCATTCCTTCATTTAATCAATCCTTCATACTATTATTTTTTCATATGTATATGTTTCAAAGCTCCGCAGAGCAACTTTATTGTTTGTTGTTTTATTGGAGTTTAACTTTTCATTTTATTATTGGACAAACAATTTACAGGTACTTATTCATTCCTTGCTCACTGGCAAACTACCATTACTAGAGTAAAACTGGCAGTACATGAGAACTTGACTAAGAAATAACAACTTGCTGATGAACGTTCAACTTTGATAGAGTAAGCTGCTAAAAGGAAACCAAGGAGAAACAATGAACAACCCATTTTCGTATGATAAGGACCGGTCAAAGATGGTCATTATTCATGAACTACCATTGACCGATATATTTACCTCAAACCAATTTTTACTTGGGTACTGTTACATCAGATTTGATTATATTTACATAGACATTAGCCATTACAACTTTCTTTAGCCTATTCCAATATAGAATATTGTGTGTGGTCCAAATTCAAAGCAAAAGCAGACAACAATGATGATGTATGAAAACTAACATAATTTTCTAAGACATATTGAATAGAAACCATTATGACAAAATGATGAATTGCTCATTCAGCTTTTTATTCAGCTTTTGATCTTATTTTGTAATAGGTTTCTAAAGAATTCAAAAATTTCTAAATTCTTCCAATTGAAAGCAACAGTAAACAACAGTTATAAAGTATGAAACCTAACTTTTTTTTAGATATATTGTATATAAACCATTATGACAAAATGATGAATTGCTCACTCATCCTTTTATTCGCTTTTGATCCTATCTTGGAATGGGTTTCCAAAAAATTCAATACCTGCCATTATATATTTGGAAAATGAGAAACGATTGAGTAATAGATTTAGTTATCCCATCCCGTAATTATGTGACATATTTAACAGTAAGGTCAATAATTTGATGAATTTATGTGACATATTGAACAGGAAGGTCAATAATTTGATAAATTTACTTCAAACAGATTCAAACTAAAACACCATTACATCAGATTCAATGATTGAATGATTTACTTTTACCTTCGTCTTATCCTGTTCCATACAAAGAGATAATGTGTCAGACCAAATCCAAAAACGCAAACAGAAGACGATTTTGAGGTATGAAAAATATTTTTTGTGATAATGAATGGTAAATATGCTCTGTCAATGTGATGTTATCAAAAAAGATGCTGCCTATATCATCATTATCAATTTGGTTAAAACATCCTTTTCATTTATATTTTACATATATTATATTGACATTTCATCTTCTCCAGTTACCTAATCATTCTACCTTTAGTGCCCCTCAAGGAAACTGTCCGTTGCTATTGAGACTTCGCAGCAAAACTCTTGCTAGAATCATTAATTTAATCACTGGCATTAACATTTACTATTATAGTGCTGGAACCGACTTCATGCTTATGCAAACTGGTTAGATCCAGGCCAGCCGCCAATTGACTGTGATCTAACCTGTTTGCTACTCTGAGTATCTTACCTCAAAGTTAAGCAGATATTTAAGGTTTTGGAAAGCAGACAACACAAGAATCCATATTTAGAAAATTACCAAGCATTCTAAGGGTTAAATCTCTGAGAAACCCCTGACAGAAAATTTGAGATCTGCGTAAAAATACATATAGGGACAGAGGATGGTCTTTGGCAGGTAATTGGTAATTTCCAAAATATAAAATGGCCAGCCCAGGTTATAAAGGTATCAATTCATTACCTCATTTATACATAATGTTCAATACATGATTAAAGAACTATCCCTCTATGAAAGCGCTATATAATAACAAATTAGGGGCTTGGTTTGAATCTGTTTGTTCAAAAAGATTTCAAAGTCGTATCCAACAGTACATAGGAAATGAGACTTAATTTTTACAACACGAAGCATTCTATCAATGTTCGTATCTATAGCTGATTTAGCTATAACCACGCCATTGGATTATATTTCACGTATTGAATTGTAGGGTTAATTTCTTTCATGTCTTGAACAAGTCTATCCTATTTCAAAATCATGCGATAGACACAAGAAATGTTAGACACATGTGGGTATCATTCTTGCTTTGAATTGTATACTGCTTGTCAACTATGAATCAAATTTGCACATATTTACAGTTAATTGCAAGTTTCAATAAAGATTAAATATGAGATACAATGTTCCGACATATTAATTATTTATGGTGCCACAATAATCTATATATATTTGACTAGGACACAGTGTCTTGTAGAAGACTAACCCCTGTGAAATGTTCAAGAACTTATTCATGAATTTTATGACTTTTCATGAATGTTAAAAGAACTGTTCATCATCACAAAACTGTTCATAAATTGTTCATTAAATTCAAGAACTTATTCATGAACATCAAGAACATGTTCATAAATATATTCATGAGCGTGTACTTGATGTTCATGAACCTATTTTTGAATTTCATGAAAAAAAAATATGTTCATAAAAGACCATATAATGTTCATAAAGTGCATAAATAAGTTTATGAATCTTTTAAAGGTGTACCCTTCAAGGAAATGGTGAGCCCTTAGCGCCTTTTTATCAGGAATTGTTTGATATTAAGTCCAATAATTTCAAAAATTTATTTTTTCTTTGTGTTAATAGTTAGAAACCATTTGGCAAACAGGATAAATAGCTTGGCTTCTTAAACTTTTGAAGTGAATGTGTCAAAATGAGTTCCTCTATATAAAGAGGTTCGCAGACTGTTGCGAAATGAACACATTCATCCAATATTAGCTGTTGTTCGGAATATAATCATCACATAATACAATACTCCTTTCTGTGAGACTGCATGTCATGCACAGTAGCAAGAAAAGGATTTATCCCAGGACTTGTACGGGAAACAATCCCTCTTTCCCTTGCCTGCGTGCCGCGGGGGCCATCCCAGGTTTGATCAGAATTATGTACTTGGCTTATATTTGCACAGCCTGGGTTCATAGGAGGCCGTGACCTAGACATGACCCTGTAAGGCCAGTCATTAAACCCTTCACACTGCTAGTCATCATGGGCCAGCCACAGCCACTTGTACATTGTACTTTCCTATACACCAGGGTACCTTCACCCACATAGTCATAATAGACCAGCCACATCCACTTGTAGTTATACCTTCCTCATACATCTTGCAGGGTACCGATTTACTCAAAATTTGATGCTCAAAATATGTGCAAGTTCAGAACAACCTCCTTCTTAACGCTTTACCAAATGATAAAGAAGTTTGACCAGTTTGTTGCAGAGTACTCTGGAAAACTTTGTGAGAAAAGGAATAATTGCTCTTGACGAGCAATTTGTCCTTTTCCCACAATGACTTCTTTCCTATCAGACGATTATTCTTTAATTTCATCACATTTTGAAATGTCGTCTGCAATCTCTTTCAATTTGGGACAGTTGAAAATTTGGTGTTTGGTACAGGGTCAATCCCTTCTCCCACATAGTCATCATAGACCCGTCACATCCACCTGTACCTATACTTTCCCTATACACCTTACAGGGTACCGGTTGACTCAACATTTGATGCTTAAAATGTGAGCAAGTTCTTAACAACTTTCTTTCTTATTTCAATTAAGAGCCAAGCAATTTCGCAAAGATGTGTCATAATGCAATATGGTTCTTTCACTTAAGTAACTATCCATTTTATTTCTAATCCTTTTAATGGCACTTTCGAGCATTAAATTACATGTTCCCTGGATGACATGACAGTACTAGGCTAGGAAATATGCCTTGCCCAAGGAAACTCCACAGTGAAATACATGGGCACCTTCTTGGATCAAACCCGGGGTTGACCAGTCTCTATAGTCCCCGGCGCTAACTGTTGCACCACCGCAGATCAGTTTGACTAACGCAAATATTTCCCAATGTCGTTAGTAAAACAGCACACAGTGTAATTATATCAACTGAATATAGATAATCCACTGCATTAGTGAGAAAATACCCCACATGATGGAATGGTGCAATGATTAATGTGATATCGTTAAAAAATTGTTAGAGAAAAAAGTATTATGAATCAAATCCAATCCATTACCCCTTAGAATGCTGGTTAATTTTATAAAAATAGATTTTTGTGTCATCTGCTTTACAAACCCTTTAATAGCTGCCTAATATTGTTGAGGAGAGATACTCAGAGTAGCAAACAGACTAGATCACAGGCCAGCCGCCAATATATACTTGGCGACAGGCCTGGACCTAACCTTTTTGCATAAGAATGAAGTCAGTTCAAGGACTATAAGGGTTAGCACAGCAGATGCAGGTGTGAAACCCAAGCTTAGTCATCCCTTTCTGACATGTTCGTTGAAATATATTTATTGTGTAAATTTATTCAAATAATGTTTAATGGCATGTAAACAATACTTCAGTTATGTTAGAGATTTCCTGGATTCAGCAGTACAATGAATGCTAAGGCTCTAGAGCGCATGTGCAAGAGTTAACTGTGGGGTCAAAAGCCACTAACCACTGGTCCAAACTGGACCCTTTGTTTGTGAAAGTCATCAATTTATCGACAATGTAAAAATGATCAAAGCTTTGAAGGTAACAAAAAAATATATATAGCATGAAAGTAAAGGCACACCAGCTATTTTTTTGAAACATCTTAAATTAGGTACAAACAAATATTTTCTCATACTAAGACATCTGTGTTTATACAAAATGAAAAGGGTTTCATTCCATTCTCAGTTAAAACCACCTTAAGGCATTCTCTAATTAAAAGTAAATAATATTTATCCCTCTTTATTGAAACAACCGAAACAACCAAAAGACTGGCATCTATAAAGTGACCATTAAGTGTTTTCAAACTTTGATTTTTTAATCCCCATCCCTCTCCCTTATATAAATTTTTTAAAAAAAAACTCCCTTGATATTTTATCCTCTCTTTCATATAAAAAGACAAAATAAATTCTTTAGAAAATTTAACCCTTTCTTAAAATAAGAAGACAAAATAAACATATTCAAGATTTTAATCCCTTCCTCTATTTAATTATAGAGACAAAATTAACACCTTCGACACACATGGCACTTAAAAAATATCATAGAAATAAATTGTTAATTGAGAATAATATACTTTGTTCATTATTAGTTGCATTTCTAAGAATCATTGAATCAATCCTAGAAAGACAGTGTATTCATTCAGATAAATTTTGAATGAGTGGTCGTTCAAACTTTTATGGAATAGAATAGTTATTCAATCAACCTAGGAAATAGGTACGTTGTTAAAAGAACCTTAGGAAAAGAGTATCATTCAAGCAATATTAGGAATAGAGATGTCATCAAACAAGCTTATGACTAGAGTTGTTACTCGAACAAGTTAAGGATAAGTATTGTCATTCAAACATATTTGGACATAAACTGGTCATCAACAAAATATTTAGGGAATAATGTTGTCATTTAAACAAACTTTTGACTTGAAGTATTCATTTAAAAAAGATATTTAGGAATGAAATTATCATTCAAACAAAAAAATAGGAATAGAATTTCCATTCAAACAATTTAGGGAATTATGTTGTCATTTCAAAAAACTTAGACAGCGTAGTCTTTCAAGAAAATTTTGGAATAGAATTGTCAATCAGACGACAATTTAGGGAATAATGATGTCATTCAAACTTTGACAAAGAGTAATAAAAAAATGGTATGGATTTGGATTAACACAACGGTAAACGGTGAACCAAACCTTGACTTCATTTTAGGCTCGGCCGCGAAAATGTTCAACGCCCATTGAATGTTTGGCGGGCCACAGACATCAATCTGTTACGCTTGACCCAAGTTGACCATTTATGGATTTATCTGCAGTAATTTGTATACAAGACTTCCCTCAACTTATAAGTGACCGAATGACCACAACTGGACAGTTGATCTATCGGACATGACCTTTTAATCCCCAATCTGGATTTTAACCCTATACCAAATGCCAAATTTTTGACTGTCCCAAATTGAAAGAGTTTGCAGACGTCATTTCAAAATGTCATGAAATTAAAAAGTAATCCTCTGATAGGACAGAAAACATTGTGGGATGTTGTGTTTGAATAATCCTTTGATAGTGCAGAAACATTGTGGGAAAAGGAAAAATTGCTCGACACAAGCAATTTCTCCTTTTCCCACTAAGTTTTCCAGAGTCATCTGCAACAAAGTGGTTAAATTTCGTTATTGTTTGGTAATGGGTTGATTCCCTATCTGGAATTTAACCGCTTGCTCCCTTTTAACAGGCTAAAGACTTTTTACAAATATGGTCATTACAGGAAGTGTCAGAAGAGTGATAAAAAGTAAATGGTAAAAAAAATTGTGACGGATATCATTTTCTTTTTTCATTCAGGGAAGTTATCCAAGACTATACTTAGGAAAATGGAGTTATCATTCTTATGTTTCTATTTTTATACAGGAAGTACAAAAACAAATTCTCCCAACTTTGTTCAAATGGTCACATATCATTTCATGACTAAGTGCCCAATGTCCTTAGAAATGCCCAATGTCTCGAAAGATTGAACAAATTTTCACTTAAATGATTTTAGGGCCAGCAATATTGAGAATTAGATCCCAGACCATTATAAATAGAATGGAAAGAAAAAATCCCTCTGATATTGAGAAAAAAACCATTGTGACAAAAGGATAAATTGCTTGTCACAAGCAATTTATCCTTTTGTCACAATGGTTTCTTCTAAAGTATGCTACTGCACGAAAAGTTCATCAAAGGAAGGCATCATGGAGTAATGGTATTATATGATAATTGGTGGCCGAAATATAAAGTTCGGACTTTACCCAAGTGGCAGGCACCATTGTTGTCAGTACAAAGCCTCATACTAATACGCAAACTACCCCTAGGCTTTTCTTTAAGGGTCCTGCCGATTAACCACATCTTTGTAAAGTATTATACGTCCAATTAGCAAGGTAACTATTTCCCCCACTGGCTGGGTTTGACACTTACAGTGTCCTGGGATACTGCAAATCACTTACAAGGCTCGTCCCTGGGTCACAAGGATTCAAACTTATAAGGCAAGGATCCAAACTTATAAGATTGGATCCAAACTTATGATTGAATCCAGACTTATAAGGCTTGTCCCTGGATTATGAGGATCCAAACTTAAAGATTTGATCATGGATCACATTGATTTAAGCTTAGAAGTCTTATCCCTGTGTCACAAGGATTTAAACTCTCACAAGGAACATGGATCTAAACTTATAAGGATTGATTCTGGATCGGGGGATTTAAATCACTAGAATTGTCCTTGGATCACAAGGATTCAAACTTATAAAGCAAAGATCCAAACTTATAAGGCTTGTCACTGGATTGTGAGAATGTAAACTTATAAGGATCCTCCTTGGATCACAAGGATTCAAACTTATAAGGCAAGGATCCAAACTTATGATTGGATAACAAACTTGTAAGGCTTGTCCCAGGATTATAAGGATCCAATGATCATGGATCACATGATTTAAACTTATAAGTCTTATCCCTGTGTCACAAGGATTTAAACTCTTATAAGGTTTGTTCATGGATCGCAAGGAGCCAGAGTTATAAGATGTCCCTGGATCACATGGATCTAAACTTATAAGGATCGATTCTTGATCAGGGCATTCAAACCTACTAGCATTGTCCTTGGATCACAAGGATTCAAATTTAAAAGGCTTGTCACTGGATTGCAATTGCGAGAATCTAAACGTTTAAGGATCATCTCTGGATCACATTGGTCTAAATTCTTAAGGATCGATCCTTGCAAACATGGATTCAAACTTATCAGGATAGTCCATGGGTTGCAAGGATTCAAACTTAAAAGATGTGTTCTTGGATCACAAGGAGCCAAATTTTAAGGAGGGATCCCAAAATGATACTGGTTTCATTAGGATACAAGAGTTTTATTAATTATTGATTATATTGTAACGTTCATCTTTGTTTTGTTTCTGATGCAATATGATTTGTTGACCATTTAAGTCATTTTGGAAAAAGGAAAACTTCATTTATATGTATGAGTAATTTCTATTATTGTCGCAATGTAATGAAATTCTATCTTTTGCAAAGTATTTCTAGAAGTTGAAGTATTCTTCAGATAAGAGTTAAGAATTGCATTTTTTTAAGATAGATATCATATGCTTAAACTAGCATACCTGTAAAAAGTTTGGTTATAGCAATATGATAGAACCAATTTCCTTCCTTTATTCCAAAAATGTGTGTTTGGTTTTCTTTCATCTTAAACTAGTAAGGATTTAAGCAATTAAGATAGACAAATAATGGTTATTATCTAGAGACAAACACATTTGACGCAACCATTCTCATAAAACAGACAACTCAAAGTTCTTCAGTAACAAACAAAATTATTTGCGATATCTTTTGTCATCTTGTTCATCAATTTTAAATCTACGTTAACACATTACCACCTATTACCACATATTTGCGTCTTGCAGCAGACGACTTTCAAAAAGCATTGTGGCAAAAGGAGAAATTGCTTGTGACAAGCAATTTCTCCTTTTGCCACAAAGCTTCTTCAATCTATTCACATATCACAACAGCAGAACTGAAATGATTTTTACATGTTATCAAAGCTTTCCTAAAGTTGTCTACTTCAAGAACAAAACATGTCGTCTACAGTTGATAAAAAGGTAATGTCTCCTGCTGCAAATTAATAAGAACAAGGAAAAAGTTTAACCCTTTCCTAAACACCAAATTTTCGACTGACCCATATTGAAAGAGATTGCACTCGACATTTAAAAATGTGATGAAATTGAAAAAATAATCTTCTGATAGGGCAGAAAACATTATGGGAAAAGAAGAAATTGCTTGTTTAGAGCAATTCTCCTTTTCCCACGTTTTCCAGAGTTGGCTTCAACAAACTGGTTAAATGTTGTTATTTATTGGTAATGGGTTAATTGGGAGCACCAATTGACAAACCAATTGAGCATGATTGACCATCAGGAAGCAGCGATAATTTGTGCACACTATTTATACTATTTATACACGGGTTATCTGCGCTGACCAGTTTATAGTTGAACTATCGGGCATGACCTCATTTTTATCAACCCACACTGTCAGTAAGTAGGAATTATCATTCCCGAGAAAAACCTGCCTCAATCATCACAATGTATTATCAAAAATATGTTACCTGCCAACTCGGAAAGAAAAAAAAAGGAGAATTTCTAGTACTAGTCCTGATTGCTCAGCTATCTGCTGGACTTTTTTCCTTTTTTTTAAGGTTTATCATAAACATAGACAGCTTACTTTGAGCATAAATGCAGATGTTCCCTGGATAACCAACCAGTTCCAGGCTGGGAAATGTGCCTTGCCATAAGTCACTCAATGGTGAAAAAGATGGTTGCCATCAGGAATCTTTTTAATAACCATGCAGTTATGATCTTGACAATTTAACTGTTTAATTTATCCAGGGATGGCAAGGTTAATTGTCTATATTGCCTAGTTTGTACCAAAGCTTTAACAGATATGTAACAGAGAAAGAGGGACATTTCGGTATAAGGAAGCAAGTGGCAAGTAGTCATAGAAACATAGTATTTTTCCCCTTCAGGAAATAATTACCAAGTTAAATCGTGCAAATATGATTTGAGAAACACTTTGACATAAAGATAAATAATGCATTGAGGAAAATAGTTTCTTTTTCTTTGACCCTGTTTTCTTAACATGTTTAACTTAAAATGATTTATCAATTTGGACAAAAACTAACTCTGACAGTTTCATGCAAGACTGCTGAAAATTACTTAAAAAAGGGTAAATGGTAAGCTGAAAGCAAAATCATTATCATATTTACATCATTGAATTCAATTCAAATTATTCTATCACCAAGGTACAAGACTAATAGCTTGATTATTTTGTTTAAACTTATTTATTTTACATCGATTATGAAACAAGTTCTTATAACTTAGATTAATCACTCTCGATTCTGCTTCCTGGATACATAACCAGTACACGCGCCGAATGTGGATTAATGAAAGTTGGCAAGGCAGATCCCGTTTTTCACGAGATTCGAACCCACGACGCTCGTGTCCAGACCCGACGCTCTACGCCTGGACCTCTGTCTTCCACAAGAACAATAGCTAGTAACAAGCATTTCCCTTTTTGGTTAAATTGCTTCATTTCTATAATATACAAAAGTAAATTATTTCGTTCATACTTTACAATGACAGAGATCATTATGAACTATTTCAACAAAAACAGGAACTGCTTGTGACAAAGCAATCTGTCTTTTTGTTACAATGTTTTACACCCAATTTCATTAGACAAATTCTACTTTGTCACTTTTACAATTCGAGGGTTCAATGCAAGTTATGGTAAGTGCTTCACACATAAAGCACTTATTATAGTCTTGCATTAAACCCTCAAATTGTCTTCTGCTTTGGCTTTCAACTTGGACTGGTTATAAAACTCCCAGAGAGGGGGGGACGTAACAAGGTAAAGATAAATTGGTGACATTTGCTCTTATCTGTGACCTCAGGTGACCTGTGGTCAACAAATGGTCAATTTGAATATTCAATGGTTAAACCTTTATGCAAATAACCTTTCCTTTCATTAGCAAAATCAAAGAGATGGAATTGAAAGCACATTGCAAGACAGAGAGATTTGCTCATTAGTTGCAACTACATCTTTTGTCAAGGGCATTTTCAAATAGTATCAATCAAGTAAGCAGTAAGCTATTATTAATTGATGTTTTGTAACATCTAATACATTTAAATCATGTCTTCTGCAAATCATTCCGATAACAGAAGGATCTAAAAATAAGGAACTATATGTTGCTTTTAGACCTTTGGCAAAATATCGTTAGCCCTTTACTCAATAAGACTGTTTCTCACTTTGACACAATGTTCTGTAGAAAACTTTAGAAATAGCTCCTTAACTGAAATATCTCCAATTATCATGATGGTTTTTTACCAAATACCGTATAGAATCTGTTGATTATTAATACATTATATTTGTCTTCTGCTGTTGCTTTCAATTTGGACCAGTCAATATTTCCCATATGGGGTAATGGGTTAAGGTAGAATACCCATAATCCGCAATTTTGAAACCCATTCTCTTGTCTGAATACTTTGTCCTTCTCTGTATTCATCGATTGGGGCCGGAACTATTCAGTGTTAAGCAAAGAAATCGGACAAAATAATGAGTTTCAAAGTGGTGTATTATGGGTATTTTACCTTAACCCATTACCTAACAATAACGACATGTTAACCATGTTGCTGCAAACCACTCTGGAAACCACTCTTAACAAGCAATTTCTCCTTTTCCTGAATGTTTTCTGCCCTATCTGAAGATTATTTTCCAATTTCATTACATTTTTTAATGTCGTCTGCAAACTTGTCAAATTTTGGACAGGCGAAAATTTGGCATTTGGTAAAGGGTTAAGTAAATCTAGAACTCTTTCCTATTTTCACCACAGATTTTTGTCATTTGTGGTTAAAAAGCATGCAGTGGCCTTGAAAAAATGTTGTCAAGTAATGGTGAGCAAATACAAGGATACATGGACAGGTTCACTGGCTACAGTGTTATAAGAAAAAAAACACCATTTTAGTGATATTTGGCAAGAAACATTGAGATGAAAGGCAAAGATGCTCATTAGAGGCCAAGGTCTAAAATAATTGGATAAGCACATCCTACTTTACATAATACACACAGATATCAGATGACTTCAGAAACTTTTGTCAACATGTTTTCTACAAAATTTTCATTAAGGATATTTTAATTCTTCATACTCTAGCATCAACAGAAACTGCTGCTTTTGAATTTGGACAAGTCAAGTAGCAAAAGTCAATTTGCCAAGATGGGTTAAATAAGGGAACATGTCATGAAAGAGTACAGTCAAACTTGTGTTAAGAGGCCAGCCTATGGGACAGAGTAAATTGGCTGTTTAAGACAGGTTGGCTGCTTATCACAAATTGCTGTACACTATAAATCTAACAATGGGACTTTCTGTAATGGCTGTTTAAGGCAGGTTGGCTGCTTAAAAGGGTGGTTGCTTAACATAAGTTAGACTGTAATTGGAAATAGATTTCAAGTATTCTACAGCAGTAATTCTTTAATTTCTATTTTATTTCATTACATAAACTGAATGCACAAATGAAGGGAGGGTAAAAAACAGTATATAATTACCTTTCAAACAAATCAAAACTTCAGAACTTCAAACTCACTAAATCCATACCACTGTTCTATCACAGTAACGATGCACAATAAAACTTATAAAGTCCAGGTTAAACTAAAAAACCCTCCAAATCAAACAATCTAAACATAATAAAACCCAAAAATACTGATGAATTTATTATAATCTACAACATAAGTAAGTAAATAACCGATTTTCGGGTTATGTCCACTTCAGGCCAGAAGGTGAAACCCCCCTGCAGGCAATAAGTCACATGATCTGCAGTATATGCGGAGATCTGGTCGGTCAGTCAGGAGTTAAAAGGTCTGACCAAGGTTGGGGTCAAGAACCTCCCAATGAAACACTTTCCCAACAAGCAGACGACTTTTCCAACAAGCAGACAAAGTTTTGAATTTCATCTCACGAAAAGTGTTTTAATTGCTTCCGCATTGCTCATCTGTTCATATTTTATCACATCGTTTCTTGCATTCTAGCTAAATGATTAGATGAAACTATGAAACTTATTTTTTTGGTACCCCTGATGGACTGGTAGTACTGTTTGGTATGTTATACTTGTAAATAGGGAAAGTTAGACCCATAAATAAGTCAAACTTAGTTACAAATGCAAGTTTATGAAATAAGACAGACAAAATTGTGACAAAATCATTTTTTGTATTTGTCAGTGTGTTTTTTTCTTTTGATTAGAAAACAATGCCTTTGTTATATTCAAGACTAACTACTATAGTTTGTGTTACTTTCCAAGGAAAGAGTGGTCAGAAAATTTATAAATGGGGCAAAGGATTAATTGACCACACATGCCATATTTTAGAAGTACATTTAGAACATCTCTTTTACAGTCTTTATCAACATTCCTGATTGTGGGTGAAGCTATTGCTGAGGTGTCAAGCCCTTAGAAGGCTGGGTTATTTTTTGAAAAGAGACTTTCTTTTCGTCTGCTTTCATGAACCTTAAATATCTGCTTAATTTTCTTGAGGAAAGATACTCAGAGTAGCAAACAGGCTAGATCACAGGCCAGCTGCCAATTTATTTGGCGGTTGGCCTGGATCTAACCTGTTTGCATATTCATGAAGTCGGTTTTAGCACTATAAGGGTTTAATCATCTTTGGGTTGTTAGTTAGAATAGATTTCGATGCAGTTTTCATCTATATTTCAGTCTTATTGCTAACCACATGGCAGAAGAACGGGACTTTCATTAGAAAACTGACTTGTAGAATGCTGATAGCTTTACCTTTCTACCAAGCTTGACCAGCTTGACCAGCTGTTATGTGCACTTAAGCATTCTGTCTTCCTTCTTTTTTTTTTTTATATGGGTTTTACATCACATCAGCATTATTTCAGTTATGTAGCGATGCCCGACTATTAATGATGGAGGAAGACCCCATACTCAACTGCCCATAAGGGCTGGTCAAGGAGGGTAGAACCATCGGCATTCCGTAAGTCAGTCGGGAGACAGTCGAGTAAGTCAGTCGGGAAAATCCATATCCCTCTCAGGATTTGAACCCGTGCGGAGAGGGGCCATGTGATTTCAAGTTCTGTACTCTAACCACTAGGCCACGGAGGCCCCCGTCTTCCTTCATCTTTAAGGGTAGGGCATCATAATGTAACTGAAATACAGTTGGCACAATGTTAAAAACAAACGGTTTTATTGCTGTGGTCAACATGTTAGGGTATTAAAGGCTGGGCATGTATTTCATTTGACGTAGAAATCTATTCAACAATCGAGTTCAAGCTATTTGCCTCAACAATCAAAAAGTTAATCTCATAAAATGATTGGCAACTGTCAATTCAAAGAATGACAACTCTTCAAAAACTCTATTTTCAATTTATTTTTACCTTACATGCTCCACATTGATTGTAAATAAAGCTTAAAGCTAGTTCAAAGCCACTCTTGATGACTGCTTCCTTGATACTAAACCAGTACTCGCCCCGATTTTTTGGTTAGTCACAGTAATTTTCACCTTGCCTAACAGGGATTAGAACCCAGGACCCTTGGTACAAGGGGCCCACACTCTACCTCTGCACCACTGTAGCCAGCATGTACAAACTCAACACTCATTTATTCAGCTATCTAAATTCTCCAAGCAATAAATGTTCAATTTCTTCAGGTAAACTTAGCTTTGCTTTCCATTACATTTCAATAGAAGGAAATAACTTAACCCATTACCAAACAGTAACCGCATTTGACCAGTTTGTTTAAGATGACTCTGGAAAACACTGTGGGAAAAGGAAAAATTGCTCAAACAAGCAATTTCTCCTTTTCCCACAATGTTTCCTGCCTTATCAGATGATCACATTTTGAAATGTCGTCTGCAAACTCTTTCAATTTGGGACAGTCGAAAAATTGGCGTTTGGTAAAGGGTTAAAAGATGAATTGCTACAATTCACTGTTCACCTCTGCAATGTGTGTACTAAGGAAGCTATTTGGACCAGAAACTAATATCAAAATTCTTTATGAGGTAAAAGGTAAATGAAAATCCACAGCAACAAAGTAAAATGTTGTGTTTTTCAAGCTCTCTCTGTTCCAAGAACTTAAAATGACCCCCAATGGTCCGGATAAGATGCATATTTCATCAGCTCATTTCTTAACTTTTTCTTTAAACCATTACAAAACGCAAGTATTTCACTGTCCCAAATTTAAAGAGTTTGCAGACAACATTTCAAAATGTGATGAAATTGGAAATAATCTTCAGATAGGGTAGCAAACTTGAGATAAAAGAAGAATTTACTTGTTAAGGGCAGTTTCTCCTTTTCCCACGATGTTTTCCAGAGTCGTCTGCAACAATCTGGTCAAAATCCTGTTATTCTTTGGTAATGGGTTAAACCCTATTTTGTTGGTACCCTTTAGCAGCTTCTCACTGTAATGATTCTAATTATAAATAATTTATAGAGTTAACTGCATTATCCTTCAAATAATACATGCAAACCTCTGTCTTCAATTCAAGAACTGTGTTTATTGACTTCATGAACAGACATGAATAACAATGGACTTTCTTGAACACCAACTTGTTCTTGAACTTGTTCATAAATTTCAAGTACATGTTCATGAACATCATGAACAGGTTCATAAAAGTATTGAGGAACCTGTGCATGATGCTCATGAACAAAGTTCTTGAATTCTTAGCAGAGGAATAGTCTTAACATATTCCTTTTCTGGAAGTCATGACCTTGCCAAGCAGAAAACTATCCAAGCCTATGTAATGCGTGAGGGAAGTTCAAAATATTAAGTTGCCATCTCTAAGTAACAGTAGATTAAATAAACAATCAGAGCCTTAGGATGGGAGACTGGTCAATGAACCTTCAAGCGCCAACACTCCCCTCCAAAAAACTTGGAGCCATCAAGATAAGGGCATGAGACCCAGTGATCACGAAAGAAGACAATGTCTCTGGGTGGTAAAATCTGATTTCGATACTTGTCCTTAATGCCAAATCCTTTTATGCACTTGTCCATATAACAGAGCTACAGTGTATATAGTTAATTTCAGTAAAAAACCTTAAATCAAGACTGTAGTTGAATCATTCATCAGATGAAATTCAAACTATTATCAGGTTTGCCAAGAAGTTCATCCCAATGTTGATAGCAACTAATTAGATACAATTATGGAATGTCCTTGGAATGGCCAATATTTCATAGTCTAGTTTAAAAGTACAGGTAGTCTACCCAGCAAGAATGATTAAGTACACTGTTGTCTGAATGAAATTCAAAAAATATTCAAAAATGACATTATACCCTTATCAAATGCACAGATATACATTGTTGCATAAAAAAAGGATTATGCTCCAATCAAACAGGAATAATATTATATCTTGTTGCATAAAAATGAGTTAATACCCCTATCAAAAGCACAGAAATACATTGTTGCATAAAAAAAGGATTATGCTCCAATCAAACAGGAATAATATTATATCTTTTTGCATAAAAATGGGTTAATACCCCTATCAAAAGCACAGAAATATATGGTTGCATAAAAATGGGATTATGTTTCAATCAAACAGGAATAGTATCATATGCTGTCGCATAAAAATGACATTATAACCCTATTAGATGCATAGAAATACATTGTTGCATAAAAAAGGAAATATCACTCACTCACTATCTAGTTGGCCAACAATTAACCCTCTTCTGATGGTGGGGCCTGACTGTCCAGTCTGGATCTTAACCTTCCTCTCCATTCTCCTCTATGATTGGGGTTGATGGTGTTCATGCCCAGGATCTTCCTGTCTCGCTTCAAGACGTCCTCCCAAGATAGTTCTGGCCTACCAGCGCGGACTTCTCTGCAGGAACTTTTAATTGTCAAATATACCCCAATCAAACAGGAATAGTACCATATCTTGTTGCATGCAAGTGGGATAAAACCCCTATCAAATGCGCAGAAATACATTGTTGCATAGAAATAGGCTAATACTCCAATTAAACAGAAAAATATTACTGAATATAAAAAGGATCATAATCAAATTAAACAGAAATACCCATGCATTTTAGGTATCAAGATATCACATGTATATCGACCTTTTACCATAATGCTTCTGATCATGAGAAAAAAATAGCCATTTGTTATTGGATACTTTAAGGTCTTGGTTGGTCCAGATTAGAAAGTTGTGGCACTTTCTAACATGGCTTTTATTTGTTTACACATATTTACATACCTGCCAATGGGATGCTAAAAGCACCTGCCATATGCTCAGTCTTAAATTGGCCCAAGCCATTCCCTCATAGTGGGGCTTTGTGGTGGGTCCAAATTGATTTACTCATAGAACTAGAACATATTGGGCTTTATTTCCTTCAAATGGGAAGGGAAGAGATCTAAGCCTTTTGATTTTAGGTTAAATTATCACTGAATTTGCTTTATTGGGAAACAAAAAGGCTGGTACAACTTTAATCATTTAAGGAAAACTGTATGGTTTTAAAGAATAACCAATTGAGAAGGCCCCTGTTACATACCATAAAACAGCCCTGGTATATGTAAGTAACGACAATTTGTACCTGCATTAAGAAAAATAATTGCAACTATGCATAGTTAAAATTTGTTGAATAATGCAGTTCCTTTCAATTTGGACAAGACAAAAAATTCCATGTGACAAAATGTATCTAGGGTTTGTTTGTCTCTACGTGATAATTATTGTTGTTACCAATAGGTGGCCAGGAAGTTCTGTACTGTAACAGTTAACTCCCAAGCCATTTGCCCCTTATAGATTATTCTGATTGGTCCAAATTGAAGTTGTTGGCAACAACAAGAACTTACCCATGGTGTCTCTTACAAAACGTATAATCAAAAGCCACGAGTCACAGCGAAGATTCTTCATCTCCTAGGATCTTTGACATTTTTTGCTGGATGACAATCGATTTTGACAGTTTTTGCTGGATGACAATCGACTATCTCCTCGTTCACGACACGTTTCAACCTGTCTACTATCCGATCTGCGACAAGTTCGAAGGAGAAACTTGATAAAACTCGGAAGACTTTTCTCGTTATCCATCATTGCCCAAACTGCAGACAGTTTTGTCAGTCACGTGACGTTATTTTGCGGGACAAGGGAAATGACTCAAATAACTTTTTGCTGTGAATCATACATGGATTAATTCCCTTGTATAGAGCTCAGTTTTAGCAGTATGGACACGTATTATGTAATGAAAGAAAATAACTAACCTTCCAAAGCGAGACTAAATAGATATTTAAATAAATCAATAAATAAATAGAAAATAAAAAAGCAAAATCAAAGGATTGTTCAATGTACACACGATGCACGACAGTCTTCTATCGGACTATGTGTTGTTCTCAAAGTGAAAGAATATTACTGAACTACAGTTTAACATTAATAGATTCTTTGAAATCAGGACCAAAACATAATGTCAAAAGGAAGGAGTTCGCCCTACTGATGTCTCAAAACGACAGAGGATCTAGCTTTTCTTTTAGATCTCAACTTAAAGGCCTTGCAGACAACAAACATATTCGAGTTTGCTTCCTGGGGCTTTTACGGCTGTTAATCCTGAGATTCTTTGGCAAAATGGCATCGTTATATGATACTTTGTAGAAACTATGTAAAATATGACTATGTACTATGTCCACTGTACTTGTTAAATAAACCATGTTCAGTTCTGTTCTGTTCTGTTGTCCTTCTATTTCCTTATGGATTAAACACGATTCCAACATTATTTCCGTTATACCTCGATGGTTATTGACTTGCGTGTGGCATAGCCAGTTCCAGGAGCGGTGTGATAGATACAAGAAATAACAACAGCCTCTATGATACTTGTTTATGGCGTTTGCTTCCTGAAAAAAACAACGCACCTATAAAAAAGCAAAAACAATCACCCCTAGATTCTGATAATGAACAAGGAAGTTCCTGATGGGGGGGGGGGTGTATCAGCCAATCAGAAGCTACACGCAATTCCTGAAACGTTTCCAATCCTTTTGTGTATGGACGTATTCCGATTGCTGATAATCGCTGAGCACAGAGGTGCTAAGAGGGCCTCCGTGACCTAGTGGTTAGAGTACAGAACTTGAAATCACATGGCTTCTCTCCGCGTGGGTTCAAATCCTGAGAGGGATATGGATTTTCATGAGAGGCAGTCTCCCGACTGACATACGGAATGCCGATGGTTCTACCCGCCTTGACCAGCCCTTATGGGCAGTTGAGTATGGGGTCTTCCTCCATCATTAAGAGTCGGGCATCGCTACATAACTGAAATAATGTTGATGTGGTGTAAAACCCATATAAGAACAGAGATGCTAATGATTAATAAGGACCCCCTCTCGAGTCCAACGAAACGCTGTGGTCTACATGTTTCCCCAGGTTGTATAAGCACATGCTCGTTCCTTTTATTCCTTTTACTTCTCACTCCAATTGATTCAAATCCAATCAAAATGCTTCAGAAGCAGACGATCAATTGAAATCATCGAGACAAAAAGAACATTTGCTCATCATGAGCAAATGTTCCTTTTGTCACAATGATTTCATTGTCTTCGCTTAAAAGCAATGATTATTTTGTCACGGGTTCAATGGTAAGTTTGACAAACTAAACTTAGATTCTGACAGCTGGAAACTAAAACGGAACATGGAAAAAATTAAAATGTGAGGACATGTTAAAGGAAAGACCGGGTCAATTTTAATCAATGCGAGACGCGTGTTCGAAATCGGCATTTAAACCCTGATATAACACGTATGTGTATATAGAACATCCTTACCAAACAATCATGTAGTAGATACACGAGTTAATTAACGAAGCCAAATGATATTATTGCTGCAAAAGCATACGAAAAATGAGGATAATTACGAATCATCCATCAAACACTTTCGTGCCTTTGATACTACGAAGTCTACAAACACTTTTGACATTCGTTATAGACATTTATTTTTAATCATAGATAAACAAAAATTGAAGCACTGCTAAAGGGTTGATGTCATCTTAGTACACTTAAGATACGTATTGGCCAGAACAAGGCATCGTTTCTCATCGTACTGGTATATTACCCAGGATACCATATTCATCCTAGATATGTTAAAAACGACTTTAAACACTGATTGATTGTGTTCTTCAATTAGGAGGAAACGCAAAAGAAAGTTATCTCGGAAAGTGTATGGTAAAGGTTTATTATAGTGTCACCCGTAAAGAAAGGGCCAGCCAGTTTGGCCTATGAGACATTTTTCACGGATTATACCAAGCACCTCCGAACTTCTATCACTATGCTAGGCGCCAATCGGATATAAGTCGGTAACCATTAATATTTAACTAGCTCGCGGCTCACGAACCGGTCATTTCGGAACATATGTGTATGTTGACCATATGGGCTGATCGGGACTGGCTTTGATAATCGTTTATTGACCATAAAGCAACCCGTTGTTTGAGTATTACTGAAATACTTTTACCTGTCATATTTTTCCCTCTTATTTTGCTCTAACGAATGTACCATTGACCGAATCAGTACATATTTTGAGAGAAAAGAATATTTGAGGCAGGATGCAATCAACTCCAGCCTGGGGTCCAAGCCCATGCGTATGCCCCGTACTAGTCAGTGCGGGGTATACGCATGGGCCTGGAATCTGGGCTTATTCAACTTTTGCCTAGGGTCCAAGCCCGTGCTTATACCCTGCACTAGTCTATGCGGGGTATAAGCTAGGGTCTGGACTTTGGGCTAATTGAACTTTTATCTTCATATGCATCCCCTCTTTTCTTGAAGCCGCTTCACATTAATACATTAGTGTATCAACAGTGCAATCACGTCAAGGTTGATCAGTAATACACGAACAGAACTCCGTTGAAGGGTGATACTTAATGTATGCAATAGTCAGCCCTATTAACCCTTGTCAAGGTCAATTAGAGTCTGTTTACTTTTAAGGACAAAAAAAACCAAACGGTACAACTATATAGTGTTGTCACCAGAGTCTGAATGTTTTGCTTCTTTTAAGAACACCAGGCCGAACAAGTATGTAGTACCTACACCGTTTGTGGTATTATGTAAATTCCGAGTTTGCAATTTGATTTCAAACTAATGACTTTAACGAATCGGAGGAGTGTGTAACTTGGATTTTTGTTGTCTTTTTTTTAATGCTCGTAGCTTCCCTTTAAAGTAAAATATCTCAATTCTTTTATATGATCTTCAAGCTTGACAGAGACAAAAGAATGAGATATCATTTACAACATGAGCTTAAATAGCATAGCCATGGACATAATGGACGACAAAGAATGATGACCCAGCTATCAAACTAAAAGGTTGCATATCCTTTATCTAAATGAAGGATGTGTGGCCTTTGTGTTTGACAAAGACGGTATAAGCTCTTACGATATTAGCCAATATTGGAAAGAAATACTTGGTGCGAAAATGTGACAAACCGGACGACCGAAACTTACGACAAAGTATAAAAGAGGCAAAATCGCCTTTTTCTAGATAAAGGTGACATTGCTTTTTATTTTGTCAGAGACGACAATGGTGTTGAAGACATTCATCATTATTGGATAGCCATGCATAGTGCGAAAATGTGACAAACGGGATGACCAAAACTGACCACAAAGCTATCAAAATAATAGGTAAAATCGTATTTATCTGCATGAAGTTGACGTTGCGGTTTAAGTTGACAGAGGCGACAATTGTGTTAATGAGGTTAACCAAATTATGATAGCCATATATGATGCGAAAAAGAAACAAAAACTATCCTAAAAAAGTGAAATCGTCTTTAATTAAATAAAGTTGATGATGCCTTTTAGTTTGACAGAGACGACAAAGCATCGGTCAGTCATAGATCGCGAAAATGAAACAAAATGGAGGACCATAAATGACAAAAAAATCTGTCAAACTAAACGGTCGCACATCTTTTGTCTAAATAAAGGGTATGTTGGTTTTTAATTTGACAGAGACCACAAAAACGAGATAGAATTTAAGATATTTTCGAAACTAGAATAGCCATGGATAGTGAGACAAAGCATCAAAATGGTGGACCGGATGTTACGACAAAACTCATCCACGATGTCCCGGATGAAGATGGTTCCGAGCCGTCCATTGTGGTGGAACCTAGGGAGAAGAAATATTTGTTTTATGGCGTGAACGAAAGTCCGCCGCTGTACGTGAACCTTATTTGCGGCATACAGGTGAGTCGTATAAGAAATTGGTTTTTTATTTCGCTTGGTTCCAAATTCCGACACATGAACATTTATTTGGATATCTATGATAGGGATTCTTCCGGCTGATAAGCTGAATCGCTATAGTTAAGCTGGATGTCTCATTCAATCGATTATAATAAATAATAGGAGACACAATATCACAAACATTCTGTTACCACATGTAGAAACAAAATGCATACATTAAGAAAGAAAAGGCGATGTCTTGGGTTGCATGAGCATATAAAACAAATCAAAAACCGTTTGATATAAATCAACTGTGTCGAAAATTCAGGCGATTTTGGACTACGATTACACACAACAAGAGCAATCAATAACAGAACAAATCACTCTGCTGTCATTAACAATGTCGTAGATATAAGCAATGTTTGGCCATGATTACATACAACAACAGCAATAGACAAAAAGAACAAAACCATTTGCTGTATTTAACTGTGTCGTAGATTTGGTCGATGTTTGACTATGATAACACAGAACAACAGCGATAAATGAAATACAACCCCATGCTGTAATTAACAATGCTGTAGATCAAGTCGATTTTTTACTATGATAACACAGAACAACAGCAACAAACGAAACGCCCAAACCCCTTTGCATTAGCTAACATGGCCACGGATTCAGACAAACAAAACAAAACAACAACACTCACAAGAACAAACACAGTACACACGGCATGTTGTTGGTTTCCCTTTCAGCACAGCCTCATGTCCCTCACCGGACAGCTGATTGTGTCGTTACTTGTCGCCGAGGTCGTTTGTGCCGCCAACAATGAGGTGTTCAAATCCCGGCTTCTCAGCTCCACGTTAGTTATGAGCGGAATAGCAACAATGGCGTCTGCGTTGCTAGGTATACGGTGAGTAGTGAACTTTGGGCCTTTTTTTTGTGTTTAAATCCCGGCTTCTCAGCTCAACCTTGGTTATGAGTGGAATAGCAGCAATGGCGTCTGCGTTGCTAGGTATACGGTGAGTAGTGAACTTTGGGCCATGTTCTTTTGGTGTTTAAATCCCGGAATCTCAGCTCCACCTTGGTCATGAGTGGAATAGCAACAATGGCGCCTGCGTTGCTAGGTATATTGTGAGTGGTGAACTTTTGGCCATTTTACAAGTATAAGCTCCTGATCGTTAAATGTTGAGACAATATGATTGCAAGGCGATTCCTTTAAGCGTGTTTATTTGTTTTGATTTTGTTTATTTTTTAAAATTTAGACCTCTTTTTATGTCATTTTCACGTGATTTCAGCTTGCCCCTTCTTCAAGCCGCGACAGCCATCTATATCATCCCTTTGCTACTGATTGGTAGCGATGACAACAGTTCTTTCTGCACAGCTGGATCTACCGGGGGTACGTCGTCTGCTTTAACTTGTTTCTAACTCCGTAGGCAATTCAAAAGAATATCAAGTTTTATGGTCTCTAATTGTTTAATCATGAAAAAGGTACTAAGCAATGTAAATACAGTGATGTCTCGTTAATCCGAACATGTCCGTTCCCAACAAAATGTCCAGTTTACCGAACAATCCGGACTAATGAAGCAGAGCATGTTCTTATACACGTTAAGGCATAAACGGTCTGTATGCACGTGCATGCTTCTAACCCTTTAGCAAACACCAAATTGTCGACCGTCCCAAATTGAAAGAGTTTGCAGACGACATATCAAAACGTGATGAAATTCAAAGATAATCTTCTGATATGGCAGAAAACATTGTGGGAAAAGGAGAAATTGCTCGTCACGAGCAACTTCTCCTTTTCCCACAATGTTTTCAAAAGTCGTCTGCAACAAACTAATCAAATAATTCCGTTCCCTTACAATTTCGTTCGGATTGCAAGACATCCGGATAATCGGGGTCCGGATAGACGAGGCTTCACTGTACATATATATTTTGTAGGTTTCTCATATTGAATGTTAGATCAACCTTTATTTTTCGTTTCTGATTATAAATTTGTTACTGAAAAGCAAGTTTTCATTCCTCGTCGTTTTTATACTGCATTTAGATAAGTTTCTGATTTTTATTTCGTGATGGGAGTAACATTGATATGTTTCATGGACATCCACCTCAAATAATGTAACTTCAAATTCAACTTTTTCTCGTTTATGAATCACCTCGCTCTTATTTGGTGTTGATATTTAGTGTTAAAGTATCCCCTTCGTTTTTAATACAGGTATCTTGTCCACACAATCCAGTCGTGGGTTGTCCCATTTCTTACAGCCTGGATTAATTAAATCATTCCCTTTCACATACAGGTAATGTTGTCGTTGGTGGTAATACAACTAACCTTACAAGTCTTACAGATGAAGAATCGATGGAAAGGATACTTACAAACGTTAGAGCGGTAAGTACGCTATTTGTGGAGACATCATTGAACAAGGAAATAGCACCAACATTGTGTAAGACAGTACTGTATATAAACTAGATAGTTTCGAGGCACCCATACAGAAGATGAAGACACACCCATATTAAACGTGAAAGGAAATTGAACTTACCTACCACCGAGAAAGCATCCAAACAAGAAAAAATAACAGAAAGATGTTTACTTGCCTACTTTTCAAATGTAAGTCCCAATAATGATGGGTTGATCGTTTAACTGGAAAAGAGTTTAACAACGTTTCAACGATTTTTCACTTTTGTTACGACGGTCTGCGCTCAAATCAATGACCTTGGTATTTTGATTTCCGATAATGGGCGGTTGGTTGTCTCGTTTGAATGAGTGTTTTACAAAATCATATCCGTATCTAAATCATATCTTGGTCGTCAATAAATCAATCCATGTTCGTTATAATTCAGCTCCCAACTATAAAATTGGTTGGTTAATTATTTCATTGGAATTGAAATATCTCAACTCAAGTCGTCCATCTTTGTTTCAGTTACAAGGTACACTGATGATGGTAGGTGTGGTACACGCTCTGCTCGGATTTACTGGTATAGTGGGCGGTCTGCTGAAATACATCGGCCCTTTAACCATCGTACCCACCATGATACTCATGTTCATCTTCTACGCCAAACCCATACTCAAGTTTGTGGTGCCCAGCTGGGGGATTACAATGCTGTAAGGATTGTTTTGTTTAAACTTATTTTAAATCGATTGTAAGGAATGTTCTTATAGCTTAGATTAATCAATTTCAATTCTGCTTCCTGGTTACATAACCAGTACGCACGCCAAATGTGAATTAATAATAGGTCGCAAGGCTGATCCTGCATCTCACAGGATTCAAACCTACGTCCCTCGTGTCCCATTACTATAGCCTGTATATTATTTATATGTCTGATAGTGATGTGTTTTCGCGTTTTGAAGGACCGTAGTGACGTCGGTGGTGCTGTTTCTCTACCTCTCCAAGTACGACACACCCCTTCCGGTGTGGACCCCGTCACTTGGCTTCCACATCATCCGATATCCTCTACATCAAGTGTTTGCGGTAGGTTAATTTGTCATGCATGGCACCAAGAACCCAGTGTAATACTGTATTGTAACGTATCCAAGAAGTCTCGTTTGATCAATTCCGATAGAAGGAAAAGTCTGCATCCCACCTCTGCCTCCAACGTAACGAACCGAGTAAATTAACCTCTTAAAGACACAAACACATCTGATCAGTGTGAAACACTGTCGTCCATTGATCATTTGTGTTGTCTATTTATGTACCCGCATGTTCTCTGTAACAATGTATCAGGCTCCAAATTTGCACAAACGTTCCATGAATGTTACATAGCTACCACTACCGAGAGGGCTCGATCCGATCCGGGAGACACGTCGGAAAGGCAACTCCGATTAAAGGAGAAGCCTTTATCCCATCGCTGCCACCAATGTAACGAACAGAGAACATTACCTCTTTAAAAAGACACATATACATCCGTGTGAAACCCAGTTGTGTTGTCTAATTTTATACTCGCATGTTCTCTATATCAATGCATTAGGTTCCTCATTTGCATAAAAAATCCACGAACGTTTCCGTATTTTTGTCAGGCACAATTTTGAAGGACTTGCTTCCGTTTATCTTAGCCTTGCAAACGTCGCCGTAAAACAAAGCTAGTTCAAAGCAGAGTCGCTGATATCCAGAGTTGACGTAGTTGCGTGGTTTGAGTGATGTTCAAAGCGATCTGGCAAGTCTGTAGTCCTTAGCACACATTTGAACCCTCTTAAGCCGTTTAATATTGGAAATGATATTTTCTTCTTACCAGAACATTTTCTCATGACGGACTGACGAAACCAAAGACAACGAATCACGTGTCAATATAAAAATAGGTACATGTTCGAAGTCTATGAGTTCGAACCTACTGCCAAGATGATTAGGATATAAGCTTTTCTTTAGAATAACATATATTGTCAGTGAGCCTCCTTTATATAGGAATAAGAATAACCCGCTTTCTTCTCGATAGTTTAACTTAAAGGCACATAAAAGGAGATAAGTAGAAATAAATTACGTTAAAAATATATGAAGTTCTTTTATTATTTTCATGAAAGTCATGACAATTAATTTATGAATTGCATTGAGACTTTATTAAATAGACTCCTTTAACATAAGTTATTTTGTGCTTGAAATATAGTAGTCTCCAATTCAATCATGTTTATCAACAACCTGTTTGTTTACATATTCAAAATAACGAATTCTGATTGGTAGGTTTAAACATTTGTGTATCAACTGTCAAGGTCAGGGGTGAAGAATCACACAATTAAACTGGTTAATCTGGGTTAATTCTTGTTGGCTTTCACGTTTAAGTTGTGCTGATGGTTGTTTGGTGATAACTATTTGAATCTGACCAAAAGTTAACAAATTAATATAGTTTTATAAAGCATTAATCTCCTTTTATGTGCCTTTAAACGTTCTGGCCACCATACAATGTAAGGAATCTACATTATGATGCTTCCAATCTGAGCAATCATTACCTTTTCGAATAGTAAGATTTGCTGTGATCTTTCACTTATATTTTCACTTTTATTCACACTCACAGATTCTCATAGCTATCGTGCTGAACTGGCTTTTGTCCGGCCTATTGACATATCTAGGGATGTTTACAGACGACCCGGGTGCTCTGGGTTATAATGCCCGTACCGACGCTCGCATCCAGGTAGTCTTCGACAACCCCTGGTTTACACTACCCTATCCAGGTAATAGTAGACGCTGTTTGTATACGGGTATTAAATCCTTAGAATGATGGGTAATTTACAAAAAAAAATGATTTTGATGAGGAAAGATACTCAGAGAAGAAAACATGTTAGATCACAGGCAAACCGCCAATTTACGTGGCTGGCCTGGCTTTAACATGTCTGCATCATGTAGTCTGTTATAGCACTATAAGGGTTAAGATGGCAGCCAACTTAAGTACTGCTTACAGTATACCAGTGAACAACGACATAAGGCCAAATATCGTGGATTTTCCTGCACGATTTCTTTCGTTTAAAGCTTCTTTTTTTTTTTTAACTGAAATGACATAAATAAGTTTAAAAACACCAGCGTATGGTACATTTTACAAGGATGAACTATTTCTATACAATTTCGTAAAAGAGAACATTTTAAGGGAATGTCGAAATCTCATGTTATGAGAACTTGTGGACAGACCATTTTGCCATAACTTGAGTATGTTGTGTTTGTAATTCGCTGTAAACATTTAGCCAATAAAAAGTGTTTCAATTAAAGTTATGGCAACTAGATGTCAACAGTCAACCCTCCCCCCTCTCCCCCCGCCCCCACATCCTACCCGACATTGCTCACTCATAAATGTTAAGATGAACACATTAAATATGCTGTATCTCTTTATAACGCATTTCAGGACAGTTTGGTCCAGTTGGCTTTGACGTAAAAGCATTTGTTGCATTTCTAATAGCAACCTTACTTTCCGTGATCGATTCAATCGGGGATTACTACGCATGCGCAAGAGTAAGTCGAGTTCCGGTTCCGCCAACACACGCTGTTAACCGCGGTATCCTCGTGGAAGGGATGTGTACTATATTGTCGGGTGCAATAGGGTGTGGCCACTCCTCGACAACATACGGATCTAACATTGGGGCTATAGGCGTCACAAAGGTACCATCGGAATTACGAACAATAAGATAAAGAGACTAACCACCAGATTTGTTTAACCCTAACCAATTACCAATCATATTCATGTTGATTTTTCCTCTTAACACAGTAGATTTATTCACCCCTGACCACATGTTATTGTATTGTAGTTGAAAATAACTTTATTTGGTATTGATAAGGAAATTCCATGTTTAGGTATGGCGACTGAAGCGTTATATCTTTAATATTGTTGGAAACGATTTAAAACCCAAAATCAACTGACCGAAGAGCCGGGTTTTAAACTGATCTTGCATATATAGGACAGAACAACGGCCTACAAGATAAGAAATTTGATTGCTTACATGCAAACTTGGTTCAGTGGTATCTCAAAAGCAGTGTGCATAATCAGACCTGCCAGAGTTCCAAACTATTCTCAACCCAAAGTTATTGTTCCTTTTCACTCCATTCACCTCTGTTGTATGTGGATAAATAGGATCGATTCTTACGGCTTGATTTTGTAGTTAAGTTATGAAACAATCGGCAGACTCTTATTTGTTGGCGCCTTTCTGACAAATAATTCGAAACAAAAATTGAAACGGTAGAATATGTTAACACGCAAGTAAAAAATTAAGATTAGAATTATCTTCATTTGAAATGTGTTTGATTACCAAGTTCAATAGGCGTATTTATTCATCGATAAATTCAATGTGACAACAAACTAAAACGACTAATAACTAACTTGTATTCCCATTTAGGTGGCCAGTCGTTCTCAGTTTGTGTACGCTGGACTGTTTTACGTTATTTTCGGTCTATTTGGGAAGATTTCCGCGTTCTTCATCAGTATACCATATCCGGTCCTAGGGGGAGCCATCGTCGTCATGTTTGGTATATTCTTCGGAGTCATCATTTCAAACTTACAGGTGCGTGTATATGGGTCTACAGAAATGGCATTTCATTATTTTCTTTTTGCATTTTTTTATCTGCCTTAACGGTTACATTTACAAGTATATTCATTGAGTAAATTTCATTGGTGGACGAAGAACATACATGCCTTCCGACAATCGATATTGAAATCACATGAAACAACGCCTTTCGAACTATCGGATTACCAATCGAACCTAATTGAATCTCTGAAGCCTGCCTAAATTTTCACTGTAAACTCTGTGAATTTAGTCGGAAGCAAGCAATCGACGAACAGAGCGCTTTTTTCTGAAATGAGGTAAATTGGTTTGAATACGTAATCCAGCGATACTAACTATCGATCATAGTGTTGCTAATGCACGTTTTGTTTTACTACGGTGTGTGTTTCTAAACATAACATGCCCCCACTCCATTTATACTGTTTTAACGCAGCTCTGATTAAAGACTAAAAAACCAACAACTCTGTTTCAAAACTAGAAAAGGTTCATCGTTTTGCAAAGACGGTCCCTATGCAAAAAGCAAAATGGCAAATTCATATTTAACTTTTCATATTTCAATAATTTGGTATGTTGTTGCTGTCCATTCAGACCGGTCTAAAATGTCCTATATAAGGGACGATGGTTAAGCGTTATGTTATTTTGTTACAGGTAACGGACATGTCGTCACCTCGCAACATCGCCATCCTAGGACTAGCCACGTTTATTGGTCTAATTGTGCCCACTTGGGCTGGTTCAGTGACCGATCCAGTTAATACAGGTAAGCCAAGATATTGGACAATTTGAACAGAAACCCAGTCCAGCTTCTGATAGGCTTTTTATGTTTATTCATTTGATGTATTCATGGCTACGTATCATTCGGTGTTTACGGGTTCTAACTCACTTTATACTAGAATTGTATATACAAGACCTTATATTAATCCCGTCTGTCAATTGGAAATAAATCATGCATTAACCATTGAAGAAGATTAATTTCATAACGTTGTAGCCTTTACCCAAATACAAACGTTAAAAAATGTATAATTTGTACGCTCTAAGTAGTACCATACACTGCTATGAACATTTCCATGTTTGTCATCCAGTTGTACAGTATTGTATGTCTGTTTTTTTTGCCATTAAATAGACACACGTTTTCGTTTCTAATTGAAGATGAATCTTATATTCAGGAAATATTTCTATTATTAATTGAAACATTATCACTGAAGTCTAACGATGGTCAACTTTGAAACCAGGAGGTGAAAACAAAGTTTTGTGAAAAATATCACAATGCTATGAACTGAATCATGTATCACTGATAAAAAGGATAACACATCAAAAAACTTCTATCATCCGTTCCAAATTAGAAACTACACTTATTGAATTAAATAGGATGTTGCGATTCAATGGATTTGCTCTGACAAGAGTAAGACAAGAGAGCATTCTCAGTGTTACAACATCAGACCTGGATCATTTTCAGGTCTCGTACAATTCGACAAGATAATGGCCATGTTGTTGCGCAATCCTAGTCTGACAGTCATCATCGTGGCATGCTTCTTGGACAACACGGTGCCAGGTAAGAAACCATTTTGTTGTGGTTAAACGTCATTTATTTTTTACGTTTCATTCATTTAAAAAACGGCGTTTCCATCATCAAAATCCAGTTATATCCCTTGTTTTTTCCTGAACAAGCGCCTCTAGGCCAATCGTATCAACTCGGCAATCCCCGGCACAACTCGGTAGATATACCTCGTAGGTAGTTCATGAATACACCAGAAATCCTGGGGTAATTAGGCTGTTTTCCGGCGGATAACGCACATGACTACAACATGCACACAGGCACTATATATTTATGTAAATGCACACAAATTGGTTATATATCACAATTCAATGCGTTTTTTAATGTTTTCATAAAATATTATCATATCAACGCATCTTTGTTCTCATTTTATCAATCGTATCTTCTCGGTAATCCCCGGCTTGTGTCGGGGATTGCCGAGTAGATACGATTGCAAACGGACATGCCCTTCGTCAATGGCCTACTTTCAAAAAGGCTCCCCATCACCTCCGAGGTTACTTTAAGAAATGGCCGAGGTGTTCCGAATGCGTCTAGGCTTCACGTCATTCGGAATACAGTGTATCTGGAATGGAATGGTAGGGAGCCATCGATCCATTGTGCGTTGGTCGTTGGTTTATCATCAGTATCGGTATAAAACCCATTACTTTCCTCATATGGTGCAGGAACCTGTGCCACCAAGATTGTTCCAGTTTTGTAAGCATGCATATAAAGTAACGCCCATTTCCTTATGGAGTATGCATTGTGAACTGCGCCTCCTAAGCTATTAACTGCCTTCCAAAATGAACGCGAGATACAGATAAATCATTTAGCTTTGAATTATTTGAAATCCTAAGCTACCTTTAACTTTGCCACAGTAGAATGAAATATCTACGTCTGGATCATTCGGACTAAGCTTCCAGTTGCTTTCCAAAATCGACTTAATGTATAGATATGAGAGACGGATACTTTGTCGCTTTAAATTATTATCGCTATTAAACTCCTTTGGGAATGATGACAAAACCTAAGTCTCTTTACCCATCTTCACATGTACCTTTCCTGTTGGTCAAGACGGGATATCAAACATTTTGATTTACGATTTGTCATTTGTGAATATATATCCTGATAAGTTTTCTACGCTAGGTACAAAAGAGGAGAGAGGTATAGCCGCGTGGCAGGTGCAAACCACGGTTCCGGAAGACTTGGACCGAGAACTGTACGACGAGGGGTACGAGGTGTACGAACCGCTGTGCCCTCAATGGATCTTGGACTCGTCTATTGCCAAATATGTTCCATTCCTACCAACACAGAAAAAGGAAGCGGATGGGTTCAAAGCATGATTGTTGTGATGTTAGGTGTTACCTTAGACAGATATAGGCATTTTCTAAACGGCTGTGACTAACTTTGATAAAAAAGGGAAACAATAAATCGAATTAGATCTATTTCTTTACCCCTACGATTTTATACATAGGAGAAGCTTTCTCAAAGCTCATCTTCCCTTTCAACTAATACCTTTAATCTGTCCTATTGCCAAAACAGGGTCTTTGCTAATAGGTGGAATGAAGTATTCTTATACATTTTCTGTTGCTGTATTCAAACACACTGGATCACCTTTACATGTATTTCAATTAAGGTGATGCAGGGTCACTGTGGAAGTAATTGAATGATCAAATTCAAAGCAATAACAGGCAACTAAGATTTTATCAAAAAGGCAATTTCTCTATGATAATGGTAGGAAATCACTGTGACAAGAGGATGAAGTGCTTGTAGGGAGCAAAATTACTATTATGTCACGATGGTAACTAAAAACATTGGCGCATATGCTGAGATATAGAGTGAAGGTTTTGGTGATGTGGCAGTCCTTTTCTACTGATGATAAGAACGTTTTCTGTACCACACACGACAACTAAATTTATCCAACATGATTTGTGTATCAAAGAAGTTTTTTTTTGTACATTTGTCCTTGTTTTGAAGCATTGTATATATGGTAGTACTAAGATAAAAACGATTTTTTGATGCAACAATGTATGAACAATAGAGGTTTGCTTTCCTAAAATGTTCATGTGAATGATACTGTGTGACAAGCCTATATCGTGTGTTACTTTGTTGTAAAGATACTAGGAGCATAAAATGCTTACTATAGTGCATGTTGATAAATCTCATTGTGTGGATTTCAAATCTGTATGATTGGATGGTGAATAAAAGATAAAATGAAATAGATCTGTGATTTTTCTATCTATAAATAGCCCATCTTTTAAAAATATGCATTGATTTGTTTTTCGAAGGTAACACTAACATGGCTTTTTGATTGAGTTGTTTGGAATAAGGATTGCCTTTTCATTCAATGTTTTTTTTAACGTTTTAACCCTTTTTGTGTGCTTCTGGTATTTCTCCAAAATCAAATCATACTCTGTCCAGCCCACTGATAACATTCGCTTACAATATTCAAGCATTGAGAGCAGGGGTGGCAAAATCAATTGGCCATATTGCCCAACTTATCCAAAAGCCTTTTACGGACAAGCGAATTTTCACTGAATATTACTGTATAACACCCATACCGACAAGTGAAGGAAAATACTAGGCATTTACAGACAAGTGACTAAAATCAGATTTCGCCACTCCTGGAGAGACGAATGACTCATGTTGAATCCTTTAAATCGGAACCTTTGTATTCCAAGATTGACTGAACAGTCTGTGCTTGAAACTAATGTTCTTATTGTTGTTGTGCAAGGATTTAACGTAGTTTTCAACAGTTCTTTATCAATATCGAGGCGATAGCATCACGTGAAGCGTGTAAACAAGATACATGTACCACCAGGTAAGCTCATAAGAATAAAAATACGCCTGAAAGAGCCTAATAACTGTAATCAATGGCATATTAAGCTAAAGTTTCGGTCAATGCTCATTTGTCCGATTGCAGTTTATCACCGCTTTCATCCGTAATTCAATTATATAGAAAATATCCCTTGTTTCAAAGCAATACTTCCATTCGTTGAGCTCGAGATCGATCACGCTTTGAAGCATATTGTCTATGCAGTGTACATAATTGGGCCGCGTCGCGCGAAAAGGGGCACTCGGACATAAATAAAAACCACTGACTCAGCTCTTTCTTAGCGCTATTATTCCAGCTTCTAGTCACGACAGTTATCATTTGTATTTATTTAAAGGTAGAACTGGATGCCCTCTAAGATGGCAAACAGTGTAGCCCCAGACCAGCTGCCACGTCACTGACGTGGCGGCTGGTCTTGGGCTACACTGTTTGCTATGTCCGAGTGCCCCTTTTCGCGTGACGTGGCCCATATTACCATAAAGGAGAGTAATTATGAAAGTAACATATCCTTAATCAGACGTTTTGAAACACATGCTTTCGTCGGTTTACTTCGGTCGTTCTTGGCATGTATTGGTCGGGTTTGATCCCCCCAAACCAAAACCATACTGACAGACCAAATAACCACACAGAGCTTAATTTGACACCTAGCCTCTGCAGAGACGTTGTTGTTGTTTTTCTTTTCTTTCGAATACACAATTTTCATAAGATTTCATATAGTTGGATCCAACTATAACTTCTACCTCAGCCACCAAGTAATTGCGTGATCAACTGATATTATCGTAGACATTAACGTACATTTAATGTCGAACACATCGCATGACTACGCATTTTTTCGGACGCATTGCCAAGACAGATATTTGCTAAGGTGTCCGAATAATTTCGCGGCAACATTTGTAACTTTTGTATGCTGTTAAACTTACGAAATGTTGTGGAATCATACCTCATGCACTTACATAAGGTCAACACATGTATTGTTCTAATTAGATAGCAGTCTATGGAAGGTCACCCGGCCAATGTGTTGTATATACCTGGTCACGTATGCATTGTCACGTTTGGATGGATGTACCCATTTCCTGCTTTAATCTTTTACCAAATGCTAAATTTTCGACAGTCCGAAATTGAAAGAGTTTGCAGAGCACATTTTAAACTGTGATGAAATTGAAAATTAATCTTCTGATACGACAGAAAACATTGTTGGAAAAGGAAAAATTGCTTGTTAAGAGACAGTTCTCCTTTTCCCACAATGTTTCCAGACTCGTCTGAACCAAACTGATCAAATTCTGTTATTGTTTGTTAATGGGTTAACCAATTCCTTTATATGTTAAAATGTTAGGCTGGTTTTATCAAAACCAGCCACAGAAGACAATAATAGCTTGAACATCATACAAATCACTGTATTATCAACTGTAAAAAACCATTGTAATAAATGGATGAAGTTTTATATATGACCAATGTTTCGTTTATCTGCAAAGTTTCTATAGACTTCTAAAGCGAATCCGTCAGAGTGAAGTACTATGGAGTAAGGAATTAAGTATGATTATTAAGTATGGCCATTTAAAAGATTCGAAACAAAGACAGACAGAGACGATGTCTTTGTTAAAAAACACTATTTTCTTTATATATTAACCTTTGGTGATAATGGGAATTTTTGGCTAAAAGGAACTCTTTCTGATTTATGACACAGGGGTCTGATGACAAAGCTTTTTCCCCTCCACATTATTTCGTCTCGTTCAATTTTTACGAAATGAATTACTGCGTAATAGAATATGGGATCATGTGGCTCGTGCTCATGAATTGTCCTGTTTGTTTGAACTTACATAAAGAAATGCACAGTTCAAAGCACAACATGAGAAAATATTATGTATTGTTCGCGGTTACTATCATGCAATGTTGAGTAAAATTTTGTTCAAGACCAATGGTGGATTGGTAAAATAAATATTGCAGTTTTATGGCGTTTTCAACAGTATTTCAGTTATACCATGATGACCAGTGCACCCAGAAATGGTCGTGGAATTATAATGTGCATGAACGTTTAATCACTCCATTTAATTCGTTCATTAAAGGCGACTCTTAACATAGGTATCCATTCTTATCGTTTGCCAAAGAAAATTTCATTTTCTGTTGATGTTGCAATTCGGAAAAATTTAACTTCCGCTTTAAATGGGAGGAAATACGCCTTCAACTAAAGGGTTGCAATGCCGATGTTTGAATACATAAGCAGGTCATCGAATTAATTTTTAAATGGAACTTTTTATTCACTGCTTTAGAGGTAGGTTGGTTGGATTCTGTTTCTTCACTTATTATTCCCATTCAATGTGCGTTTTAACATTCTTGTAGCAAGTGACGTTTTCGTGATATTGTTTGAAAAGTATGAAAAGCTCAAATCACTTTTATTGTTGCAGTGAGTTCTTTCTTTTTTAATGTTATCTAGCAGTGTGATGCATAACCTTTTCATAAAATAGTGCGACCTGACTTCGTTGGATACACTTTTCAATTCGTACAGACTTCTTATCTAATTAAATGAAATCGTTATTTTTGCATTTTACAGATATCAGTAATACCATCTCGTCAAAATCAGCATTTCTGGTTTGATAACTATCTATGTTATCTAACCTTCAACGGCCAATAACAAGATATAGCAAGTATCCTCCATTGTCGACCCCAGTGATTCTAGCTCCATTGTGGACAATACCCGATTTTGTTGAACGCTTGGCTATCAAGAAACTAGTAAGTTTTAACAATTGTACTTTTGAATTTAGTTAATTACATTAGCATCTGATTGGGGAATTATACCATCGCTCGCACTAGGCACCAGACAATAGCTCAAAGAATTTAGCTTTTTTATTAAACAATGTTTGGCTTTGTTGACAGTCACTTATTGGCAACCAGAATCAACAAATTTTGAGTTTGGCGAAGTGAATCTATTTTCTTGTAGAGAATTTAAGTGATCACCACACATAGTCTAAATTCTACTTTGACATTCTACTTTTAGAATGATCTAACTTGTGTTTGTATAAACAGAAGTGCCCGAGCTCGAAGAAACCATCGCATGCTAGATAGAAAACTAAAGAACAATGACAAATAAAGCTATGGATGGGGTTACAAAACGTTTTCCCGCCGTTGGTGAATCAGACCGCAAGCTTTTGGATAAGGAAAAGGAAGAACAAACTCTTGAAAACGGAAATAGTGGAACCGGAAATGACGTCATCATTGAGCGGATGCCAAGGAAAGATTTGATATACGGCATCAAAGACACTCCACCGTTCTATATAACGATATTATGCGGTCTTCAGGTTTGTATTTCTATATCTGAATTCATTTATATCTGTTTTGCTCTATCTGATTATTAAGATATCTATCAACTTGCATTTTAAGACCTCTTTAACCACTTACATCATAAAGTTAAATGTTGTTTAAGGTTGTACTAATGCACTTCTCGCAAAGATACACTCCAACAAAAGAAGGAATTGAATTGCAAACAAGTAAACATAGACAATGACAATTTAGTGCTGAAACCGATTTCATGCTTATGCAAACTGGTTAAATCCAAGCCAGCCGCCAATTAAGTCGGGACATAAGGTTCTGGCAATAAGTACAGTAGAATAAGAGTGGGATGAAATGGATTCAGAACCTACAATAATATTATTTCTTGAGATTTTTTACCTTAAAAAGAGAAATTTTCCTTCAGCATGGTCTGATGGCCTTGAGTTCCCAGCTCGTTATTTCCCTGATGGTGGCGGATGCAGTATGCGCCTCGGACAACGAAAACATCAAGTCGAGACTTCTCAGCTCCACACTCCTAATGAGCGGCATCACAACCATCGCCATGACACTTTTTGGAGTGAGGTATATCGTGATATCTTAAACACTTCCGGTTCTTTAAACAATGGCGGGACGCATATCGAGTGTATCAAATGTTCATATAAAATTTGTTTAGAATGACTCGGTATTGTTTATTTTGCCAAGTTCTTTGTATGGTTTTCGTGAAGTACCAGTTATTAAGATGGTACATGTGTGCTGAAACCGTATTGTGTTTGAACAGTCAACAACACGTACCTCTGATGTTTCAAGCTGTAATATTGTTGAAATATCTACGTCGGGATCATTCGGATTAAACAACACAAGGTATTTGCAAAAGCACCCATCAATCATTCGAACACCTTTGATAACTTTGGCAGTGAATCAATGTACGTAGAGCCGAATCATTGCATTATAGTGTACCAAAAGATGGGCACTTATTGTTCCAATTATGTATCTATACTCTTGGCTTATTTAGCTTATTATTTGATCCGAGGTCATGCCATTTGATGGGGATAATTCTTGACCCAGTTTACACATTTCAGTTTTAGGTCTCAATTTCCAAGAAAACTAAATATTGATAGTGTACCACAAGTGTTTGTATGCTATCTTACATAATATCAATTGCCCTCCTTGTTACATGTCGTATATATACCAATGTACATCATACGTTACAGGATACCAATATTTCAAGGCGCCACCTCGGTATATATAGTACCATTGCTGTTGATGTCAAACCAAGACGATTCTTTTTGTTCCGGCGAAGGCGATGAATTGAAGAAGTTACGGCGTAAGTGGCATGAAACGAAAATGCTGTTTTGTTTACTTTTAGTTTATTCATCCATTCTCTTCTTGTCCAAATAGTTTAACAAAAGAAGGGAAGCAATTATTCACATGTTTGGAAGGTTTCTTTCTGTATATGCCATGAATGTCTTTTTTTTCTTGTTCTTTTCTTCTTTCATTTTTTTTCATATATTGCTTGTATTTTCTTCTGTTTGAAGCAAACATGAATGTATTAATTTTACATCTATTATTAGCTTGTCATTTTGGCAAAAAACCAAAATCAAACAAACAAACTTCAACAAATATCTAAGTAAACAAAATGATGTCTATCATATCACGGTTAAGTATGTTTTCATAACTCAATACATGTTGATTGCTTTAAATGTATTAACTTCATATATAGATAAGGGACATGCGTATATTTTAGACAGCATAAAACTGTTTTGGCATTTATACGAAATGGCATTTGGGTTCTACAAAGATACTTCTTTCACTTGTTAAGAATTCCCCTTCGAACATTTCATATTACATTACGTTTATTTCCAGTTCAGTTAACGAACTCTACTGCTGGTAATGACTCGGTCAGCATGGTCGAGACACTGCTAGAAGAGAAGATACTAAGCAATATACAGAAGGTAACGAGAACTATAGTTTACCATATTAAATAATATGGGCCGCGTCACGCGAAAAGGGGCACTCGGACATATAAAAAAAGCGCTGACTCGGCTCTTTCTTAGCGCTATTATTTCAGCATCTAGTCACGAAAGTTATCATTTGTATTTATCTAAAGGTAGAAACTTGATGTCCTCTTAGATGGCAAACAGTGAAGCCCCAGACCAGCCGCCACGTCAGTGACGTGGCGGCTGGTCTGGGGCTACACTGTTTGCTATGCCCGAGTGCTCCTTTTCGCGTGACGTGGCCCATATATTAAGTCAACACATCGAGGGATCAGTCCTAGAACGTTCAAAGTCCTTCGTTTTGGTTAACAAGCCATTAAAGAGACGAATCTATGACAAATTAGGAAAGTGTGAGAAAACTGGTTTTGATATAGAAAACGACGCCTGGCATATCAATAGTTTGTTGCAAGACGATTAGTAAACGTTACTTCCATGAAGGGCTCACAACCTTGCAATAACCCTTTGCAATAACTCTTTGATTCGCATTAACATACAACTGACCTTTCGAAAAAACGCCTTTAAAATGAATATCCATGAATGTTAAACCATTGACAGTGTATTTAAGATTCGACAAAAGAAAGCACCTGTGCACTTGAATATTGCATTCAAAAGCTCTTTCTTTGAGAATAACCCCTACAAACATTGGGGCGGGGATCTGTCGAATGGTCAATTGGAGAGCAGTTCCTGATGCCAAGCAGTAATAAACTGTCTGTGCGTACTCAAGTTTTGCTCACAACATTCTTCGCTAATAAAACATTTTACAGTCGTCTTAACAAGCTTTGTCTGAAACACTTTGTAACCATTACATGTACATGTACTACTGAAGATATCATGTTTTAGCTCCAAGGCAGCCTCATGGCGGTTGCCGTGATACACGCACTGTTTGGTATGAGCGGAATACTGACCGTGCTGTTGCGATTTATAGGACCATTGACGATTGTGCCCACCAAAATGTTATCATTTGTCTTCTTCGCTGGGCCTGCCGTGAAGTATGTGGAGGTGAACTGGGGAATCACTTTCTCGTAAGTACTTAAACCTATTCCCCAGAGTAAAGGAATGTATGACTGGTCCTTATTGAAGGCAACAACAAGCGTCAAACAACAAGTATGAACATATTATTTTATACATGTATTTCGGGTAGAAGCAAGGATGCAAATGCAAGAACTAAGAAGCAATTCATCCTTTGGACCAATGTGATTTTAGCGCTTTCCCAATGGCTTGACCGTTTATAATTGTATTACCCTTACGGACTGGTTATACCTGAAGCCATCTTCATCTTTTTTGATCTGGGCCATCACACAATAACTTGTGTACTGTCAGCGTACTGTCGAGTTGCATTAAAAAGCGCATACACAAACGAAAGACCAAAGCACTGAATAAACTTATACACTTACACCTCGTTCATAGTATTTTCTTGCAATCGCTGTATGAACGATGTAATTTATTTCTTATGGCTAGCGATTCTAATATTCAGAACAGTGGCAATGTCGCTGATACTGTCTCTCTACCTGGCTAAATACGACATGCCCGTACCTCTGTGGTCCCCAGCCAAGGGATTCCGAATGGGATGGTTCCCAGTGCACCGTATATTTGCGGTAAGATGTTATTCATTAGTAGTGTAGATCCTTATGTTCTCATGTTCTAGTTTTGATTGTAAATGTCTTCGATGAGAAACCTAACATTCTGTCATGCATTGATATGTAAGAGCCGTTCCTACTTTTAGACAATTACCATTACCTAAGATTGTGCCGATCGAAATATTTCTCATTGACAAATAGTTTAATGATCAATCTATGGTCTGCGTTCAGAAAACTGTAATTTGAACATTTACATGGAAATATTTGAGTGTGTATTGCGTTTTATAAATAAAATAATGCGCTTAAATATGCCATCCTTCCTTTTGAGCATAGTCATATCAATAAAACACTCGCATCCCGTACTGTCTTGAAACATCTACAATTTATTACTGCTTTAGTCGACTTCCAAATCATCAATAAAGCAACACCCTGTACAAGGCTTCGTACTCGATCCACAGGCACCCATCAATAGCTTACTAAATTGGTTGCTTTGCGGTCTATTGACGTATGTTGGCGCGTTGACATACAAACTTTACATGTCGTTGTACTCAATTAAATATATATGTACTGATCGCTACCGTACTGCACTGGTTGCTTTGCAATTTGTTGACGTATGTTTGCACATTGATTTACAAACTGCCTTGTACTCAATCAACCGTTACAATAACTTCTAAATCCATGGCTTTGCGGACTATTGACCTATGTTTGAGCATTTACAAAAAACTGTACAAGCCTTTGACCTCGATCCACAGGCACCCATCGCTATCGTACTAAATTGGTTGTTTTGCGGTCTATTGACGTATGTTGGCGCGTTGACATACACACTGTACATGTCCTTGTACTCAATCTATATATACTGATCGCTACCGAACTGAACTGGCTGCTTTGCAATCTATTGACGTATGTTTGCGCATTAACACACAAACTGTACATGTATTTGTAATCAATCTACAGGTACTGATCAATACAACACTGAACTGGTTGCTTTGTAGTTTGTTGACGTTTGTTTGCGTATTGACACACAATCTGCCTTGTCCTCAATCCACCGTTACTATCACTCCTAAATCCATTGCTTTGCGGATTATTGACCTATGTTTGCGCATTTACAAAAAGACTGTACAAGCCTTTTAACTCGATTCACAGGTACAAACCGCTACCGTACTAAACTGATTGCTATGCGGTATGTTGACGTATGTTTGCGTATAGACATACAAACTGTACACGTCTTTGTACTCGATGCACAGTAACCAATCACTATCTCTACTGATTTGTTGGCTTTGTGTTCCGCTGATGTGTTTATGCGTTGACACAACAACTGTACATGACTTTGTATTCGATCCACAGGTACTGATCGCTACCGTATTAAACTGGTTGCTATGTGGTCTGTTGACGTATATGGGCGCACTGACAGACGATCCAACCAATGTTGGATACAGGGCGCGTACGGACGCAAGGATACAGATCGTGTCGGACATACCCTGGATCATTGTCCCCTATCCAGGTCTGTGTAAATAACTTGTGTTTTTTCAGTTTGTCGCTGTTTTAGGAATATGTAAAAAAAAAATCGGCGAGAGCGCTGCGGTTCTTTGACATAAGGGACGGCCTACTATTATGTCTATTTTACTTGAGGAATCGGAATAACATGCCATTGATTGTGAATTCTCTTACTTGAAAACAGTCGCGAACTAGCACAAGTGGTCTTGGGACATATTCTAGGTAAATATATACTCAAGCCAGTCTTCTGTCAAGTTGTGCATAGTATCACAAACGGACTGTTTGTGGAGACAAACGAACTGTTTGTGGAGACAAATGAACTGTTTGTGGTTTTATTAAGGCTGGTTACATAGAAAGCGTTTTGTTTTCTTGCGATACCCTGATAGTCGTTTTGATTCGTAGTCGTTGAAATAAAGTCACGCACATTGGTATTGGGAGTTATACTTTTGAAGTAACGTTCAGCCCTAGAGAGCGTACAAGTGTCCGGACGTTACTCGGTAAAGGCGTTTTTGACCCCGCCTTGGCAAATAATGTTCATGTCATGACAGACGTCTATTAAATGGATAACTTTGAAAATTTGCTGGCGCAAAACATGCAATGGGTTATATATAAAATGCTTAACTTTTGAATATGCTTGAATCTTTGTCCAGGTCAATTCGGTCCAGTCCAATTCAGCGACAGAGCGTTCGTGGCATTCCTTGTGGCGACGCTTCTTTCCATCCTCGATTCGATTGGAGACTACTACGCATGCGCACGGGTGTGTCGTATTCCGGTTGGCCCCGCCCACGCCGTCAACAGGGGTATACTGACGGAAGGGGTGTGCACTTTTCTCTCTGGGTTAGTCGGTTGTGGGCACGCAACGTCCTCGTACGGCATGAATGCTGGCGCCATAGCTATTACCAAGGTCAGAACTATTTTTAAACAAATATCATATGATTATTTGAAACGAACCGAGTAAAACTACAGTGGAACCTCTCAAAGAAGCAATCACATCCGATCATTGGAAAAGACAGTCGTCCACTGATCAGAAGTGTTGTCCTTTGTTCTCTATAACAATACATAAGGTTCCCTAACATGCAAACCATTTGTTTGTTGGCTCTGTGTTATTTTGCGCGTCATATATTTTTCCCGGGTTATATTACGAAGCATGACTCATGATTCCAAACTTATCTACCAATAAGAGCTTGTCAAGATTGGATGAACCTTCAAAATTTCGTAAGTCAGCTGGGAGGATGTCCCTTAATATAGACTAAATTCTACCGCTTCCGTAATCTATATCCACGTGAAAAAAGGAATGTATGATTTCAAAGCTCTGAGATTTAACCAATCGTTCTACAGTGGCGCCTGTAGTCTGACAAAAATGATGAAAAATCACATCTTACATAGAAAAGTTGAGAAAAGTGACCAAAATTATGTTTGTTGCGTTTGTTGCTTAATGTTCCAATGTTACCTGATCCATACTTACAAGCTTACCTGTGGTCCTTTTTTTCTCAGGAACTAGCTTTCCAGTAGGTATATTTCCCCTATCATCTATTATGCTTTTATGCTTTGATAGAGATCCAGTACTTCAGACTTCAACTGACTTATGCCTTTTGATATTATCTTTAAAGTGCAAGAGGAGTGAACAAATACTAAGATATATCATATCTATCGGTGGTTTTACGTCCATGTGAATTTGCCAATTCAGCAGGATATTCATAGGACGGGACCTCGGTTTTATGTCTCATCCGAAGGACTGGTGGGGCGGGGAACACTAGAAAAAATCACTGACATTTCCATGATTCATTGACTCGATTTTCAGGTCGCTAGTCGAAGTGTGTTTGTGTGTGCCGGTGTAATCTACATTCTATTCGCCATATTCGGAAAGATCTCGGCTGTTTTCGTGTGTATTCCATATCCGGTACTGGGTGGCGCCATCTTAGTAATGTTCGGATTATTGATCGGCGTTATTATGTCTCATTTAGAGGTATGCAATTGTTTGTTACATTGTTTTTTTTGTTTGGGGTTACACTAATTTCAAAACAATTAGTAATACTCTGGATAAAAGTAAATATTCCTTTTCTGTTTGCCGTCGTCGTGTGAAGTTGCTAAAAGTACCATTACTAATTGACTTTTGGTCTTCCTCACAAGAGGCGAAACATCTACCTCTGCGCAATTGCGGTGATTTTGGTGAAATTTAAGCGAAGTACCTTACGTGTATTTGGCATACATCTGCTGATTTATATCATAGGTATATTAGATATGCACAGTACGTATATAGCAGATCACTTATTCTGTGCTGTACTAGGTTCAAAGAGGTGAAGGGTGGCTTCAGGTATAATCAGCCTATAAGGGTCAAATTATGATAAACGGTCAAGCCATCAACCTACCATAAGTTAGCTGGAATACTTCCTCTTTCGATAAACGTTATATGCTTCACCAGGGTAAGAGCCTCACGGAAAAGGTTAATCTACATGAATGTTTCCTCACAAAGTGACTTCTTATAAACCAAGTGAGTACTAAGAATTCAACTTAACAAATGGTGTACTTCATATATACGCGTAATACGTCCTAGATTATTGCTATGTTTTAGGTAACTCAGATGTCATCGTCCAGAAACATGGCCATACTTGGTGTTTCCATCTTTGTCGGGTTAGTCGTTCCCACATGGGCGAATAAAGTAGCACACCCTTTAAATACAGGTAAAAAGGCTTAAACAAAATACGATACATAACATAATCTAAGTGTAAACTATCGCTGTATCTTAATTGTGTTGTGTAAACGTCAAAAAGAAAACAAGTCTCTTTTTAGTTTTTACCTAAGGTAAGCTATAAATGGTGCTATGTGTTCATAATTGTAACACAACACCATATTATATTTACTCAATACTTCATGTCTTTCGTTATTTCACATTAATAATCACGGAACACGTCTCAAATATAGGAACAAAACATATTCAATATATGGAACGACAAGACACCGTTTCGAGAAAGGAGAACTCGTTTAATCACAAGAGACGGTTTCTTCTATTAAACATTATTTTTGAATAACGTTTTTGTCAATGGTTTGTTAAATTAAGTACGCATATAGGAATCGGTTGAAACTTCAATAGAAGCGAAACAATCACCATAGATGCATCTATAGATGCAACAAGTATATATTGTTTCGGATTTGCAAACAAAACCAGTACGTTAGAAGCATGTGTTATGCTTTCTTATCAGGAATTTAAATCCATTTGAATGACCTCTTTACCCTCCCACAAGTGTCAATGTAAAATGAAACATGAAGAGAAGAAATAAGCACACAATAAATCATTTTTAAATAAATGTTTATGGGAAAATAGGAAAAAGGGAGGACTTGCTCAGAATCCATTTCCATTACTATCTGTTATCAATGTTCCATATGTCAAGACTAGAGGAATTTGTTTGCAGCCAACATATGATGAAAAGACGGAACCAAATGCATTTTTTGTTTACTTACAGGTTTCGAAAACTTTGACCGCATTATGTCTATGTTGCTAAGGAATCCAAATCTGACTGGGATGATTATTGCATGTTTCCTTGACAACACGGTACCGGGTAAGTATCTAAAACCTCCAAACGCGTGACACTTTGGACAGTTTGAAAGAATAAGGTTTAGGACGTTTTCTTATTAGAAAATATAACAAGACAACTATGGATGACGTAGAATAGTATTGCATTGAACCCTCACCATGCATGACATTCATGCATCAAGCATGTATACAAGCGTCCAGCCGAACACACTGTGCATACATTACAGTTACAGTGTTTTAAGATTGAACAGCGATGTACGTTATAAGTAAAATATATACATTCATACACATTGTTATCTATGTCTATGATGCATTGCAGGCACACTAGAAGAGCGGGGCCTGGCCGCATGGCAAGAGAAGAAGGACGCAGACGGCGGTTTCGCGGTGCTCGATCCCAAGCTGTACGACGAAGGATACGAGGTGTACGAACCCCTGCTGCCACAACGACTTCTCCACTGGAATATCGTGAAATACATCCCGTTCCTTCCCTACAAGGGAGAGACTAAACGGGCTTCGGCGTGATAAGCCCTGGTTGCATGTAGAGATGTATGTTATCCCTTCGAATGCAGGGTTTGCTCTTGACCCAAAACTTAAGATAATAAGTGACCCCAATTCCCGAAAATAACCCCTAAAGGAAATCATTTTCAATTCACAATTCCAAATTAAAGGGGCCAAACTTGTTCCAAATGTAAAATAGATTTTTCAATCGCCTTTCATCACTGTATAATCAACATGGACAATGGTGTACTGTTCGGCTAGTGAAAATTCACGTGGAACTGTTAACGCGTTTGGTACGTTTATCTCTATAAGTTTTTATCCAAACACAAACCTTGATTCTAAATAGGCTAGGTATGAGCTATGTGACAATGTTAAATAGCAACGGATCACGTAAAACTGTTTACCACGTTGGATATATTATATCTCTATGTACTGTTATCCAAATATAAAATCTTGACTCGCAATTATGCTTGTCATGTGATAACATTAACCAGTCTGATGTATCATTCTTAACTTCTAAATAAAAGAGAATGTTGTTTTAAATTTACGTTCTTGTCACAAGATTCTCACTAAAACGCTATGTAATAACTGGGATAAAAGTTGTAACTGTGTTTAGAATGAAATATCTAACTACGTCTGGATCATTCAGACTGCCTAGGCTTCCCCATTATGTGTTTTCTACATCTCTGATAGATGTGACGGGCAACGACCAAACACTGCTGACTGTAGCTCTAAATAATTCGTAGGCGGTAAAATGAAGATCAAAGCACTGAAATAATTGGTGAAGGATCAGTATTTGCGTTAATGTAACAGTCATATAAGCTGAAGTGTAAATTCAATAGATATACATAAAATATAATAACAACCCCCATGTTTTTATATGCTTGTCTCAAAATAGTAATTCATTTGAATCACATTTAACACAACCTTGTTGAGCTTACACAACATTATTGTTGAGCTTACACAACATTGTTGGGCTTACACAACATTGTTGGGCTAGAGAAAAATGTTCCAAACTCAACATAAAAGAGTACGCATTCTAGATGTAGGGCTAGTGGGTAGTTTCTTAGTGTGTTACAGAGAGTAAGTAGTCTTATCTATTTGTTAAATAAATGAGATCTTTTAGTTTTATTAGCCTTTATTCTTTATGTTCAAGACTCATACACTCACCTCTAAACCTGTCCACTCACATAAACACACTTTAAAGCACTTGCAGTTGATGACCCAAAAAACCATTGTGCGAAAAGGAGAAATTGCTTGTCAAGCAATTTCTTCTTTGGGCACAAACTTTCTTCCCAATATAATATGAACCCCTTTGTAATATATTCTTTACAATAATCTTATTTGGCTTGGACTGAACAAAACCATAAATAACATAGCTGGGGTAACATGCAAGCTTGGGAATGAAAACGATCATAAATAAAGGTAAGTTAACTTGTAAGTTTTTATTATTATTTTTAATTTACCATTAATTATCCATTATCAATCTAATATGTTATTTTTCCATTTTTTTAATAACACCGATAACTGTCATGCATGAATAACACGCATCTTAATAGTACAGAAAATACAAAAACAGCCCTTGTTAAGAACATGGAGTAATGAACGTTATGAAATATAACACATGAATGAAATGTAAAATCCTTCCTATATCTAAAGAGAGTATAACAATTTAGTTAAATTTATGTTTAAACAAACCATTAAAACAAATCTCATGTAGTCATTGCAGATGTCTATGATTATATTATTTTCAGATGAAATTGAATATGAGTTACATGAAAATCAAAATGCATGACAATGGTGTAGAGAAATCGTTTCCTTCTTACTTTAAGTGATATATCTAGGGTTCAATGCAATACTATAGCAATGCAAGACTATAGTAAGTGCTTCATGTTTGTGAAGCACTTACTATAGTCTTGCATTAAACCCTCCATATATTGTATGGTGTTTAACATCGTGTCAACAATTTTTTGCTTTGGTTATGTTACTGCTTTCCTGGATCCATCAGTACTAGGAAGTAACATCTCAAATGCATCCTTTATCCGATATATTCATGGTTACATAATTGTTAAAGGTATGAAAGTAAAAGCCCTTTACTTTTTTTTTTAGTAAAGACCCCTTTTGAGCTGTTTACCTCTATGCAACATCTTATATTATTCAAGGGTCCTCAATTAATTCATCAGTTGATTATTGTAGACCTTTTGAGTCTTTCAATTCTTCAAAGGAAGAGAGATAGCATGCTCTCTCTAAATATCTGGTTAAATCTGAAATGATGTAAGGGCATAGTCTTACAGCAAAGGTATATTTCATCAACCATTCAAAATTGAGACAGCTTAAATACAGTCATAATCTCTTTACAATTACAAGATGCTTTTCCAATATCAAAGCCAGGAAAACGAGGTTATTGAGTGTTTTGAAGCAGTCCGGTTTAAAACCAAGGTAACCCCTTCACTCAATAATACCAAACTATATCATTTTTGTTGCAACAGGATTGATAACCACTGCGAAAAAGGCATATCTAATGCTATCTATGTTTTCATCACTATGGTGCCCACCACATACATGAAACTTAATAGATTTTTTTTTTCCATATCAAATTTTCAAATCATAAATTCCTATATGAATGAATGGTCAATAAAAATTGAGGATTGGATATTGAATATGAAAAAATATTAATGCTGGAAAAAGAAAGCAGTAAAAACTCTCAAGGCACTCTTATTTCTTGTGAAAAATCTCCAACTATGACATTTTGTATGATATAAAAAAATGACCTTAAGTTTTTTGATGTTTTATAATCATCCTTGTACATTTACTCTAAAAAAAATTGTATTGTCTTTGATATACCAAATGCCATGAGCAGTGAAGACATCTCAAGATATTTGTGTAAGGTGAATGTTACAGAAAGTAGCTCACATGAAAACACTTCAATCCTAGCTTACAATCCCATTGGATTGTGAGTTAAATAACAAGCGACAGACGCATAGCTGAGACTGTTTGAATATCAAACACTTGAACTAGTGGGTCCAGGGCATGCTGCCTGGAATCATCTTTTTATTTGCTTTTTTTGTGTGCTAATTTTATGACTATTCATGAAAAAGAAAATAAACTTGTATCCAATTTCATGAAAAACAAAATGTGATTAAAAAAATTAAACCAGAATATACCGAGATACATAAAGAGGGTTTCATTCTAAAGATTTGTAAAAAAATCTTAACACACATGGGTATGTGCATATGCCCAGCTACGCGCCTGACAGAACTCTGTTACAAGAAACATCTAGGCTATAATGCTTAAAATCACACAAAAGGAGTACCTCTATTATTAACTGTATCAATGGCCAGGTATCTTACTCAATATCAACCCTCTCCCAAACAATAACGACATTTGACCACTTTGTTGCAGACGGCTTTAGAAAACATTGTGGGAAAAGGAGAAATTGCTCGATAAGAGCAATTTCCTCTTTTCCCACAAGGTTTTCTGCTCTATCTGAAGAATATGTTCCAATTTCATGACATTTTGAAATGTCGTCTGCAAACTCTTTTAATTTGGGACGATAAAAAATTTGTTGTTTGGGAAAGGGTTAAACGAAATATAGCCACACTTGATAACGTGACATCGAAAAGTATTAAATCCTGAAGTAAGACACCAGCCAAGAACTACTGTTTCCTTTGTTACAAAAGGTGTAAGAGGTGTTTAGGAGTATTTCCCCCTTGTTCACAATGGTTTCTATTCCATATCACAAAGCATACTGCTTTCAAGCTTTATAGTTCATCATTTTTATACCTTTGCCACCGGTTTCTTTAGTTTTACAATGCTTACTGCTTTCACCCGATCCCATACATAAAGATTTGTGACTGAGCCAAATTGAAAGAAATGGCAGACAACAAAATATGCAACGATAACATATTGGGTAGAAACCAATGTGAAAATAGAATACATCGCTCATTATGAGCAGCATATCTTTTTAAAGAGGTGTTTGGTATAGGGTTAAACAACTTATATAAGTAATCATTTGCCAGTTACAAGAAAAGTAAATGAAACCATTGTAGCAAAAGAACTTCCTACAAAACTTCAATTCAATTACCAACATAAATGGTCATAAAAATTAATTTTACACTTTGTACAATAGATCAAATGACTTCTAATGTTGAATATATACAAATGTACAATGGAAATTTGGCACCAAGTGTGTTTGATTTCACTCAATAATACCTACAACAGATTTTCAAGACAACATTATAATATTACCCTTTTTATAACTTGTCCATATCAAAGCAAATGCTGACAAAAAGTATCAAAACTTGCATGTTGTTCATAATTCTAGTAAGAAACCATTGTGAATACAGTGAACCCTCGTTTATCCGAACATGTCCGTTCTCAACAAAATGTCCGGTTTACCGAATAATCCGGACTAATGAAGCAGAGCATGTTCTTATTCACATTTAGACATAAACGGTCTGTATGAGCGTTATATACTTATAACCCTTTAGCAAACGCCAAATTGTCGACAGTTCCAAATTGAAAGAGTTTGCAGAAGACATATCAAAACGTGATGAACTTCAAAGATAATCTTCTGATATGGCAGAAAACATTGTGGGAAAAGGAGAAATTGCTCGTCACGAGCAATTTCTCCTTTACCCACAATGTTTTCAAAAGTCGTCTGCAACAAACTGGTCCAATAATTCCGTTCCCTTACAATTTCGTTCGGATTGCGAGACATCCGAATAATCGGGGTCCGGATAAACGAGGGTTCACTGTATAGAAATGCACATTAAAAGCAACTTCTCAACAAGTCACAGTTGCTTCTAACTAGTTTTACTGCAGTTGTTTTAGAAAAGAATAGATCAAAGGAAGATTTCCTAAAAAATAACTTTGTTCTTAAACAGATTCCTTAAACATCTAGTGATGAGTTACCACAAATGACAAAATGAGCAATAATTGGGTTAATTGTGTTTTAAGGATTGTCATCAACAATTTCATTAAATCATTCAAAATTTACTTAAGCAACCCAAAATTTACTAGTGGATAAGTGTGTGGGCAGCATTTGAAGGGGTAAAGGAGAAATGGTAAAAAAGACCAATGATTTTCTTACAAATGAGACGAAATAAAAGCATAAAAGACGCACATGTAAAAATAAATAGAATGTCCTTTTTTCATTTTAAGAATATATATTATATATATATATATCTAGTTAACTTAAAAACACTCCCAGGTTACTTGTCCAACAAATATGGACATTGAGTCTAACAAAAACAAAAATTAACTCAAATATCCGCAGTAAAACTAAGTCAAGGGTAAAGAGTATTTACATATCTGACATTTCAAGCTTTCTTGTCATTAAAAGCCCTACAAAGTTGGTTCTTCATCAGAATAGTCCATACCCGTCTGGACCATTCCATTTTAAGTAATAACAATTCGAAGTTTTTTAAGATATAAACAAATACAAGATAACTGTAAAGAAGAAAAGACTTTCGAAAACTAATTTCTCTTTAAAGTTTACCTTCAATTTGCATATAAATTTACTAACCATCTCAACTCAAACACTGTTTTTAATACTTAGCAATTTTAGTCTAATGTTGCTTTCATTTAAGACAAGACCCATAATTGGTTATAAGCGAACGGGTTAATCAAATAACTAATTCCTCTTGCCACTACTGTGTCCCTCCCCTTGACTGGAGGATAACAGATCAGGGTTACTTCCCCTGATACGTTCGTTCTGTAACCAGCTCATCATATTGCTGCTTGGCCCAAGGTTGCTATGTTCGCCGACAATAGGCCGTAACTGATCCCAAGCCGATCTTCGCTGCTCCTTGTTTGTGGCTTCTCGGAGTGCATTCATATGTTCCAAGTCGTTTGTACCACCAACTGTGTGTCGACGTCGTTTCCGCTTATCACTTCGCTTGCTACGATTGGCCGGTGGCGGAGACGCTGACCTGCTTTTCCCAGAGTTATTTTGATTTTTTGACTGCGTAACACTTTGATTTTTAAACTCATCACTTTTATTTTTGTCTGTGGTAAGACTTTTAGACAGTTTCACGTTCACTTCAGTTTTCTCCGATTTTGTTATCGCCCGGTACTCCGGTCCAGTTCGCACAGGTTGGGGCACCATCTTCGGTTCCCATTTCAGCGGACTTGTCAAGGTCACAGATGACATCACAGGTTTCGAAACAAATTGAGGCACTGAATAGCTGACACTATGCCTGCTGTCGGCAGACATTACAGACGGACTGGAAATAACAACCATTACCGAAGAAACGCGGGAATCAATGTCCTGCCGATCCGCCAATCTCATAGGTGGAATATTAACAGTGGCGTTTTCTACAGAGTATGTCAAATCACTTTGCAAGTTCATACCGTGAGCATTCCTGGCATCGGTATACATGGGGTTAAAGGTTGTTGATCTCTCAAACCGCGTTGCCAGCCCTATCTTAGCATCTGTTTTCGGAGGAGTTCTATGTAAACTAGGGTCTCTGAATTGTTTTGCGGGTAAATCCGTCGCACTGCTAGGTCTGCTCATCATAGATAAAGGGACCTGAGGAGGAAGGCCAGTCTGGTTGGACTGACTAGGGGGCGTGTCCACGGGGTCAGATTTACTACTAGTGGTGTTTATCGATGTGCTACTAGATATAAACTTAGAGTGTCGGTTGGCTGGATTGAACGAGGAGGGTCCAATCTGAGGTACCTTTTGACTAGATAAAGTCTGTAACTTTTGATCGAAGGTCGATGTCAAGGTCGTTAGAAGGTCGTAGCCATCCTCAGAGTCAGTCGAAGCCCATGACATTCTATTGTCTCTCTTTTCGATAAGGTCAATCAAAGAGTCTAAAGAACCCCTGCGTATTGAACTACTCCGACTCAACGCACCAAGTCTTCGTTTCGTATCAACACCACCCTCCCCTTTCACTCTCTCTAAAGGGTCGCCTTTCCTGGCACGCACATGTGCTAGAGGTCTGCTGTGCATATGGCCATGCCCATCTGTCATGTTTTCCAGGGAACTAGTCCGTTTAGACTGCGACACTAATGATTCAACACTTGTTTGCCTGGGAGGTCGAGACGATCTCTCGCCCCTTACAGACTGAGTATTGCCTTTAATTACAAAATACTTCCCACCTCCCGGCGAATCCTTTACACTATATTTACCACTAGCTCCACTGGGCTTTCTGCTTGAAGCTGTTTTAGGAGTTCTGAGAAGATCGGTCTCCAGTTTCCGTTTATTGTTATAATAATCACTAAATCCATACTGAGAATACTGGGCATTAAGCAGATCTTCCACACTATGCCTATCCTCTATTTCTAACTCCTGTTGGGTCTGTAGAATGTCTTGCTCAATTCTCTGCTTCTCTAGCTTCCGTTTCTCCAGTTCCCTCTGTCTTCGTTCCTCCCGTTCTCTCAGTGCCCTGGCCTCGAGTTCGATTCTCCGTAAACTATTCAGAGTTTCCCGACTGAGTCGATAATTGCTGCTTTGGGTGCTATGTGACATCTCAAGTTCGTCATTTTTATCCATGAATGACTCGTCCGAGAAATAACGCATATTTGGAGAGAGGTAGGTAGATCCGGATTCCTTGTCTGCGTCCATGTACTCAAAGTCTGAGAGATCCCGTTCAAAGTCCTGAGACTTTGCCATGCGTCGATCTGGACTTGCCTCCGATGGTGTGGACTGAAGGATCTCAGAGGATCTCTGCATCTCTGTAAGGTTAGGACTGCTCATGGATGTCGTCTCAATCTTACGTCGAAAAAGAATTTCTTGATCGATATCGCGTTCGTTATACTTTGGAGGGGGTTGTTCTGTTACAGAAACACTCCGTTTTGTCCCTATTGCATCTTCTCCCCTCAGTTTTCTGTTGGCGGCTTCTACTATACTGCTTACTATCTCTTTAGGGTTGATAGAGTCTGAAAGGAAAGAATTCATGATACAAATAGAAAGAATTTGGCACAATGATATCATATCAATACATTTTTGATAAGTGAAGATGTACATTTTTTTTGTTACATTATTATTAAAATAATACTTTTTATGATCTCTTTTGGGTACATGGAATATAAGGGATACACAGTGTTATCATGATAACAATTAATTCTTGGTTAAAACAATGATAATATACTTTTCAGCAAAAAGTGTTCATCTTTTCAATATATACAGTGAAGCCTCGTTTATCCGGACCCCGATTATCCAAATGTCTCGCAATCCGAACGAAATTTTAAGGGAATGGAATTATTTGACCAGTTTGTTGCAGACGGCTTTGGAAAACATTGTGGGTAAAGGAGAAATTGCCCATGACGAGCAATTTCCCCTTTTCCCACAATGTTTTCTACCATATCAGATGATTACTTTTTAATTTCATCACGTTTTGAAATGTCATCTGCAAACTCTTTCAATTTGGGACGGTCGACAGTTTGGCGTTTGCTAAAGGGTTATAAGTGTACAGGTGCATACAGACTGTTAATGTCTTAACGTGAAAAAGAACATTCTCTGCTTCATTAGTCCGGATGATTCGGTCATTCGGACATTTTGTTGGGAACAGACGTGTTCGGATTAACGAGACATCACTGTACATTGAGTTTATTGCACACTGAAATAGTTTGCAATGGAGTTGATCAAGGGGACAACCTTAAAAGAAAATGACTTTAAATCTAAAAGTAACAGTAAGTGAAATCACAGCACATTACTTTTTTCAACAAGCAAGTTTCGTTGTTGTCACAATGAACTACCAAAGCATGATAACCAGGATTGAGCTTTCATTTTCTATAACCATTTCAAAAAAGATTTTCCATATGTCACAAGGCCAGTGCACATACTGACCCTTATGTTGTTGGTACTGACTTCATACTTATGCAAACAGGTTAGATCCAGGCCAGCTGCCAAGTAAATTGGTGGCTGGCCTGTGATCTAACATGTTTGCTATTCTAGGTATCTTTCCTTTACAAAATTGAGCAGATATTTAAGGTTTTGGAAAGCAGATGGCACAAAATATATATTTTTAGAACATAACCCAGCATTCATAGGGTAAACGCTTTACCAATCGCCAAATTTTTAACGGTCCCAAATTGGTAGAGTTCGCAGATGAGATTTCAAGATGTGATAAAATTGGAAAAAAATCTTCTAACAGGGCAGTTAACATTGTAGGAAAAGGAAAAATTGCTCCTTACGAGCAAGTTCTCCTTTTCCCACAATGTTTTCTGAAGTCATCTGCATCAAAGTGGTCAAATGTCTTTATTATGGGTTAAGGTACCATTCCCTTAATGAACTAGTTATACTAACCAAGATCTTCCCTGGAGCTGCCGGCAGTTTGAGCAGACAGGATGGATGTACACTCGGTCGCATCTTCCTCTGTCGGTACATAGTTGTCCATGTCCCAGGAACCAAAGAACCACTCACACTACAAACAGAGAAATACAACATGTATTCTAGGGGCACATGTATGCTATCTGAAACCCTTTTCACCAAGTTTAATTTGTGATTTCAGGTTAAATTCTCTAACCAACTAGGTCAGGGAAAACCCTATCAAACCATTTTATAACAATACAGGGTTTAAACAAGGTAGCATATGAAAAAAGGTTCATATCTGGACCTTCGTAAACATAGTACAGTGAACCCTCGTTTATCTGGACCCCGATTATCCGGATGTCTCGCAATCCGAACAAAATTGTAAGGGAACAGAATTATTGGACCAGTTTATTGCAGACGACTTTTGAAAACATTGTAGGTAAAGGAGAAATTGCTCGTCACGAGCAACTTCTCCTTTTCCCACAATGTTTTCTGCCATATCAGAAGATTATCTTTGAATTTCATCACATTTTGATGTCTTCTGCAAACTCTTTCAATTTGGGACGGTCGACAATTTGGCGTTTGCTAAAGGGTTATAACTATACACCGCTCATACAGACCGTTTATGTTTTAATGTGAATAAGAACATGCTCTGCTTCATTAGTCCGGATTATTCGGTAAACCGGACATTTTGTTGGGAATGGACGTGTTCGGATAAACGAGGGTTCACTGTAATTAGTATTTTTTGTGAGATAACCTCTCATGAAATACCGAAACAACCCATACAATGATTGGCATCCTCACACACAGGGGGTTATGAAGCCATTGGAAGACCCTACGATGCCATTCTAGTGAGTACCAACAATAAAGGATCTAAAGAAGAATGAATGGTGTTTTAACGTGCATCGACAGCTAAGGTCATTTAATGTGCATTATGATGATGTGGATAAATTCATATTAAAATTATTTACAGGTTAATATGTATTTAGTTAAAGAAATGTAAGAAAGAATTTGTAATGAATGAATGATAGAAAATAGAAAATTTGTAAAAAAATTATGATAGATAAATAATTTATAATGAATGATTTAACGAAGTAATAAAGAAGATAGCCCATGATAATCGGTTCATACCTGGACACCTGTACACACAGTACCAAGTACACTGTACAGACAAAATACTCACATGTAAAATGATGCTCTCTAGGATCTTACAATGATCAGACATATCAGTCACCATAGCCAGCATGTTATCATCCCCTTTCCTGATTAACGAAGGTCCAAACACAATAGCCAGGTTCTTTGCCTCCATCTATAAGAAATACCAATTTAGTTAATATCATTAGAATAGATAATTATTGTTAATTACAAGTTTTCATTTAAAGGGAGATCCCTTTTCTATCCCAAACAGCTATTTTATTTTCTCTTTATCATTACCTTCTTTTCCTTTTTTTTTTGAGAACTTTATACAATGATAAATGTTCATATTGAACCGTTCACTTATTTGTGACAATTTTTTCATCTTTAGTCAAACAATCAAAGCAGTATTTAAGAAACCAAACAGTTTTTCACAGACCATGTTTAACTTTTATGTGATGTAAAGCTTTCTTTTAACATAAAAAAACCTATTATTCTTTTAGCAAACACAAGGAACATTAAGTGACTGACCTTGGAAAAGGGTCATTGGCAAAGGCATTCTTAAATTGACAAAATCATGAGACTCTAACAAAGAAGGGGTTCAGATATCCAAGAGGATCTTAAAGGCTTACTCTATTCACATCTCCATATTGGGCCACTTTGTTTAGATGTTTAGCTAGGTGTTTGAAGGTCTCAAAATGATGTTCTGGAAGTTCATGAATCCTCTTCTTTAGCTTTAACATTCGCTTCTCAGGATTGTCTACACGGTTGGCTTCAATAAACGGCTGGTATAAATCTATAAGTAATCAGAAACAACACAAATATTTATAACATGTGTTAAATAAACATTTACATTGTCCAATTTCCCATAATGTATGTAAACAGAGGGTGAGATATCTAAGTTGTAAGAACATAATTCACAATCGATGTAAGGAAAATAGAATTAAACCATAAACAGATCATTTATGTCCATATACATTAAAAGCCAAGTAATATTGCAGGCTTATGATGTTTGCCTAAATTTGGAGAAAATACATGTATACCTGCAAAATACAACCCCAAATATACATATGTTTACTTACAAAGCTGTATCACATGAGATAGCATTTTAACAAGCTTCCAGCACATTCAATGTTAAAATAAATAAGTTTACACTAAGCGTTGTCTCACCATCAGGAATTAGAGGCTCGGGAAGTTCCCTGAAGAATGCCTTCAGCAGACTACTGATCACATTGATGTCCGACCATTTATCAAGGTCCAGGTTCATTGCCTCGATGCCCTTGTTAAACTCCTCCTGCAGTAAGGTCACACCCGCCTTGTTACCAGGGATACGGTAGACCCCAATCATTTCCAAGCCCCGGGCCTCGACTATCTGCGTGCACATGTCCACTATCAGGGGAACGAACTGGATGAGAAAAAACAAACACATGTCAACTATAACTCTTTTTCTATATATTTGCATTGTTAACACTTATAATGCTGGGTAACTTTCTCAAAATAGACTTTTGTGTCGTCTGCTTTTCAAAACCTTAAATATCTGCTTGATTCTGATGAGGATGGATACCCACAGTAGCAAACCGGTTAGATCAAAGGCCAGTCGTCAATTTACTTGGTGGCTGGCCGGGATCTTACCTGTTTGCATAAGCATGAAGTCGGGTCCAGCATTATAAGGGTTAACATACAATGGTTACGTCAGACCATATGTTATAATTTTAATGTTGTTTTTCATATTTCATTGTTATCCTCTGCAATATCTTTCAATTCAAACAAATCGTAAACTCCATACTCTTCATAAGTAATATCTTAAAGTGTTGCTTAGCATTCTGCAATAGAAGCTTTATTATACAAAATAAAAGGCACCATACAATATCTTTCGTAATCACATTTTCAAATTTGAACATAATGCACATTTTTTTTTAAAAAGAAGGAATTTCTCAAAAACATATATTTCAGCATAATCAGGCACCACATTAATAAAACCTTTTAACATACTTTGCTGTCAGTTTCATTAGACTAAAGATAGCTTACAAGGGGTGAAAAAACCTGATTTTGATATGCTTCTCCATAAATGCCAAACCTTTTCTTGCTCTAGTCTGTATAATGACTACATAATGAATTTCAGTAAGAATTCACTCGTCCATCAAGGCTCTTGGACAAGTTGGGCAATACAGACAATAGATTTTGCCACACCTGTTTACAATGCATTTCTGTGTACAAAATGCCAACATAATTCAACATCCAATCCACAGACCCCTTTGAAATAATATCACAATGCAGATTTTGAAACTAGACAACAAATTTGGAAGACTGTTTCGTGTGTTTTGCTGTCATTAACATTAGACAAAAGATAGCTAACAAGGCAAAAACAGACTGCAACACATTTCAAATTCAAACTCATACCTCATTATGAGGAGATGGGGTGCAGTCCTCTAGAGGTACTCCAAATGTACCTCCCACTTCCTGTACAGTCGGGATGGTTCCCCCATGTGGGGCTGGGCTGGATCCCAGTCTTCGGATACTTTTACCGAACTTTACTTTCCAAGTTTTAGCCTTTCCAGAGTCATCTGCAGTTATAAAAAAGGCTTTATCATGAAATAATTCATTGGAAGCTTTGTGGGTTTAATAAAATTCGCTCAAAATGGATTTTGTGACTTGTCTTAACTGAAAGCATCTACATGCAGTCATCTTTAAATCCATTTGATTTAAATGGTGTTTAACGCAATGTCAACAATTTTTCAGTTATAAAACTGCTTTTTTGATCCTCCAGTTCCAGACTAGGGCTCAGAAGTATCTTGCCAAAGGACACTCCCACTAGACCAGAGGTGTCAGTGTGGCTTGAACCCAAGACCCCAAAGCGCTAAGTCCACCACCTTAAACACTTTATGTCCAAAAAGTAATAATCTTCTGAAACATTAGATAGAAATAATCCATACCAATCTACATGTGTATTCTCATGTCAAAATCGTTTCTTGAGTCACAAGGAGGGGTGCATTAAAATCTATATTCATGCAGATGAGGTAAAGGGTTAAAGAATGCACATCCTTTATATGAAGCAGAAGAATGCTCAGTTTTAAGGAAAATAATCCAAACTAGTCAAATGTACTCTTCTTGTAGGGGTTACACACCTGAATCAATTTCAATAAATAACTATCAACACAGACATCAACTGAAAAAGTATTCAAATCTGGTAATCATAATTGCTAAGAAAAAAATAATTGTTTCGCAAATGAGCAATTTTTTAAATTTTCCCGCTGATATTTATGAGAAACTGTCAATACTAGTATAGTGGTTATCATAGCTATTTAAACAAATAACCTCACCTTTATCTGAGGTGGTTTTCCGGCGTTTCAAGTTGGGTGACTGAGGTACTTTTTGTTTAATGGACAATGCTGATGATTTCTTCGTCATCTTCTGTGATTGAGGTGGGGACGTTTTAACGACAGGCGTCGCCGACTCTTCAACTTCCTGGATATTCCGTTTAATCAGTTCCGCACTTATAATCCCCTGGGTCTGAAAGTAATGGAGAAAAACATGAGTTACAATGTACATTTATGTATGGTGTTTAATGTCATATCAACAATTTTTCAGTTATGTTATAGCTTTCCTGGATCCAATAGTGCTAGGCTAGGGCTCTAAAGTGACTTGCCTAAGGTCACTCCAACAAAACCAGAGGTGTCAGTGGGGCTCAAACCCAGGACCCCTGAATTCAAAGTATGCCACCTTAACCACTGGGCCATGCAGGACCCCAAGTTAATATGAAGAGAAATATAACTTATATTCAAGATAAATAAAAAATATCAACATTCCATTGAACCCAAAAATAACATGGTTCTGTTCATTTTTGCACAAGAGATTTCATTAGTCTGAAAACACCAAACATGATGCAACGCTTGATTAGGGTATTCTTACTCATTAAAACATCAAACAATTTTTCACATCTGCTGCAGAAGAATTGTTAGAACTGTGACAAAAGGACACATTATTCCTAAAAAATGAATTCATCATTTCGACATAGCTTTGAAAAAAATAAATGAAGACAAAAATGTTTTTTTCTCTCATGCTATTTTCTGTTTTCTGCTGTTGCTTTCACTTTTGAGTCACACAAAGTCTGATAAGGGGTCAATGATTTCATATAAGAATTTTTGTTTGTTTAACCCTTTCCCAAACGCCAAATTTTCGACTGTCCCAAATTGAAAGAGTTTGCAGACGCCATTTCAAAATGTGATGAAATTGAAAAATAATCTTCTGATAGAGCAGAAAACCTTGTGGGAAAAGGAGTTATTGCTCATTACAAGCAATTTCTCCTTTCACCACAATGTTTTCTAAAGTCGGCTGCAACAAAGTACAGTCTAACTTGTGTTAAGCAGCCACCCCTTTAAGCAGCCAACCTGCCTTAAACAGCCACTACAGAAAGTCCCATTGTTAGATTTATAGTGTAAATCAGATTGTGTTAAGCAGCCAACCTGTCTTAAACAGCCAATTTACTCTGTCCCATAGGCTGGCCTCTTAACACAAGTTTGACTGTAGTCAAATGTCGTTATTGTTTGGAAAGGGTTAATTGGTATAAACATCCTATATCAATAGTATTTCAGTAATTTTAAAGCTTTCCTGGATTTCACAAGTACTAGACAGGACTCTGCAGTGTTTAGCCAAAAGACACTCCCAAGAAAATTTCGGTGCCACAGGTCTGGATTGAACCTAGGACCCTGTGTCACAAGTTCTGCATCTTAATCATTTTAAAAGTTATCTGGCACAATGAATCATTAAAAACCGATGAACAATACCATGAACAGTAAATGGTATTTCGTTTGACTGTTATTGAATGAATGGTGTTTTATGGCTGTTATTGGTCACCTAGTACCAAAGACTTCTTTTAATACTTTTATATTTCTAAAAGAAAACCATCAGTAAATAAAAATATTTACATCTTCATCTGGGTTACTGTTTGATTTGATAGCTCTGATCCATGAAATCATTTCTTCATGGTCGTCTGCCTGGAATAAGTACTCCGACCCGTTGTACGTCTTCAACCTAAACACATTCTTCTTTTTCGTGTAGTTATGAGCGATGTCCACGATACAAGACTTCACGGAAATTGGCTGTTCCTCGTAGGAGAAGAGATTGGGTTGCTGAAGAAATACATAACACGAAAATGAAATTGCCAGTCTATGATTGGTTCATCTTTATGTTACCAAGCGATAACGACATTTTACAACTGTGTTGCAGACGACTCTGGAAAAAATTGTGGGAAAGGAAGAACTTGCTCGTGACCTGACTGTCAAAAAACATAACAAAAAAGTGGCAGTATAATGAAGTTTTATAAAGAGATCAATTGAAAATTAAAAATACTATTCTCTTTTTATCACAATACTTTCATTGTCTTCTGTTGTAAAAGAAATCAAACGGAATTGCCAAAATGATATTTCTAAAAAAAAAACCCTTCTTTTTCAACATTTGGGCTTAAAAATATTGAAAAAGAATTTCTTTTAGTGAAATATCTCTTTAAATTTAGATTGTTTCCATTAGAGAAAAGGTAAAGCACAATCAATATTATACAAAAAGATAAATCAAAATTTATTTATTCATATATTCAATATTAGAAACTGCAATGGAAATATCCTCCAGATGCGCAGAATTAAAACATAAAAACCAAATTCCGTTTAGAAAGAAACTAATGTCTAGTAATATCTAATAAAAATAACTTAACTAACTCAATGTGGATTTGAACTTTTTAATAAAAAGAACATTTTCAAAGCCTGAATGTGTCACAGCACTTTTGAAAACATTTTGCCAAAAACTCTAACTCATTTTTAATGGTCAGAACCGTATTTTCATGCTTGCAACTTTAGATCCATTGGTGCGATTGTCTAAAAGCAACCTCGCCAAAGTAACAAGCAAAATGAAAAATGGTTAAGAAGGCAAGAAAAAAAGTAATAACTAATATTACAATAGTTTAATTTCCAGTCTTGTTAAATTCAACCTATTATTCATAAAGGATTTGTGACTTGTCAAAATGGAAACAAATAGTAGATGCCATAAAGTAACATGAGAATAAATAAACTTTTTTCTTCATCATATTTGGTATTAAGCATTGTGACAAAGAAGGAGCTATACACTCCTTTGTCACTGTGGTTAAATCCTTAAAGGCCCATTATAGGAGATTAATGCTATATCGAACTATATTATTCAGTAAACTTTTGGACAGATTCAAATAGTTATCACCAGAGAAAACCATCAGCACAACTTAAATGTGAAAGTAAACCAGAAATAACCCAGATAAGCAAGTTTTATAATTCAGATTTCCTGATTCTTCACCTCTGACCTTGACAGTTGATACACACATTTTTGGACCAACCAATCAGAATTCGTTATTTTGAATATGTCAACAAACAGGTTGTTGATAAACATGATTGAATTGGAGACAACTATATTTCAAGCACAAAATAACTTATTTTAAATGAGTCTATTAAATAGGGTCTCAATGCATTTATTAATTAAATCTCATGGCTTTTATGAACATAATAAAAGAACTCCATATATTATTTCAGTTATTTATTTGTTCTCCTCTCCTTTGATGTGCCTTTAAAGTACTGGAACTGATTTCATGCTTAAGCAAACAGGTAAGATCCAGGCCAGCCGTCAAGTAAATTGGTGGCTGGCCTGTGATCTAACCTGTTTGCTACTCTGAGTATCTTTCTTCATCAAAATTAAGCAGACATTTAAGGTTTTGTAAAGCAGACGACACAAAACTTTTTTGTTGAAAATTACACAGCATTCTTAGGGTTAAAACGTCTTCTGAAGCATATGTATCAAATAGTGACATCAAGCAATAAGAGATTAAAGTAGTTTTCTCAAATCTGATTACAAATAATGCAATAAAATCTAGAATAATGTGATTAATTCAAAAGCAAGCATGAACAAAGCTTTGTGTTTTCAGTTTAGCATAGTCTGGCCTGTCAATACCTGTCTATAGAAAAGAATGACATGCTTAGATAGTTAGAATTCTAGTTAGAAATACAAATCTAGCCTTGTGAACAAGGCCTTGGCAAATGTTACTCAAAGCCTGGATCTATTTATATACAGTACCTCATTTTTCTTTTAAATATTTCAAAAACATTATTCAAACAAAAAACAATTGAACACCTATGAAATAACAGTTACAAAATAAGAAATTGTTTGTAACCAGTAAAATTATCATAAATGAAATATCATGTCATAAAATGAATTTTATATCTGGTGTTGCTTTCAATTTGCACTAGACAAAAAATCCATTTTGTGAAGAAATCATTTTTCCTCAAGAGTGAATTTGTTCATCATACAAAAACTTACCTTGGTCACAATATTTTCAAACAAATGCCTACCTAATATTGCTAGAACTATGATAATTAAGCCTTTATTTCTTTTAACTGGCTAATATGTGTCTAAAACAATGCTCCAAGTACAAACACTTATACTGTCACATATCTATGAAAAATAATCAAAGCAATATAAAGCACTGGGGTACTCACTCCAATAAAGTCAGGAAAAACCAAAACAAGCTTGTCTCACATTCATGACTATCCGCCATAAAAACGTCCCAATGTTAGCAAGCAGCAACACAAGTCTTATTTATAATTGTTTCCCATTTCAAAGGTTCAATGCAAGACTATAGTAAATGATTCATGTTTGTGAAGCACTTGCTATAGTCTTGCATTGAACCCTCTATTTGCCAATATACAAACTGTCAAGGTTCCTAATTGGTCAATATCCAATCAAGTTTGATATAAATCAACCAGAACAAAAGAATTTAGTGATCAAGCTAAAAATCATCTAATAAACATACTTTGTATTTTGGGTTTTGACCTATTTTTCTAAAAGTTTTCCAACCTCAAGCCCTCTGCAAACACAATAGCACCGAACTCCCTTTTAAACAACCATATTCCGAAGGTGCATGGTGACACATAACTAAACATACAATAATCAGAGACTTAAGCATTTAAGGCAACAAGCATGCCATAATGGTGAAGGACAAAATTCATTATTTTCATTCCATTTAAGAATTTAGTTCAAATAATTGCCATAAGAGAGAAACAAGAGACACATTTTAGAAACTTTTTTTTCTTTTGTCACTATGATTTCTTAATTCTTATAACCTATCTGTTTAAGATGTGCATGTAAATGTTTATATAAGTATTGTGAAAAGGTCAAATATGCTCCCCATCCAATCAACGCTAAAGTAAATTTGAGAAAAAAAAATTAAAAAAAAGGGGGGAACAAAAATTCTGCTTATTTCTTTTTTCAAAAAATTACAGAAAAGAAAAAAATAGGTTTGTGATAAGCAATAATTATCCATTTACATTTATTAACTTCTTGGATAACATGACAACATCATACATACAGTGCAAGTAAAGCAACACAAAAGCTGCTTTATTTTTTTCATTTTACATCAAATCACTAAGCAAAAAAGCATGTAGCTTTTGTTAATGCGCAGGTGGAGGCAAAATTCAAACAAGCGCCATTTCTTTGCCTTAATCTAGAAGGCATCAAGTAATAATACCAAAGCAACATGGTGCTCCCATCAAACAAGCAAGAGCAATTCAGCAAATCTTTTAACAAATTACACCACATTAGTTTTGTAACTTGGCAAAAAAAAGCATCAGCAGATGAAAATTTTCATGTGTATGAGCAGAAAATGAATACATTTTAAATTTGGGTGAAAGCCATTCAGACAGAGGAGAAACTGCTCAGCTGGAGCAATTTCTCATTTTTTCTGAATGCTTTAATGAGAAATATACGTATTTTGCTTAATAGAGCCCTTTATTTGTCAAGTAATAACCACAAAAGAGCCCACTGACGCAACTTCTCATTTTGTTCCAAGGTTTTCATGAGAGATGTATATGTCTTATGCCAAACAAAGCCAATTATTTGTCGGGTATTGACCCCTAAATGGCCTCAAATATTGAGCAAGCAAGAAAGCAAAAAAAATCCAATTTCAATCAAAGGGAGGTAATTGCCAACAATCCCCGTGCACTTGCATCACTCGGCCTAAATACACACCTGATGAGAGCCTACCCGTTGTACTTTAACCGATATTGCGTGAACTACGTACTGTAATAAAGAATATTAATTCCCATACACGTTAACATCATCGTTAACCCTTATAGTGCTGGAACAGACTTCATGCTTATGCAAACAGGTTAGATCCAGGCCATCCCCCAAGTAAATTGGCAGCTGGCCTGTGATCTCACCTGTTTGCTGCTCTGAGTTTATTTCCTCAACAAAATCAAGCAGATTTCTAGGGTTTTGGAAAGCAGATGACACAAAAATCTATTTTTAGAAAATACCCAGCAATCTAAAGGTTTAAAATATCCCTAAGCTAAGCTTAAACAATTCACAAATACCTTCTGTAAATAAAAGAACACAAATATATAAGTTTAGAGTTTCAAGGCCCAATTAAGTACACTAAGATTAAATGAACATATACATAATTCCAAGACCCATTCCAAATGAGCAACACAAAACAAAATAGTATAAATTTTTATGATTAAACAGTGTGATATGATATATATAATACTCTACAATGTGTTGTGAGTACATTTTTACAGATTTAACATTTTTACTATTTCAAAAAGCCAATACATGCATTTACAGCCATAGACTTGTCCATAATAAATTCTCTTTATAAAGATGTATTTGTTGATGTTTGTTAAGGGTTAAATGCTGTTTCAACAACTTTTCAGTTACGTTATGGCTTTTCTATAATCACCAGCGTACTGTTTTACTAAACAACTTTCGGAAAATATTGCGTTAGTCATAACTGATACACATGGATAGTATCTTCAAAGAAGTGCAATATTGCAATGTGACATATCATTGGAAGTGTATCGGAGAGACGATTCCAATGAAGTGCTACTTTGCAATATCGCCGAATATCGAAATAAGGGGAATTGTTGTTTTAGACTTGCGCAAATCTTAAACGTAAACTGTTTAGTAAAACAGTACCCAGGATTAGGCCATGGCATTAAAGTGTCTTGCAAATACAAATACTTTTTTACAGTTTTTCATGTATACATTAAATTGCTTTATTTATTGACTTTGATGCACTCTTCTAAAAGTTACATGAAACAAGGAATGGGTTATATATCAGCATCATAAAAATACTACCACCCAGCCTTTAGTTTACCCTTCAGAGCTTCACACAGGTCTTAGTAAGAAGGCATAATGAAGACTTTTACATGAAATATTTTAAAAATAGTTATCAGCAGTATCAGCAACATATAAACACTTCCACCTCACCCTTACTATGCCCACAGTGTCTTTACAGAGATTTTCATAACAAGGCATATTGAAGGCCTTTGCATGAAAAAAATTCAAAAGCAACTTAGGTAGTCTAATTTTGTGAGTACTCATTAAGATTTGTCTATCAAAGACAACTCTTTTGAATACCAACAATAAAGTTTTTTTATGAAGAAGTAAATGAGTTAATATGCCTGTGATCAGAACCTCTGTATCTATACTTACATTGGCAGGGTCTCTCTTTTCCTTCAACAGGAACAGCGCATGTGCTCTGAGGACAGCCCAGAATGAGCGCCATGATCTATCACTCGCTTTCTGTGAACAAATAAACAAACAACAATACAATGTATTACTATAGATAAACTATTTTAAACATATGCACTTACAACAAATAAAAAACAACTTACATCAAGGTTTCAATGCAATTTTTCAGTTATATTACCGCTTTCCTGGATCCACCAGTACTAGGCTAGGGCTCTGAAGTGACTTGCTAAAAGCCAATCCCACGAAACCAGGTGTCAGTGGGACTTGAACCCTGGACCCCTCGAGTTCTAAATCCCCAAACTTAACCACTGGGCCATGCATGACCCCCCCTCCCGAATTTTCTTACATCTGTAAACCCGCATCTTTAAAGGCCAGTTTACAATAAACAAGACGATGATGATAGAAATGACTCCAGTATTTCTCATCTCTTGTTTAATAAAAAAAAACCCAAGACGATGATGATAGAAATGACGGAAATATATCTCACCTTTCCGTCAAGGACATATATTTTCACCCCTAAGTTCCCCTCCTTGGTGACTTGTTGTATGGGACTGGCTATCTCCTGTTTCCTCTCTTGGGCCTCAGCTATCTTTGGAGTCTGTTGGTGGAAATTTATAATGCATTAACCCATTACTCTATGTAACCTTATTATGAGTTATCTACTGCTCAGGTCTTTGAAAACCACTGTGACACATGAGCTAATAAACTATTTATAATCTTTTCGCAAGGGTTTCTATTGAACTTGAATGAAGCAATTTGTTTATATAGTATGGGAAATGAATATTTTTGTTACTTCAACAAAAAACAAGAGCTGTCTGATGCACTTGTAGCACAACTCAAGCAAGTTAATGAAACAAAATAAATTTCTCAAATCACTAAATTTGTTCTTTTGTCACATATGTTTCTCCCTATGCTGCAGAGGAATTATCAATTTGGCAACATAATGCTTTCTTTGTGATTTGGGTTGAAACTATTGTGACATAAAAGGGGAGAAAGTCTGCTGCAGACGATCTAATACAACTGTATATGATGGAATGCTTTAACATCTGATATACATGTAGAAACTTATTTCCTTACCTTTTCACCAAAGAAGTCTTTCAATTTCCTCATTGACTTGTGCTTACTGAAGGTTGCTGGTGTACTGAAAGAATGAAGCAAATCACAATTCAGTTACAAAGAAAAGAAGGAGAGTTTCCAATAAATATATGCTTGAAATCATTATTCAAGTTGTATATCGGAACAAATATTGATAATCATAAGCAGATTCTATCAAGTACTGTACCAACAATGTAGGGCATGTTGAGGAAGCAAATCTTATCTTAATAAACACATCTTAAATCTTAAAATTTGTTATCAAATTGAAATTTTATGAAAGGATTAGCTAACTGACCATACAAAATATACATTAGGGATAAACAATTCAATGTTTATTTCTTATGGTAAGTTACCAATGGAATGAAATGAAATTATCATTTGACAATGTAACTGTTCAACATAACTGGTTTCCCTATACATGATGGAAATGTTGAACCAACCTTGGGTCAAGGGGTTGACCTGCTGTGGTGGACATTGTAAGAGTAGCAGCAGATCTGTCCTTTGCCGTGGCCATCAAGTAAGATGTCCGCCGATGGAGTTTAGTTTCAATATCCTCTGCAGAAACTGGAAAAAAAAGAGGAAAAAATGAGATTGTTGTTCATTTGTATTTTGTTTAATGCCATATAAACAATTTTGAAGTAATGTAATGGCTTTCCTGGATCCACCAGTACTAAGCTAGGGCTCTGAAGTGACTTACCAAAAGTCACTCCTACCAAAATACAGAGCTGTTGGTCGGGCTCAAACCCCGAGTTCTAAATCTGCAACTTAATCACCGGGCTACGCAGCATCAAAACAGGATTTATTGTTCATATATTAAGATACAGTATCAAAACGGATAAGTCCCTATCTGGAATGCTGTCATTTAACACAGTTTTGAACTGGCTTTTCAAGGGTTCATCGCAGTATGATTGTAAGAACTCCATATTTGTGAAGAAGTTACTATAGTCTTTCATTGAAACCTCCAAGTTGCAAAATCTTTTAAGAGGGAAGGTGTACAACTCAAATTGACACTTCCTCTCAAGCAGACACTTCTGCAGGAAATACACTTAAAAAGTGTTAACTTTAAACAGACTTAATGTCACCATCAAACCAAAACTCACCATATATCTCATTTTTTCAAATATTTAAGCCATGTAACATTTCTGATTGTTGTTTTTATCTAAGATCTATGTTGTTGTTTTTTAATAGTATTTCAGATATGTCTGAAGATTCACTGCATCTTTCTTACTCACAGAATTTTCTCAAAAGTACATGTACTGTGTAATACTCTGTTTATGGCACGCCCTAATTTCCCGCAGAAAAACCATTGTTCAGGCGACAATCAGATCGAGGCCACTTGACCTCATTATTTGCTGAACTCTTGCTTTGGCTTCCAAACTATATCAGATTTGTGCACCAAAATGACATTTAGGACCCCCTTATATAACCTTAAATGAATAGTATTTAGCATGGTCGCTCTAAGTTTGCCCATATGAAGTAAGTCAAAGGTACAGATAAGAAGCATGAGGATGGTTAGCACCATCAGCATTCTGTTAGCCAGCTGGCTGTACTATCTTGATTTGAACTCATACAGAAATAGAACTTGTGATTTTAAGTTTATTATTTATCATAAACCCCTTAAGGTAGTCAACCCCTGATGGAAAACTTTGATTTGGTTAAAGAATAAATTGAAATGTAAATCATGTAAGTATCTATCATTTCAAAGGCATTTACCAAGCCACTTTTCCGAATGTGTCTGTTTTTGAATTTATATTTACAAAATGAATATCAATTAATTCTGTTATCAAATTCATAGTAATTACCTCCCCTTAAATATGATTTTTTTTCCCCCCTTGAAATTAAAATTACATAAAAGGTGGAAAAATAAAAATTTCAATCCATAAAGAATTCTTACGATATAAAACTTGATCTAATAACAGCATTTGTTCTGTTAAATCTTTGACTTTGTTAATCTGACTTTTCTCCATAAGGGGTGAGATACTTTAACAGTTACTACAGTGATGTCTCGTTAATCCGAACTCGTCCGGTCCCAACAAAATGTCCGGATGACCGAATCATCCGGACTAATGAATCAGACCATGTCCTCTATACACATTAAGACATAATCAGTCTATATGCACTCTTTACTTATAACCCTTTACCAAACGCCAAATTGCCGACCGTCCCAAATTGAAAGAGTTTGCAGACGACATTTCAAAACGTCATGAAATTCAAAAATAATCTTCTGATATGGCAGAAAACATTGTGGGAAAAGGAGAAATTGCTCGTCACGAGCAATTTCTCCTTTACCCACAATGTTTTCAAAAGTCGTCTGCAACAAATTGGTCAAATAATTCCTTTCCCTTACAATTTCGTTCGGATTGCGAGACATCGGGATAAACGAGGTCAGGATAAACGAGGGTTTCACTGTATACCATTTTGATCAGTTTTATTATAATCATAATCATTATCTTTATCATTTAAGTTCCTTACTCTCTGGTTTAGACCTCAGACGTACAGACGGAGGTTCGTGCACGTTGGTAGGGGAGACAGAGGAAGTTGTTATGGTGATGCTGGTACTGCTGCCTACCATACTTGTTGGGGAAACAGCTGCAAATATACAACAATAAATATCATTCAAATAAAGTAAATAAAAAATAATCAGAATCATTTATCCGAGTTGAAATCTTCTTCAACTGGTATTGCTGTTATAATTTAACCCTTATAGTGCTAGAACCGACTTCGTGCTTATGCAAAATGGTTAGATCCAGGCCAGCTGCCAACAGGCCATCCGCCAAGTAAATTGGCTGCTGGCCTGTGATCTAACCTGTTTGCTTCTCTGAGTATCTTTCCTCAATAAAATATTTAAGGTTTTGAAAAGCAGGCGACACAAACATCTATTTTTAGAAGATTTTCCAGTATTTGGGTTAAAGTGAACAACATTTAACAGTTTCCCTCATAAAACCTCACTTAAGAAACAACTGCGACACAGGAGATCTGGTCTAAATGTCTAATTTTAAAGAAATTTAATTAATTCATGCTATTTTGGTTGTGTACAATACAACAGCGCAATCACACCATTTTAAACAAATGGTGTTACAGACACCGTTTGAAATCAAACAGATTAAGCATACAATATGTAACATTTTTCGTCATAAACTAAACTTTTTCACATCAAAAGACTTTAGATACGATAATACTGTGACACAGAAAAATTGCTTTTTATGAGAAGTCTTACAGAAATTATATCTATACATGCTATTTTTGTCATTCTATGTTGCTTTCAATTTGCACAAGCCATACCTTGCCACATATTCCTATATGAAGGGAGGGGCTTAAAAATGTAAATATGTAGGGAAAAAGTGAGCTATTAACTAAGCTTTTTTTTCCTGAGGAGAAAACTCTTAGTGTGTCCTTGGTCATAATTACAGGGGCAAAAAAATGCAAATTTAAATGTGGGAGTGTTAGTTTGTGCTTGCATCATTAAAAACGGCCAAATACATGCTAAACCCTTTCCAATTGACTGCATAGATAAAAAAAATCCTCTTTCTATATACAGGCTAGGTCTAGATCAGAAGCATTTTCCGATTGCCAACTTGTTCAATCTTTTTCTAAATCTTATATTGTTGGTACTCTATAACATTGAACATGAACATAACTTTGATAAAAGGATGATTTGCTCTTCATAGGTACAATGAATTGAAATGAATAAGTGATACCTTATTTCATTTAAAAGAGAAAAAAAAAGCCTTTGAACATCTCCAGAGTAAGCATTTGTTCGTACATATAATAAGTTGTATCACATTTAGTATTCAAAGTCATTGTGGTTGAAACTACAAACTTCTAAAAAAAATTTAGTTGAAATTTGATCATATCCTTATCTACACTGACTTATTCTGTACTAACTTTTCAATCAGAATTCATTATTTTCATTTTTCAATCAAATAACAATGAGGAAACAGAGATCCATCTTAATGATAGTATTTTAGTCCATGTTGTATAAATGATAGTATCTTATATGAGGCCATGTCGCATTTCAATGCCAATTTTGTAAATCCTATATAGTGGGCAGACTTTCCTTTACATAGTTAACAATAAACTTCTTCTGCTTCCTTCTCTTTTTCTGCTCCTAACCCTATGTTGTAGGTATCAATCACAATTTTGCTTCCGTAACAACTTTGAGTGTCAACAAAATAAGTTGTACATTTATAGGTTATAAAATACATGCAAAAGACTTGTCCATGTACATCACTTTCCTCTCCCTCTGATAGAAAAGCCATAAGACCAGTCTCAATGAGTACCAACAATATGGGGTTCAAGAAAACATACAGAAGTAATCAACAGAAATCCTTCTTAGGCCTTTGACTACCTTAGAACAGCCAATAATGTTATGCAAGTGGCCACAAAAAATGTAGATGAATTCACTGAACTTGTTATTCAAGCAGGTAAAGAAAGTATTTACTGGTAGTATGACTGCATTTTAACAATAGATCAACGTTTCATTGAATAACATTAACAAGTTGCATGGCAATCTGTAAAGCGGAAACTTCAAGTTGTAAATGACACTTTTTCACACCTACTTTGCATTTTTACACTTTGCAACTCAACCCTTTACGCCATTTTGGAATTGTCTGACTGAGCCTATCTGATTTGAATTTGAATGAGATTTAACATTGCCTCTGCAATTTTTTCAGTTATATTGCAAAGCCAATCACACAATAGATAAACATCCTTTTCAAATAAACCACCACCAAGTATATAGGTAGAACCATCCTCAATTAGTGAGTCACAAATAGACTGCATCACATTGAAATCCAAACCAACTGGCAATTTCAAGTTAAAAACTTCAAGGCACAAATGTAGATGCTCCTAATCAAAGCTTTAATTTTTCTTTCTGAGATTAGGTATAGGTAGAGACAATGGTGACGAGAAAAAATCACATGCTTAACCCTTTCACCGCCGTAGTCGACAGCGTACTTGACCGCTGTACGCAACTTTAGTCGACATAAACTTGCGTTAAGTAACCACCCTTATAAGCCGCCAACCTGTCTTAGACAACCACTTCAGAAAGTTCCATTGCTAGATTTATAGTGTACATCAATTTGTGTTAAAGCAGCCAACCTGTCTTTAACAGCCAATTTCTCATTTCCATAGGCTGACCTCTTGACACAAGTTTGACTGTACAGTATACTACTTTTTTCCTAGAAAGCATTAAATATATTTGGTGCTGAGATGAACGTTTTGCTATATATTTGGCGGTGAAAGGGTTAAAGCAATCTTTTTGTAACAATGGTAAAAGTTTTAGGTCGGAGAAGTGCTTTAACCTTTTACCAAACACCAAACTTTCTACTGTCCCAAATTGAAAGAGTTTGCATACAACATTTCAAAATGTGATGAAATTAGAACATAGTCTTCTGATAGGGCAAAAAACTTTGTGGGGAAAGTAGAAATTGCTCGTTAAGAGCAATTTCTCATTTTCCCACAATGTTCTCCAAATTCGTCTGCAACAAACTGATCAACGTCAATATTGTTTGGTTATTGGTTAATTAAGATGGGATTACAAGAGTAAGGGAAATTTAGCCTCTATATACCCCGATTTGGGCTTTGTCCAAGCCACTGAAAATTGGTAGGCGTGGCGCTTCCTTCCCGAAGGTTTTGATTGGACGGGAACTTCACCCTTGAAGATTTGGGCGTTACATCCGCTGCGGGGGTCTCATTATCGTAGCCTGTATCAGGCAGATCTACAACAAACACAACAAAGTTACAATATCGTTACAACATCTTTAGTTATAAGACAAACCACATGCAATACATTTTCACTGAAATTATCTTAATCATTTCCATCTATTCACCATTAGTGAGTGACTGGTCCAAACAACATGCTGAACATTCCATGCAATATCATCTGGACCCAGTGCCCTTAAACAGACAGTGAATCTTGTGAGCAATGTTTAAGACCGTTTACCTTAAATCTTTCAGAAAATGTTACTTTTTAGACAGTATAATTGCCGTCTGCTGTTGGTTTTACATTTTGACCCAGTCACAAAAGCCCCACTTGTGGGAACAATAATTTTTCTTCATAAATGTCAAAGGGTAGAAGTTATTTGCTAAAAATAAGCCCATGCTTTATTCTTGACCTTTAAAACCTTCCCTACCACAAAATAAACCAAACGCTACTTCTAAACACATTTAAAATCAGGGGGATGATAGAAAATTTTACTCATCATGAATAAAATTTCCTTTAATCACAATCAGTTAAATTCTAAGCAACCAATTATCAAGAATTTTGGTCATTTGATAATTATTCTTTATGATGCCTGCAACTACAAACATGAAAAGGGACAATGTTTGGCAATGTGGAAAATGGTTCAGTTTTCAAGTCGACTAAGCGAAAAATTTGTTGAACACACATAAGCATTTTTCTGTGTGTGGTAAACAACAGTTTTCCCCTATCTTTAACTTGTATACTTCAGATTTTGATCGGTTTTCTCATTCGGTTGACAAAATACTAGGTCAGGCAATTCAGCAATTACAACAACTAATCCCCAAATCCAATAAACCCTTTTCCTTGAAAGGACTTATTCTTATTTCTTGCTTGTGTGTCATGCTAACAGTTTTAGAGTTACATTGAAATGCCCAGCTCATAAGCAACTCATAATCAAAAGAGGGCTGGCAGTTGGCTTTTTGTTTCTTTGCAGCAGGCCACCACACAACTCATTTCGACAAAAGAAAAATTTCCTCATCAAGAGCAATTTTGTTTGAGTGATTCTTTAAATGATTTTTCGAATGATTTTATAAGTAAATTAGTTGTAAATCTAGTCTTATGAGGTCATATTGACCAATAGTTGCGATGTCATCTGCTGCAAGCTACTACTCTAAGAATAGTTTTTTCAAATAACTTTTTCAGAAATTTATAATTATCATCTTTCAAAATGCACTCAGAGTCGCATATTTGATATTACTGTGTAATATTATTTGAGGTCCTGTACTTATAATATGTAAAGTGCTAACAATACTAAAGCATAACATTCATCAATTTATGCAGAATGAGTATCCAATTTCAACATGACATTTGCATTTGAAAGTTTCAATGAAAGACAATAGCAACTCCTTCACCAATGGAATGGACTTGCTTTTATCTTTCATTGAACCCTATATTTACTTACATCTACTATAAGGAGCATTTACAGCTGACAAAAAGGACGCTTTACGAACTGGTTTCTGTCCACCATCTGTCTCCAGCTGTTCAGTCTGGTTGCCATGGGTTACATACTGACCTTGACCCATGGAAGCTGAGAGGTCATAGGTCGAAGATTGCATCGGAACAATCTCCACGATGGGAGACCCTGAGCTGCTTGAATTCCCTTGAGAGACGTAGATTCTGATTGGTGCAGAATCACTGTAATTTGATTGGCTGGTTCCCTGAGATTTCGCATTCTGTACTGGGTCCGGAGTATTTATACGCTCCTGGGATAGCCTTTGAACTTTAGAAATCGGCTGAGCTGAGACGGGTGTCTGTGACCGAGAGCGAATAGGTTCGGAGCTTCCATTTTTCTCAAACGAAGCAAGTCGGGCCTGTACACCCTCAAACTTTCTACTATAAGTCACTTTTTCTATTTCAGTTTTGAAACGATTTTGTCCATTGGCTGAGGATGCACTGTCTCCCCTTGGAGGTTTCTCAAACTGATTCTTTCTTAGGGAAACTAAAATCCTGGGTTCACTCTTTGGTTTAATTTCAATCTCTTTTGTCGAAGCTGGGGACCGTGTCAATGCAAAAGCAGCACCATATGACTGATTACTTGCTTGACTTGCGCATACACTCGGAGTGGCAGACCTTTCCTTAGAATCTTCAATCTTAACGATAAACGTCCGAGAAGGTGAACTCTGGTTATGATTCGTTTGTTCAATTTGAGAGTTGCTGTTATAAGCGGTTCTGAGTTGATGTTCTGAGTGAAACACATTTGATCTTGGGTCAATACTGTCGACGCTGGCTGACATCTTTTGATTCCTCCCAATAACTGATTCATTAATAACAGGTACATATTGTCTTGATGTGCCTGCATAGCTCTCCCTTTTATTCACAAAGCTTTCAGGCGTGGCTGTTCTATACTCCTGGCCATATGGGCTGCTTGTTTCACTCACCCGCCGACTGGGTGATGTCCAAACTTTAACACCCGAGTCAGGGAACGAGTGTCGGATAGAACCCCCATGATGATATGGAGACTTATTTTCTGCCTCGGGGGACAATGTTTCCTGTGAGCGGAATCTGTCGGAGGGCCTCTGATCTGGTGTTCCACTATGTCTGTACTCAATCGGTACATTTCTAGTTCTGCTTGTCTTGTTAACGTTCTCCTGAGAGTCTGTGGGCTGTAAAACACTCTCCCGCGATCTCCGAATCACGACAGACTTTGTCAAATTCTCTGCACTGTTCACTTTAGATTCCTTTTTCGATGGGAAATAGAGACCGAAGGAGTACGTCTTGGAAACATTGGGATTCACATTTTCCTGCGCAGCCCTTGCTTCAAACTCTCTCCGTCGGTCAAGAAATACTGCTTTGTTCATATTGTCTTCCGTCGGAGGTTCATTAAAAACACTTAAACCTGAAGTGAAGGATGTGGATGTTGTAAGAGTCCTACGAGGTGCTTCCCTGTCGAACCGCGTAAAATTATCGCCTCCCTCGTTGTAACGGGTGTCAAGGGAGCTTGTGGATAAAACTTTTCTATCTCTATCTCTACTAGTACTAGATATATATGAGGATCCGTCCATGGAGGACAGATGTGAGTACTGGGAACTGTTTAGCCCCCGGCTCCCGTGTGACGACGGTGCCCCGTCTTGTATGGAGCCATAGTCCGAGTCGTATGAGGAGGTCGAGTTCTGGTATGCCTGAAAATAGAAACAATGTGTTGTTTATGACATGAATGAATGGTGTTTTAAGGCGCATCGATAGCCAAGGTCATTTAGCGGGTGTTTAAGACATAATCTGTGAGTTAACCCAATAATGTTTCAATACATTTCTCAAAATGAGAATGTTTATCTATGTGTTAATGTTGCATCAACATTATTTCAGGTAAGTTGTGATGCTCAACTCTTCATGATGGAGGAAGAATTCATACTCAACTACCCATAAGGGCTGGTCATGCTAGGTAGAACCATCCGCATTTGTAAGTCAATCAAGATACTTAGTAATTTCTCATGAAAATCCACATCCCTAATTGTGATTTGAACCCGCGAGGAGAGGTGCAATGTGGTTTCAAGTTCTGTTCTCTAACCACTAGGAATTGGAGGCCCCAAAGGTGGGACAGGGAATCCAACATGAGGAAATAGGTAACACATTTGAAAATCCATTACACACAATATATTGAAAGATTGTCTGACCGATAACACAAATTCATCAAGGTGATCTTATCAGCATAATTTCAAATCAAAATGAAAACTTTATTGACGTGTCTATTTAGGTAATGACTCAATCCCTTGTGCATTTCGAGGGTTCCCTGCATAACTATAGTAAGTGCTTCACAAATATGAAGCACTTACTATGGAATTGCAATTAACCCTCCAATTGTGAATTAACTAAGTCTTGCTACTACCTTAACTCCCTTTACAAAAAAAAAAGTTTAATTGTTTCATTTTGTTAACAGGACTTTTACATAGCTTCAACCTTTGTTCCCTGATATATTGGGATGCTCTGGTATGGAGGGAGCTGTCTCAGATCCCTCACTTAATGGCCATAAGAGTTTGTCAAGATGGGTAAAACCACCAGCATTCAGTAAGTCACCCTTGTACCTCTCATGGAAAATACAAATAAAGTGTTGTCATGATTTTAACCCACACATAGAGGGGCATTGTGATTTCATGTTCAGTAATCTAACCACAAAGCCTCTGAGAGCCCCCTTAAGAAATAAGAGTTTTCAAACCACATTTGATAAATAGCGTGAAGATATGTCATTGCTACAGACTCATCATGTACAGAGATTGCATGCTTGGTTAGATTAAGGGTTTTATGCTGTTTTCTACAGAATCTACACCATATAATTATAAGTCATCACACCCAATGGGGAAACTCTTTTAAGATAGAATATCTATAATCTGCCATTTTAAATTTTTTTCTTTTTTCAGGTTACTTCGGTTGTTCTCAGCATACAGGGGGCCGGAACTATTCGGTTTAATACAAATTTAATACCATTATCATTAATGTTGGAAGTCTTCGGAGAAAGTTCTTTTGGCATCTTAATAATCTGAGGCTATTTAACCTACTTTTGTTTACTTTGAAAGTTAAATCATGAGTTTGAATAAAATCCATTTTGATACCCATACAAAATGTAAACCATGTAAGACACGTATACCTGTCACCATCAAACCGTGGGAAAAGTTCAACTTTGATCCATTTCTAAAACAACAAAGATCTTTAAATGTCCAAATTTGTCTGTTGAACAGGAAAATACTTTTGAAATACAACTCTATAGGTTGAAAGTATTGTTAGGAAAAAAGAAACAAATTGCCAATATAAGTATTATACATTGATCCTATCCGAAAATGAATTTATCAACCAAATATAGTAGATCCATCAAGTCTTCTTTGTTTGTGTAGTAAAGGATTATTTAACATAATCAGAAAAGCAATGATTATTACTCCCTATTAAGACTCCTTTAAGATCCACTCCTTTATATGTCCCAGACAAAACACACAATAACGCAAGGTGAAACTGTCCTAAAATGATGTCTTATCAACAAAATATTCAGACAACCAAATATCTCTCTCAACACTTTACCAAACACCAAATTTTCCAATGTCCCAAATTGAAAGTATGCAGACAATATTTCAGAACGTTATGAAATTAAAAAATAATTTTCCGATATGCAGAAAACATTGTGGGCAAAGAAAAAATTGCTTGTTAAGAGCAATTTCTTCTTTTCCCACAAAGTTTTCCAGAGTCATCTGCAACAAACCGGTCAAATGTTGTTATTGTTTAGTAATGGGTCAATCTTTTTATCAAACAGATTACATATCCAGATATCAAAGTTCACATATTTTTCTGTATCTTAAACCCTTTTCCTGATCTAAATGATCAGTAGCAGTCTAATAATATTAAAAAGAGATTATCTAGCGAGAGAAAAACCCTGGGAAATACAATTGAAATAGTGTAGTGGGACAAAAGAAGAATTGGTTCAGCATATTTATCCCTTTGCCACAGTGGTTGTGAAAGACTAGCATCAGATGTACCTTAGCAAGTGTTTATGAAGTAAAGGGGGGTTAAACTATTTCTCTGTTGCAAACATTTATATCATCATGTGATAACTTGAAGATAGAAATCTAAAGCAACAGTGTTGAATTACAATAAATCATAACAATGAAATCATAAAGTTATAACTTACTATCACAACCCATAACTAAATCCAAACATAATATCCTCCTTAAAACAATTTAAAGCCACATTTTAGCTGTAGTTCAGGAGACAGAAAGTACCAGGGTAAATAATTCAGCAGTTGGTGACAGTTTCTTCCATATTAACACAGTAAAGCACTACCACAATAAATAGTCCTTCGAATTAAAATCCACTCTCATTGAATCAAAAGACTTAGAGCACTGCATTCAAAACTCTCAACAGAACTATCACAAATGGCAGTATGACAACCTTCTATATATCTAAACACAAACTGCAGTCATTATGAAATCCACAATATTTAAATAAGTCGCTGGAATAGAATCAAGTTTCAATGTATCAAAGGGCGTAGAGTATTTAGCTGTATACAATATGTAAAATGTACAAATTGTAAAGATCAAAAGGGGCCTGGTAGCTTGTCAATCCCTACTGGCTAACTGTCCACACGTAATTTTCTCACACTTCCAATCCACTAGACATAAATTTTCCCACAAATCACCAGCCTTATTCATGAACTGCGTTTTATATGCGAGAAAGGCCATTTAACGCTTTATATCCCTGTGCAAGTTGTCATCAGATGACAAATTTTATAAGGTACACATTTACATTTAATTCATGTCTCAATGCAAAGTCCTAAATAAAATTATTAGATAATTTGATCACATCATTGTTATAAAAATTAAGACAAAAGGAGAAATTGCTCATCATGAGCAATTTCTTCTTTTGTCTTGATGCTTCCATGAGGTTCAGTTGAAACCTTAGTGAACTCATATTCATGAATGGTAAAGTGTCCCAAAATACTTCTCTTTATCCAGAAAGCCATTCTGCACTATCATAAATAATGTTGGCCCTCCAAAACCAGAAAGTAGAAGGACAATGTGATTGTCACAGAATATAAATTGTACCATTGCAGGGAGACTCAAAATAAAATGTTATGTCATATCTATCATATGATTTCTTTCACTTCTGAGGACATTTTCAAAAACATTTCTATTGTTCTATTGAGTGCTTTAAAGGCCAAGCTTCATTAAACAGCTAAATGATTTGACAGCAAAAGACTTCAACCCATTATTAACACACATGGAAATTTGAAACTTGTTCAAATTCAAAGCAACAGCAGACGACAATAAAGAGTAAGAAATAAATATATTTTCTTTGTCACATTGTGACATTACGTAAAAACCATTGTGACGCAAGCATAAAATTATCAATTGGAGCAATATGTAATTTTGTCACAATCATATTTATTATTTTCTGCAGCACAAATGGAAAAGTGACGTATCTTAAAGCCAAAGAAAAAGTAGTTTCACTTAGAGTCTTCTGCAGCAAAAGAAGTTTTTAACAACTGACACAAAAGAATGCTTGCGAAAAATAAAAAACAGTTGTTCTACTTTAAAGTCATACTGTCTGCTGTTTCTTTTAATTAACGCTTGTCATTGAAGCACAAAAGAAAAAGCTTCCCTTTAACTATGCCCAATAAAAGCTCTATTAGAAACTATCATTAATTCTCATATTGTTTATGCATTTTTTCAAACGACAATTTCTGTCATTTTTAACATCATTTGTCATTCTTTAGGCTTTTCTTGAATAATTCTAAGTTTTTCTCAGTCCTGGCACACATATGACCTAGTATATCATTCATAATATTTAGAAATTATTGAAACACTATAGTTAGTACTTCTCTATTGTGAATGACTTGCCATACTCTTGCACTGAACCCTTGTTTTTAAGAGGTTAATTAGTACTTGTAAAAAAGATAAACATATTCACATAAAATAAGTCGTTCAAAACAAAACTATAGCATTTCCTCCATTGAATCAAACCACAGAATGAAAAAAGAAATGGCCTGTCATTACACACTTTATAACTCTGAGGACACTTAAGATAAAGTAGTGTTTTGTTCCGCTCATTTAAATTCAATCTTCAATCTTCTCAAAACTAATTTCTAAAGTATCAATTCAACAAAATGTCACCTTTTGTCACCCTTCACAAATGGCCACACTTTGTGCTCGTAATGGATGGCTACCTTTTTTCTTAAAACATTGTGATCAATGTTTTTAAAGGGGAGCAATTTCTACTTTGATAACAACAGTCAATGTTAATTGACCCTTTATCTATACACATCTAAATGCACATACAGCGGAAGCTTAACCAATAGAATGATGGATAATTTTCTAAAAAGTTTTTTGTGTGGTCTCCTTTCCCAAACCTTAAATATCTGCTTAATTTGATGAGGAAAGATACTCAGAGTAGCAAACAGATTAGATCACAGGCCAGCAACAAATTTTCTTGGCGGCTGTCCTGGATCCAACCTGTTTGCATGAGCATGCAGTCAATTCCAGCAGGTTAGGAAAACATTTTGAGAGAATTTGAGCCATTTCTTTGTGTATCACAATGGGTTCGGTCCAGCTCTTCTATAGATTGACAAAGGTGCAGCAATGGTAGAGTGTCAGCCTCTTATACCGAAGATCCCGGGTTTGGTCCCCATAGCAGGGAGGTGAAAATTGCTTGGACTAGCCCAAAAATCAACACAAGTATTGGTTAAATATCCAGGAAGCAATCGACATGAGTGAATTTAATAAGCTTCAAGCTTTTGTCAATATCAATGTTAAAAGTTGAATCTTTTCTATAGGTTGAAATAGGTTATCCAGTTAAGAGTTAATCCAACCTTGAGAGATAACATTCAAGAGTTCCCAATTATCTTCGACAATTGTTCGATACAGGATATTTGTATGTATACGTACATGTATGCTGTAATAACTAGAATAAATACTTAATGTGCATCAATTTTCTTCCTTTCTATTTCTGCTTTCCAAAGGAAACTTCAATATCAAGATAAGGTATCATAAAATACCAGTGTCCAAATACAGTGAACCCTCGTTTATCCGGACCCCGATTATCCGGATGTCTCGCAATCCGAACAAAATTGTAAGGGAACGGAATTATTGGACCAGTTTATTGCAGACGACTTTTGAAAACATTGTGGGTAAAGGAGAAATTGCTCGTCACGAGCAATTTCTCCTTTTCCCACAATGTTTTCTGCCATATCAGAAGATTATCTTTGAAATTCATCACGTTTTGATATGTCTTCTGCAAACTCTTTCAATTTGGGACGGTCGACAATTTGGCGTTTGCTAAAGGGTTATAACTATACACCGCTCATACAGACCGTTTATGTCTTAATGTGAATAAGAACATGCTCTGCTTCATTAGTCCGGATTATTCGGTAAACCGGACATTTTGTTGGGAACGGACGTGTTCGGATAATCGAGGGTTCACTGTATAATGAAGGATCATTACATAAGCGGACTAAGTTAATTTTGGAAGTGTTGATTAAAACAGAAACACCTATCTCTTCTTATATAAAGATGATTTTGACAGATTAACGGCAAAAGTTAATAAGGGTTTGATCAATGCGAAACATAATAGAAAGACTTATTTTAGTATATAGCATTGAACCCTTCCATTATCATGTATGATGCACAGGGAGAAAAATCATAATAGACCTTTATTAACACTATATATAGTGTTAATAAAGGTCTATTATGATTTTTCTCCCTGTGGTATGATGTAGAAAACTTGTGGCAATAGACCGATTAAGGCAACCTCTATAAAGTGACAAAATAACGCTTATATTTATTATTATTTCTTTAATCATGCAGTTTAACAAAGTACCCTACTTACTTCTACATCTTTTTCAGCAACTTCTGAGCAAACCGAAAAGAATTCATGGCTAAAATTTTCATCAAGAGTATTCTTGGAACACCATACGAAACAGACAATCTACCAAGGTTTAATCTCAAATGGCCTATCAACCTCTTAACTACCGCTTTTAGCCCATTTTTGATAAGACACCCTATCTGGAGAACTGGTTTTTTGCCCTTTAATATATGAAGTAGACAGCTTAGACTGATGACTCTTGGAAGAAGGATTGCTGAAAATGCTGAACCAGGAAAAGAAAAAAGCTGAAGAAACTGTGGATTATAGAGAAATATGTATGGTTTCAAAGAAATCTTGAAGTTGGCAGGTGAGTTATACAAACCTCTTTTATATAATGTTAAATGCTTAACAGGCAGGTGAATAAATATTTCAAGAGTTACCTCTCAATATATATTGCTTAAACATTGATGATGAATTCTCATTCAAAAATATTCAACCAGAAACAAGAAAGAAATAATAGTCTCTGAGTCAAGCATGTGACTAGCTGAAAAACTCACAAGACAAGCTTTAATTGTAGTTATGTAAGAATGAAGGATGTGATATGTTATTACTACTATACAACATATTTTATTAATTCTCTCCGGAATTCATAGGGGGTAAAGGGTCAGTAAAGGACTTCAAAACAATTTATAGCCTACTTTTAGGTAATTGTAACTACTTGACTTTGTGAATCTTTGAAATTTGAACCCCTTACACATAGCTGCTTAGTATAGGGTTTGTGCTTCTTTCTCCATGAATTAGTTTGGTAAACTTATGAAAGCCTATGTGTACCAACAAGTTGATACATAGAAAGTCTCAGCTGAGAAGTTTTCTGATGGGTTAATACTTTACTAATCTGGTATTTTTCAGAGTGACTGTCCCTGAGATAAATTAAAACGTTTCCAAGCTCAAGGAATATTAAGCATTCTTATCTGTAATTTGCCTTATTTCCATTATTTTATAATTTTTTGCTTGGATTCCATCTTGTCAATGTCAGAAAGTGCATAACAATGCTTTTCTTACAGTTAAACCTTAAGAATGCTGGTTAATTATCGAAAAATAGATTTTTGTGCTGTCTACTTACCAAAGCCTAGAATATCTGTTACATTTTGATGAGGAAAGATACTCAGAGAAGCACACAGGTTAGATAACAAGCCAGCCGCAAATTTACTTGGCAGCTGACCTGGATCCAACCTGTTTGCAAAAGCATGAAGTCGGTTCCAGCACTATAAGGGTTAGGATTGTGAAAAACCATTTATGGGCAATGCATTAGCCAGAGTTTAGAGAATTTTTAATATGAGTTGATAATAAGTTGCCTGTTTTGAAAGTCATTGTGGTTTCTTGACTAGACAATTATGTGGTTTTGTTGCAGACCGCTGTCTCTACAGTAGTCAACAAGATACACCATAAGAGGGTTCTCACGTTGAACATCAAAAATGGATCATTTTCTCTCGTTAACTGGAATGTATTTACTAATCGGTAATGACCACTTATCTGTAACCCAGCACCCCTTGTTACCTAAGTCTACATCCCTCAGATACCATGTTAATATTTTTGAAGATATGTCAAGATGACAATTGTTTTAAACAAGTTTTTTGGTTAATCCGCAGGACCAGTATACAGGCCGGGGAATCATGTGACCAATTTTAAAGATCTTATGTGCGAACAACATGGCCATGCCCATGATGGAACAGGTATTTTTGCTTTTTTCACCTAATTTTGCCAATTATAGCCGCATTGTGTTCCCTGCATGAGTTGACCATCAACTTTCCAGTTCTTGTGGTATATGATAACCCATATGTTATAACTGTGTTACCTCTAATACTCGACAGAGATATTGCAGCCGATGGACACGCATGACCAAAACATTTGGTTTTCGACTGTGATTTCTCTGCAGAGCTTTAGACAGAACGCAGTTATAAAGCATATACCGCTAGAAACAGACAGTTGATGGTCAAATCAAGCTGGTACAATGTGGCTACCTGTGACCCAGCCATCTTGTTAAGACTTAAGTTTGTTAACCATGTTTACATGATTTCAATTTTTCATTTTGTGCATACTTTATTTTATCATCTGCAGTTGCTTTCAACCTGAACCACTCACAAATTCTCAAATGGAGTAATGGTAAATGACCTCTGCTTCACATTATCAAGGGTTCAATGCAATACTAAAGTAAGTGTTTCACATTCATGAAGCACTTACTATAGTATTACATTCAACCTTCATTATATACTTGGTTCAGGCAAGGGGCTGTTGACTGAATGCTTTCTGCAGGAATGTGCTAATTGTCAATTGTTGCTCTCGACTAACATTGAGATCTGAGGGACCAATTAGCTGGTGACCAAGTTACACAAACTTTAAAGCAATATTTAACAGCAACAACTTTTCATAAAATGAGTTGAAAACAATTCAACCCTTTTCCTTGTACAGACTGTTTTATTCTTTCCCTCATGTAAGGTTTGAAGCCTGGTCTTATCCTAGGCAACATCAAATGACAGTTATACCGTTTGATAATATCATTCTTGTTAAATTACTTCACAGTTGTATTGAACTATCCAACAATTAAGTATTAACTTGTGTAAGTATTTATGGGATGATAGCTTAGTAGCAGCAGGCATTTTAAAGCACTGTGACAAAACAAGAACTACATACATGTATTACTGTCATGCCATCAATGAATCATTTCAGTAGCTACACAAATTCATATGATGACTCAAATTGTTTTCTATATGAAATTATATCTAGATTTTTATTGCTATCTAAATGACCATTTCAACCAAACAGAGTCTTTAGTCACCAAAGTTGTAAGCACCCACAGACGACAATTACAATGCATGAAAAAATATCTTTTTCTTAGTATACCAATGTAACAATAGGACACTGTAATTGCTCATTAAGAGCAATTTATCTTTGTCATACTTGCTTCTTGATTCATAAGATGCAAAGATGTAAATGTATACGGGAATGTGACATGTTAAATGGTGGGGAAAATCATTAATGCATTCAGGAAAACTAGTCATTACAATTTATGAGTGTTCGGTGGATCATTAAATTGCCTGAACAATGCTGGCCTCTGTTTAATACCATGACCAGAGGAAATAACTTTTTGCTCTTTTTCATCAGACATGAGAACATAAACGTCTTGAAACAGATTGGTGAGTCCTTTAGTTCTTTAATAAGAAACATAGAAAAGATTCACTTATTCTTTCTGATAGAATTTTGTCAAAGGAACAAACTGACTGCGATAGTGGTAAAATAATCTGATGATAATGGTTGATCACAGCATTTTCTTTTTCATAAGTAAATAGAAATTGTTGTGACAAAACAAGGAAAAATACAATGAAGGTGTCTGTGGGGCTCTAACCTTGGACCTCTAAGTTCTATGTCCGCCAGCTGAACCACTGGGCCATGCAGGGCCCTAAAAATAAAATCTAAACACCACCATAACCAGTTGTGGAATATCATCTTCCTTTAGCAAGACAAGAAAATAAATCATCTACTGCAGATGGGAGGAACACACAAACAAAATAATGTACAAGGAATAAGAAGTTAAAAATTGAACACCATCCTTACCAGTTGTAGTATATCCTCTTCCTTTGGCAAGACTGAGAGACTGAGGTCGCAACTACTCTGCTGAATCAGGTTGATAACTTGTCCGTATGATTTTCCCGTCACCGGCTCCCCGTTCACAGACAGGATTCGGTCACCTGGATTGAGGCCAGCCTTGTGGGCAGGGCCACCGTCCTTGACATTCTTCACGAAAATCGTGTCAAGCGGTTCGAGGCTACCCTGCTGGATCCGTTGGAAGTAGAGGTCTGAAATGAAAGGAATTTGTATAGTTAACCCTTTTCCCAAAATGCCAAATTTTCTACTTTCTCCAATTGAGAGAGTTTGCAGATGACATTTCAAAATGAGATGAAATTGAAAAATTCTTTCCTGATAGGGCAGAAAACACTGTGGGAAAGGAAAAATTCCTGGTTACGAGCAATTTCTCCTTTTCCCACAATGCTTTCAAAAGCAGTCTGCAACATAGTTGTTAAATGTTGTTATTGTTTGGTTATGGGTTTAGCCATAACAATACTTTTTCCATTATGTAATGTCTTTTTTGGATCCACCGGTACTAGGCTAGAGCTCTGAAGTGACTTGCCAAATGCCACTTCTATGAAACCAGACGTGTCGGTGGCAATCAAACCCTATCCTTCGAGTTCTAAGTCCGCCACTTTAACCACTTCGTCATGCAGGACCCGTGAAATGAAAAGAATAAGCAAGATAAAACTTTTACCAACTACCTCACTTTGCTGAGCTTGTGAGTATTGCGCAGGACTTATATAAGGAAATACATTATCATTTTGTACAACATTGAAAGATGCTCCAAGGTTCACTGTGTCATCACTGAAATGATGCAAAACCTCATTTCTATCCACCAAAAACACTGCTAATAATGGTATTTGCTGATTTCCTCTATATCTAGAACCTGTGAATAGATTTCTATGAGATTATCTCACCGATTCTACATGAAGTGGTACAAGAATGTATCATTGGCTTACACCCTAGGGGATTCATACAGCATAACTCCCACAATTATACATCTACATTCCAGATATCCCAGAAATAATTGCATGACTACTTTAGAGATTGTGCTTGTTGTCAAAGACCTGAGTTTGTGCAGTACTTTTCTACGATCTGTTCAAATATATGGCTTTACGTTTCATGCAGTTATAAAGTGATGCCCGACTCTTAATGATGGAGGAAGACCCCATGCTCAACTGCTTATTCTAAAAGGCATGAACTTCTTATTTTGTATATATAATTATGTACTCATTTATCACATATGCAGCAGACAATGTAAGAAACCATTACAACAAAAGGACATTTTTGTTTTATCCAAAACAGTTTTTTTTATTTTAAGTCATGCTGTTTGTCTCAAGTTGAGCCATTAAAAAAATACCAAACAAGGGAATGAGTTAACTCATAGGTTCTAAACCAAGAAGCACCTAAATTCTTCGAAAATTACATTTTCTTCATTTATATATAACTTTTTATTTTTTGCAATTATGAAGAAATACAAATGTAAATGAAAAAAGCCCACTTTTACAAAAATCTCTATATCAAACATGTGTAAAATAAATTTATAAGAAAGGTAAAACCATTACAGACCAAAAAGCTTTAGCACTCATGCAGAATCACAGACCTATCATAAATCACCAACAACCCCAGATCAATCATATATAAACAAATACCTTCTACCAATATAATACAAATAACACCATTCCAGCCATCCGGTTGTGTGTATATATCCAAGGCACTAACGGATTTGTTTGAGTAAAAATCTTTCTTTTTTGTAACTCCTCTTTTATCAGTACATGATATTTATGTATGTGTGAGATATTTGAGTTGATAAGGCGGGACTTGAAGCCAAGTCATGATGGGAGCAAACCGTTATCTCTCTAAATAAAACCCTTACAAAGATAATGTTGGAGCTGGGGATGCTATATCTAGCTCCTTATTTCAGGTTGTGATAAGAGGTGTACTCCCCTTTGTAGCTTTATTGTTTAACCATTAGGATGCTGGGTAATTTTCTTAAACTGGATCTTTTGTGCCGTCTGCTTTCCAAAACCTTAAATATCTGCTTAATTTTGATGAGGCAAGATTCTCGGGATAACAAACAGGTTAGATCACAGGCCAGCTGCCAATTTACTTGCAACACAACTTTAAAGAAATCACTTCGACATATGAGGACTTAAAAAGTACATTTCAAGACAAAAGCAAGTCTTTCGCAAACGTAAAGCACAAACTATAGTACTGCATTAAATCTTTTACTTGTCTGTGTAAAACAACTCTTTTTGCTACAAATGATTCTGCATTCACAAGGTGCAGCCAGAAGATTTTAAACGGCACAAATTTTCAATCTGCTCAAAGAAATTCAATCACAGACGGCATTTATCTCCAATGATCAAAGACTGCATAAACTATTTCTAAAACATTTCAAATGAAAGTTTCTGTGTTTCTGCCAAATTCCTTACATGCAACATGTGTACTATTGAAAGCCTGAAGAATTGATGATTCTCTTCACCTTACATCCCAATTACTTCACAATTACTTGTTTTAACATATTTCCCACATATAGAATTATTTGACTGAACTGTGTAATTGAAAACGACAGTATAATGGTTATATAGAATATTTAGTAAAAATCCCTTGTCCGTTATGGCTTTAGGTTGACAAGCTGGTCAAAACAGACAATTGATTTTGCCAACCCTGGTATGAATGAGGGATACGGGGTTTGCCCTCATATGGCACATACCAATGTATAACAGCAATACTCCAAAATATGTAACTCTTGATAGCAATTTTTACAGAGTGCATTAATTACCTGTTTGTATCAAAATGACCACCATATTAAGAAAAGGGTTTGAAAGCTGATGGTCACATTCAAATTTCAATGCACAAGTTCACTGTTTATGGGAAATGGAAATGAAGTCTATATTTAGTTGATGGGTTGTCATCTTTATTAGATTTTAAATTATTCCCTTGTTATTTCCTTGTTGTCTAATTATAACACTGCCAACTTTATTTAGATCCTGGATCTTTTGTAGAACCCTTTGTCTATCCTCTTAATGTGTATTATTTAAACTAGATGAACCCGAAGCTAATTAAAGGCAAAGAACTTAATAATTATAAGCTATAAGCTTTTGCTTTCAGTCCTTTTCTTTTTATTGTTTAGTTTGAACTTATCTATTTTACATTGCTTGTGATGGGAGCTTAAAGCTTATTGAGTTCTCTCTCTGTGACTGCTTCCTGGATATTAAGCAGTACTCACACCAAATTGAATGAAGTTTTTCATGAAAATTCAAAATTTAAAAGAAAAACACCGAGATTTTTCCCAATTTCAAGGACCCATTCCCAAAATTTACAAAAAAAATCACCAAAGCTGCAGGTAATATACATAAAAAAACCTTAGAAATAGGTAAACTAGGGGTTCGATGCAACACTACAGTAAGTCTTACAATAGTATTGCATTGAACCCTCAAGTTATGTTAAACCCAGGAACAAATATATCTGTGAAGCAATAGCACATAAAACATGCTTATAATTGAGCTGTTAATTTCTGGTAAAATGGAGGCTTAACATATTATATCACAAGAGAAACCTGGATCTAAAATGAAAAAAAAAAAAAAATGGTTTATTGAAAAATGTTTCCTAGTGTTGCAACAATTTCTTCACCTAAGCTGCAGGTGATGTACATATGAGATCATTCAAAATAGGTTTATCATGGGTTCAATGCAAGACTATAGTAAGTCCTTCACAGATGTGAAGGAATTACTATAGTCTTGCAAATAACCCTCCATCTATATAAATGTAGCCAGCCTGTAAGTGATTGAGATGTATAGCATTGATATATAGGTTTCTTATAGACCAATTGACAGGTAACATGTCCACCAGGTGCAAAAACATTGGTGTGAACCTGTGTTACCCCTCTATACCTGTCAATCAGACAAGCATGCATATAGATCACATGTGTGATCATCGATACTATAGTGGTGCCCAGGCAACAAGATCTTTTATATGGTGTTGAAGGCTATGTCTACAATTCTTCGGTTATGTTACGGCTTTCCTGAATCCACCAGTGCTAGGCTACGCCTCTAAAAAGACTTGCCAAAAGACACTCCCACCAAATCAGAAGTATCAATAGGGCATTGAACCCGGGACCACTGAAATTAAAGTCTGCCACCTTAACCACTGGGCCACCCAGGACCCCATAATAGCGAAGCGGTGCCTGGGCAATGTGATTACCTCCCCTGGCAACATTACTTGTGGTTTTAACATCACCTCAACAGTAACCACTGCTTTTGGTTTAAATGGATTCACCAGTGCTAGACTAGAGCTCTGAGTGATGTGTCTTACCAAAGGACACTCCAACCAAACCAGAGGTACTGATGAGGATAGATCCCAGGAAAGCTCAAGAAAACTATGGTCATATTTGTTTCTGAAGCCTTTGCTGCATTTAAATGGGTTTTCAGGAGATATTAGACCTAACAACCATGTCCTGATATTCTTGAACATACCAATGCACAAACAGATAACACATTTAAGTACAGAATGTTCAAATCCGACACAGAACGACAATACCAGCTGTGGCAAGAATATTTGGGGACACATGAAATTCCATCATCAAATCCATCATTAATCTGTAATAAAGATTACTACCTCCGCTTTATAGCTCCCTGCTGAATGGTACAAATATTTGTATCATTTTCTTCATATTATTCGTTTGATAAGACTGTGCTTACATCAAATCAACATTATTTCATGCATTTATGTTGCAATGCCCAACTCTCAAAGATAGACGAAGTCCCCATACTCAACTGTCCATAAGGGCTGGTCAAGAGGGGTAGAATAATCATTATTCTGTTAGTCTGTCAGGAGACTACATCTCATGAAAATCCTTATCCTTCACTGGGAATTGAACCCACTTGAAGAGGGGCCATGTGATTTCCAGTTCTGTAGGTATTTATTACAATCTTCTACTTGAGATGATTCTATTGAGTAACAACAATGTAGTGTCAGAAATATTTTGTGTTAACCCTTATATTGCTGAAACTAACTTCAAGCTTATGCAAACAGGTTGGATCCAGACTAGCCGCCAAGTAAATTGGCGGCTGGCCTGTGATCTTCCCTGTTTGCTATTCTGAGTAGTATCTTTCCTAATCAAAATTAAGCAGAATGATATTCAAGATTTTGGAAAGCAGATGACACAAATTACCCTGCATTCTAAGGGTAAAAGATTCTAGGATGACAGCAAGTCTAGATAATTGTATACTAAGATGCCTACCTTCTGTATCATCCTCTTCACTTAGATACTCTCTTTCCTGAAACGAGAACAAATTTCTAAAAATGAGCCAAATTAGTTTCTCTTGAACATATACTGAAAGCAAGTGGAACAAATACTTATCTAAATACATCACTTTGTCCATAAGTATTCTGTAACAAATCCATTACAGAAAGTTTAATTGTTGATAAGTTGGTTTAATCCTTTACAAAAAAACAAACTCTCCACTGTCCTAAATTGGAAGAGTCTACAGACGACATTTCAACATGTGATGAAATTGAAAAATAATCTTCTGAAAGGGCAGAAAACATTAAGGGAAAAGGAGAAATTGCTCCTAATGAGCAATTTCTTCTCTTCCAACAGTGTTTTCCAGAGTTGTTTGCAGCAGAGTGGTTAAATGCCATTATTGTTTGGTAATGAGTAAATGCCTTTTTAAAAGGTGATTAAGTTATATCATGGTCCGTGTAACTTTCCATACTGCTGTATTTTCCTAAAAAGGTCTGCGCAATATTCTCTCAAAACCACTGCTCGCGTTTCCCAACATAAACATTTTTTTTTTATTAAGTGTTAAATATGAATAGCCAAACAAGCAGCAATGAATTCATTTTATGTCACAATATTGAAATTTGAACTAAATGAAAAATGCTTTATTTGAATAACAAGTGAAAATGTCTTGATCTATGCAAAACATCATACCATGCCAGTAATCAGTGAAAATCTATAGTAATTGCTTTACAAATGTTTTGCTGTGATGCATTGATATGTAATGCACACGTAAGTAGAGGGCTACATGGGATATTACCAGCAGTTTAACAGTAAAAGCTACACAAGTTACCCTCTTTAAAAAAAAACATCATTATTATCACTATAAACTCAATCACAATACAAAAATCCAATTCCTTGAAATGAAAAAGGTTTGTGATGAAAGCAAAATAACACAGATCGATATCACTACAACCTCAATGATTATCTTGACAGAGGAGAAACAATCACTAATTAGACCCCCCCTAATGAGTTATTATTAATATCATCAATTCTTATGTCAGTGACCGAATACTATACAAATACCATTCAGTGCATTATCCATTTGACCTGTCCAATACATCTGCACTAAATGACTGATAGAGCATAATAGTAGCAGAAAAAAAGAGAAATTAACTAAAAATAAATGTAAATGCGTATGTATATAGCCATCAAACTATTGATTAGAGGGTTGTTAGATGGTAGCAACAAAATTCTATTTCTGTAATAGTTGCTTCACTCAAATGTCACAAATAATGGTATTATTGCCTTCTTATTTTGCTCTCAATTGTGACAAGTCACACAGTGCTCTCTGATGATTTTGGTTCAAGCCAGTTGAGATTTCAAACAGACTTTATTTATTCATTTATATTGGGTTTTACATCACATCAACATTATTTCAGTTATGTTGCGATGCCAGACTCCTAACGATGGAGGAGGAACCCATACTGAACTGCCTATAAGGGCTAGTCAAGCCAGCTAGTACCATCGGCATTTCGTAAGTCATTCAGGAGATTGCCTCTCATGAAAATTAAAATGCCGTCACTGGGATTTGAACCCACACAAAGAGGAGCCTCAAACAGACTATTGGTCCTTTTAGCACAATCATGGCCTATGCTGGTATTATCTTCATATTTCGAGGATTCAGTGCAACACTATAGTCAGTGCTTCATAAACATGAAGTACTGACTATAGTAATGCACTGATTCCTCCAAAAGACAGTTTATCAATCATAAAGCAGAAATAAAAAAAGTCTTTAGAGTGGCCATTAAGAAACCATTGAGACAAAAAAAAGCCTGTCCATCAAAACAAAAATCGCCATTGTCACAATAGTTTCATGAAACTTCTGCTAAAAGTAAACTAAAAAGTAAATGAAGCTTCTTCAAAGAGCAACAATCTACAAATAAGTAAAGAGACAATCAGTAAGTTGTTACCATAAAAAGTCGAATCATTCCACACATCAAATCCAGTCACAACCACTTATCAAAATTGATATAAACCTTCACTAATGACACAATCAGCATTTGATTAAATTCTTCTTTTTAAAATGCCTAAATCAATCCCATTAACACATGTACAAATCAAATAGAAACCTCCGCTCACACACATATAAACATTATAAACATAAATACAAGTTTGATGGCTCCCTCAATTAACCTATCCCCCTCAATAAATAACACACAAGAAAGAAATGCAGTGAGTTAACTCAGAGGTAGTTAGATGGAAGATTACGGTAATAAAATATTTCACCTTCCATGAATCATGAGTAATCATGGACCAATTAACCAGCATGGAGATACAAGCAGGGGTCATAGTATGGCAGGTTTGATAAATTAGCTAGTTACCCCATCTTACTAAGATTCTCACTATAATAAATCTTCATTTGAAAATGGAGTACAGCCAAACTGGCTATCAGAATCTCTTACATAGGTATTACTATATCCTGTGGTCACAAATGGTTCTACTCATTTCTTTTTTGTATTAACCCATTAGGGGCCTCCGTGACCGTAGAGTACAGAACTTGAAATCACATGGCCCCTCTCCGCGTAAGTTCAAATCGTGAGAGGGATATTGATTTTCATGAGAGGCAGTCTCCCGACTGACTTACGGAATGCCGATGGTTCTACCCGCCTTGACCAGCCCTTATTGGCAGTTGAGTATGGGGTCTTCCTCCATCATTAAGAGTCGGGCATCGCTACATAACTGAAATGATGTTGATGTGATGTAAAACCCATATAATAATTTTTTTTTCAGACTGGCCAAAATCAAACGAGTTTGCAGACGACATTTCAAAATGGGATGTAATTGAAAAATACTCTTCTGATAGGGCAGGAAACATTGTAGGAAAAGGAGAAATTGCTTGATAACAGCAATTTCTCCTATTCCCACAATGTTTTCAAGAGTCCTCTGCAAAAAACTGGTCAAACGTCGTTATTGTTTGGTAATGGGTTAACCAAAACTTTGCAACCAGTCAATTTCAAAAGTATCATCAGTCCACAAAATAGCTCAGTCCACAAATAAAGATTATAGTAATATTACTAGGAAAACTTAGAGATGCAAGAAGAAATTGTTTATTCTGTAAATCTTTTTCTTCAAAATATTTAAAGGTGTATAAAGTTTAAAGAAACTGCTCCTTTTTCTTAGGTATTCAAACAACTTGGCCAATGAATCAGGTAATCTTTATTCATTACCAGATCTTGAATAATAACTTATTTATGAGCTTAATGTAAATTTTAAGTGATGAACTTACTCCAATGAATCATTTATATCCTTCCTTCTGATAGATTGACTCTGCTTCATTAAGTACATGGATGTACATGGGAGATGTATTTAAGTACTATACATTGGTTATCTAATTGATCTAACCACAGTGCTTTTGTGTTTTATATCTAAGTATTCAAACCTTTCCTTTATGAGTAATTATTCTTACAAACTTAAGCAGAACATTTAGGAAATCAAAGTTGTTAAAAAATCAATTGCTCAAAATAAAGCAATTTCTCCTTTTACCACAATAGACAACTCCTAAGTAATGCCATACGTGAAAGTGTTAATTGATTCTTCGTATTCTTTGTACATGATAATTATCATCTCCAGGGTACCGTTGAACTTTAACGACTTATCGAGAATATTTACGCAAGTAAAAACTGATAAAAAAGGATAGCATAATAGATAAATGTAAAATATTGTAATGGGACATGTCATTGGAAGTGTCTCGAAGAGACAATTTCAATGGCGTGTCACTTTGCAATTATATTGCTTATCTGACTATTGAAATAAAGGGAAATGTTGTTTTGAACTTAGGTAAATTCTTAGCATAAGATCAGTGATTCATTTGACATTTTGGGAATGAGTTCTGTACCTGACAAATTGGGAAAAATCACATTCTTTTTCTCTAAAAATTGAGAAATTTTCAGGAATAACTAATTCCAAACATATTAAGCTTTATTTGGAAATTGGGAAAAATAATCAGTTAATTTGACTGGGAATGGGTCCGTTTTACGGTACCAACCATATAAGAAAAAAAATCACTGAAGATGTTAAGTAAAAGGCTACCTTGGTGCTTGTAATTTAATTTGTCACAAAACTTCAATGAAGGAATGGAGTCAGAATAAGGAGTCAGAATAGGGACACAAAAGTTACTGTATCTAGCAAATGCGGTTAACCGATGTCTTAATACAGAAATCAAGGATTGTACTTGTCATACTGATAAAAATCACTTTAAAAGTTCAACAAGTTTTCATATTTGCGCTTAACCCTTATAGCACTTGAACCAACTTCATGCTTATACAAACAGGTTAGATCCAGGCTAGCCGCCAGGTAAATTTCCTCATCTAAATCAAGCAGATTCAAAGTTTGTATACAGGAAATCATGAGTTAACCCTTAGAATGCTGGGTAATTATCTAAAAATAGATTTTTGTGTCGTCTGCTTTCCAAAACATTAAATATCTGCTTAAATTTGAAGACATAAGAACTCAGAGTAGCAAACAGGTTAGATAACTTGGGCAGCTGACCTGTGATCTTACCTGTTTGCATAAGCATAAAATCAGGTTCCATCATTATAAGGGTTAAACCCCAATGTCATCAATGTACACTTAAGAGGAGCCCACCTGTAAAATCAGCCAACCCGCTGTGTGTGATGCAAGTTTCAATTCAATCTGAAGAAATAATATTATTGCAGGTTGTGAATTCATTTCATCCCACTCTCGTTCTACTGTACTTATTGACAGGGGCCTACGGATAAAAAAGGACCCAACAGGCCCACCCTCTTAAAGAATGTAAGTTTAACTATAGCTGTACTTGAAAGTTTTAGGTAGAATACCCATACCCATAATTCACCTTTTTGAAACATATCTACTTTCGTCGAATTTCTTCGGTTTTTCTCATCATACATTGGTCTGGGCCCAAACTATTCAGTCTTATACAAATATTTCTGACTCAGACTGATTTATAGAGAACAACCGAGGTAATCCACCAGAAGAAAATGTTTCAAAAAGGCAGATGATGGGTATTCTACCTTAACTCAAGCTATACTTGAAAGTTATCACAGTTTTAAAACCATGCAAAAGAGCATCTCATTCTTTATCGATCAATTGCAAAGTCAAACAACTAGGTACAATAAGAAACTATATACAATGATAAAACTGAAATAATAAGATGACATCGGACAAGGTACAATATAGTAATATATAAATCTAAAACTATGCTCTTTGAATTCAATCAATTGTCTTCTGATTTAGTTGTTCAAGTTAGAAAAAAAAATTTAAAAAAGAAATCAAATGAAAAAAGTTGAATGATACCGAAATGAACTTTTATGGGTACATTATTTATCGCCCAGTACATCTAAAGAATGTTGAGTATTTCTGTGGCAGGCATTGTTGTTTTGTTCACTAATGACCCATTGTTGGCCAGCCTATGTACTGTAACATGCATATACAAACAAAGTGAATCCTTTAGTTGGCTGCTACTAAAATCAAGGCCTCCATTGATCGAGATGAAATCATCTGCAATATCTTTAACCCTTAAAATGCTTTGTAATTTTCTAAAAGTAGATTTTTGTATCATCTGCTTCCAAAATCTAATATATCTGGTTAATTCTGATCAGGAAAGATACTCAGAATAGCAAACAGGTTAGATCACAGGCCAGCCGCCATTATACTTGGCGGCTAGACTGGATCTAACCTGTTTGCATAAGCATGAAGCAAGTTCCAGCACTATAAGAGATAACTAAATAAAGAATGATCAGGTTATAGTCCTTACCCTGGATTAGTCAATACAGATGACATATATACCCAAAAATAACACTCAAATTGATGCAACTCGGGCATATTTGATTGTATGGTGTTTAATGATATGTTAACAATTTTTCAGTTATGTTACGGCTTTCCTGTTTCCACGCTCCACCAATACTAGGCTATGGCTCTGAAGTGTCTTGCCAAAGGACACATCCTTGAAACAAGGTGTTAGTGGGGCTCGAGCCCTGGACCCAAGAGTTCTTCTAAGTCAACTATCTTAGCTACTGTGCAATACACATACATAAATAGAATTTGTTCATGAATTTAAGAACATGTTCATGGACATCAAGACCAGAATCATGAGTGTATTCACAATCACAAACCTGTTCTCTATGTCCATGAACCTCTTATTAAAATATATGAAAAGGTTATGTGTTGATGAAAGTCCATTAAACGTTCTTGAAGTTCATTAATAAGTTCTTGAATCTTTCGCAGGGGGACATTTAACATCATTGAGATGAAAGATGGCATCACTTTAAAGAAGAAGAAAACAATTTACTTCAATGATTTGAAAATTCATTTCAATATTTTATAGTTTTACATCTATAATACTGTTTATATCATAGCTTTAATTGGTCACTTCAATACTTGATTTTAATATCATCTGTTGTGAATAGTTTGTAAAAGGGAAGGGTTTTTAAATGTCATTCTGTATCAATTTTCATGACATATGCATGATTCAAACTGTACTTAAATACCTCAGCTGCATCATTGACACATTACCTGATATACTGATATACTTAATAACCACAATAGTGTACTGTACATTTGATGCATGTCAGTTCATTCACTTTAAGTTGTTCTTTGTTCAATCCAGCAACATCGATCCATGACAGGGCTTTTAAATAATTGGGCAGGCAGGTTGTTCATTTTCTATGACAAAAAACACTTATGGTATAGGTTTAGGCCCATTATTTCATGAAATGACTAACCATATTTGCATGTTGATCAAATATTGCTAACCTTTTCTAAAAAGAATAATCATGACCTTCTGATTGAACACTGTGACTGTTTTGCTGGATAAAGGATTTATAAATAACGCTGTTACGCTGTAACTGTATTGTAACAATTGACTTTATAAAACACCAGAGAGAAAATATGGCAAGCCGCTAGGGTTTCACTTTTTTAATTAAAAGGACAACATTAGGAGAAGTTAGTGCTAATTTATATCATAAAATTTCTGTTCTAACTTCTCTGTACATAAAGGAAAAGGGGAGTACACATTAAGATTCAAGTTCATGATTAATTTTAAAATTCGGTAGGTTTAATGTCAAAATGTTTTATTACACATAATTAGACTTTAATTGACCTCATTTCTCTTCAACAGAAGCCTTGAACAAACGATTTTTATAGTCAATAAAAACCTTTACCTTAAGGTAATCCACCCCTTCTTTACCTTTACCCTTTCCCAAACAATAACGACATTTGACCACTTTGTTGCAGATGGCTTTAGAAAACATTATGGGAAAAGGAGAAATTGCTCGTGATGAGCAATTTTCCTTTTCCAACAATGTTTTCTTCCCAATAAGAAGATTATTTTCCAATTTCATCACATTTTGAAATTTGGTCTGCAAACTCTTTCAATTTGGGACAGTCGAATATTTGTTGTTTGGGAAAGGGATAAATAAACAGTTTGACAGCAGACGTTATTGGAATCATGGTATGCAAATTCCCTTTCCCTAACAATGATCATATATTTTATATAAACTAAAAATAGGTCTTGGGATACTTTGTATCAATTGTTTAATCAGCAATGTCTCCTTTTCCAACAACGGTTTTTACCCTATCAGAAGACTATTTTTCAATATCATCACATTTTGAAATGTTGTCTACAGTACAAACTCCTTCAATTTGGATCACTTGAAAGTTTCGCAATTTGGTAAAGGGTTAATGAGGCGTGGCCATTTGAAACAGAGCATTATAACTACCCTAGTAACCCATTTCAGCATAAAGACTCCATTTACTACAGGTAGCCAGTAAAATTGTACCATCAAACGATTAAGTTCTTGGCAAAAGATATCAGGTTCTTCCAAAACTCAGGGTTTGTAATGGCCACATGTTAAACAAATGAACCCTTATCCATTTCTCTTATAATGTGAATACAACAAAAGGTTTTTGTTGTATTATAGTAAGTCAATTACTTTAGCAATTGTAGCAGACCTTTCCTTGTCAAAGAAGAGCAAATATTTCATCTTCCAAGGCTAATTAAGGTTGCAGACGAGTTGGTGACATTGGTCCGTAAAGCATTGGCCTGTTATACAGAGGATCCTGGGTTCAATCCTTGTTATGTGAGGTGATACTGCCTTGACTAACCCATGAATCTGTGCAAGTACTGGTGTAGCATCCAGGAGACAGTCATTGTGGATCTAAGCAAATTAACAGTTCTTCATTTACAATTAAGATTACTTATTACATGTACTTATTCAAAATTACCTGGTATGAAAAGCCAGCTAATGAGCTCTTAAAAATTGCCTCATTAAGGATATCCAACAATCATATTAAATCCAGCAGTGGCAATCAAACCTTTAAAACAAATCTTCTGACTCTTCTTAAAACTATTTCAAGTCTTCGTAGAAAGAAAAGTAGATGTTTGGATTATGTTCACGGTGCCTTTTTGTTTGCAAAGACAAAACAAAACAAACATTCCTCAATTTCAATTATGATTTTGCGGTGTTTTCAACAGCCCATTAAAATTTGGATCCATAATTCAATACCATACAATATTGTTTTATGTTGATTTCAGATAATGCATCATTTAACATAAATATATACAAAATCACATTTTGGAAGAAACAAAAGGAAGGGACAACAGTGTTCCATCCCATTCAAATTCATCAATATTGGTTTAATGAACATAATCAATTCCACAACTTTCCACCAAAAATTTATAAGATCATTTATTGTAGATTCATGGAAAGAAATTTTTAAATGCAACCGAGAACAAATGATCATCACCATATGAAAATATTACTATCTGTTGTTATTCAATTTTCATTTCAAATATATTTTATTAGCTCATGTCTGAATTTGTCAGACATGTGAGTAAAGTAAAACAATAATATTACATTCATTTACAAAAAAAACAACAGTGATATACACTCAGAAGTGTTGTAACGAAACAGATGTAAGTGAAAGAGAAGTTAATTCACGTCCATAACCAATGCTCAATACAAGACAATAGTAAGTGTTTCACAAAAAAGAAGCACTATCGAGGGTTCAGTGCAATACTGTAGTAAGTGCTTCATGTTTATGAAGCACTTACTATAGTCTTGCACTGAACCCTCGACTTACTATAGCATTACACAGAGACCTCAGTAACTCCTTTCAGTGCTTTGATTGCGGAGGCCTGGGAAAATGGTTTACAGATTCCATTATGCTGGTATAAGTCCATGGATTACTGAGCCCTTTGATCTTCACATGAACAATATACTACAGGAAAATAGACTTTCTATCATAACTAATCCTTCTTTTATCCTCATTTCAGGGGCATGTTCGTTTTTTAATGTAATATAACTCATTTGAGAAAAGAATATTTTTCCATTTTTTTTTTATTTGTGTTTATCATAAAAAAATAACAACCATCAATTCATACCAATGTCTTTTAACTTTTAAAAGCAAAATACTCACATAAAGTATTCCAGCTCATAAACAGAATCACACTCAAGTCCTTTCTAAGTCCGTAACTAAAACATTCCAAAATAGTAGCGTTTATTATGATAGTCAATATAACAAAAATAAATAAACTCCAAACAATCGGTCACCACAAATTTCCCATAAAGCACAGGTAGTTAGGTCTATAAGGTCAGATATAAAAGTGGCTATAACATGCCTTGTGACTTTACGGTCAGTTGCACAGGTCAGTTTTGACCGCTACATGACATTTTACACATTGTGAGGGTATTTGTCATATTCACCCTGTCCTCTGCTACCTACATGACATTACAGCACAAAACTGGGCTTTTAGTTAACCATAAGGCTAAAGGCTTTTAGTTAACCACAATTCTGTTAGAAAATACTTTGAGACATCATTGTGACAATTATTTCTATTAAATTTCATGAAGAAAATGAATACATTACTTTCATGCCATCAACTGACGTCTTGCTTTCAATTTCAACCAGTAACAAATTCCAATAGGGAGAAAATGTTTTGCAAGTCTAACTTGATGTAAATATTGTGAGAAATGTAGAATTGCTCACTAAAAGCCCCATATTTAAACATTTTATGTATATATCCATGAAGGTTGGTTTTAAAGAAAATTCATTACAACAGGAGCTACTAAAATTCGAGTTAAAACAATAAATAACCAGCTGGAACAAAGTCTTTAAATACAACAAGTGATAATTTAACCACATCACAATGTGCACACACCTGTATTACCAGGGTTCGGTGTAAGACAACAGTAACTCATTTACTAAAATGAAGGACATGCTAAAGTCTTTCATCATACCCTCTGCGAGCTGTCAGGAGAGCTTGCCTGTCCTAATGATAAATCAATGAAACCCTACTCCACATATCAGTGATGGATCCAGCATTCAGGTCAGGCTGTCCATATGCTGCAGTCTTATGTGAACCTACACTGTTCGCAAATGGTGTTTGGTGCTTTAACCTGTTACAAAATGCCAAATTTTGGACAGTCCCAAATTGAAAGAGATTGCAGACGAAATTGCAAAATGTGATGAAATTGAAAAATAATCTTCTGATTGGACAGAAAACATTGTGGGAAAAGGAGAAATTACTAGTTAAGAGCAATTTCTCCTTATCTCACAATGTTTTCCAAAGTCATCTGCAACAAACTGGCTAAATGTCGTTATTGTTTGGTAATGGGTTTATATATAGTAATTTGTTACAAGAGGTATAAGTAAAGGGAAGGTTGCAAAGTGACAGCAACTTAGTCTGTGGGTCAACCATTTTTTGGAGTGTCAATTTTAGCAACATATTAATTGACAACTTGACAGCAAGTCGTACATCCTTGACCCTGGTCGTAATGGAGTAAACTTTAACAATGCTTTTTGGATCTTCTCTTTCAATTTAGATCAATCCATTATTCTTCTCTTATTTTTGTTTGTTGTTAAAAACAATATTTGGAATAAATTTTCAGATGACCTAATGGGTTCCCAGTACAAATCAGTACTGGTATGTATCTTTTATGACCTTGAAATGACCTTGCCAGTTTTAACACTAGTCTAGTTACCCAAAATGCCATGGAGCGAAGCCATTACTACCATGGTGTTTTGGTCTTTGGTATGACATGACTTTTCCAGTTTTAATTCTATCTTTATTAACCAGAGGGCCAGGTAGGGAAACCATTACTACCATTGTATTTTGATAGTTGGTATGACTTGGCTTTTCCAGTAGTATTGCTATCCCCATTACCCAGAGTACCATGGAGGGAAGCCATTACTACCATGGTGTTTTAGTCTTTGGTCACAAATTGAGCAGGCTTTTCCAGTTGTTGTAATGTTATACCCATTACCCAGAGTACCATGGAGGGAAGCCATTACTACCATGGTGTTTTAGTCTTTGGTCACAAATTGAGCAGGCTTTTCCAGTTGTTGTAATGTTATACCCATTACCCAGAGTACCATGGAGGGAAGCCATTACTACCATGGTGTTTTAGTCTTTGGTCACAAATTGAGCAGGCTTTTCCAGTTGTTGTAATGTTATACCCATTACCCAGAGTACCATGGAGGGAAGCCATTACTACCATGGTGTTTTAGTCTTTGGTCACAAATTGAGCAGGCTTTTCCAGTTGTTGTAATGTTATACCCATTACCCAGAGTACCATGGAGGGAAGCCATTACTACCATGGTGTTTTAGTCTTTGGTCACAAATTGAGCAGGCTTTTCCAGTTGTTGTAATGTTATACCCATTACCATGAGTGTCATGGAGGAAAGCCATTGTGTTTCAGTCTTTGGTATGACCTGACTTTTCTAGTCGATTTCTGTGTTATACAGAGTGTCATGGAGGGAAGCAATAACTGCCATTGTGTTTTATTTGGATATACCCAGTCCAGATATCAAGCCAAGAACTTTTGTTACCTAGGCAGCAGGCCCTCTATCTCTGTACCACTGCAGATCAGTCATAAAAGCCATGAAGAGGGAAAAGTTAAAATAAACAAGAAAATAAAACTCAGTAACCTACCATTCCGGTCCATTCCAACAGCTCCAACTCTGGCTCACTCTCATCAAATGAATCCAAGGAATACATTCCTTTCTTTTACTTCCTTCCCAGTACTATATATAATTCCTCATGGTTGAACTACATTCCTTTCCATTTTTTCCTTTCTGTTTTGCAATTTTTTCTTCCTCCATTGTTAAAGCCACAACCATTGTTTTATATTCACAGCCATAGTCTCTCTTGAAATGTCTTTTTCACAAGGAAAAAGAAGGAATAGTTTCATCCTGCATGTATCAAATTGTCTCAACTCAATCAGATGCCACAACAACTTTTAATAACTAGCAAAGGGTATTCAAAACTACATCTTAATTAAAGAATGACGCAGCCATCAATTTTCATTTTCTTGCAATGCTCTGTTCAAAACTCCTTCATCCAATTTAGAGATATCAACCAACACAAAATCATTTATCTTCAAATGGAAGATTGTAATTAAGAGATAATAGGCTCATCAAAATAAACAAGTTTCGTTTTCTTGCAATGCTCTGCTCAAAAGTCACAACTCTTCTGCAGGTTAGAAAGGTCATTCTATGATTCATTTTCAATTTGAACAGTCCCTTCCCCGTTAATATTTAACATTAGTTTAAACTTATCATTTTTACATAGGTCGTAACGGATGTTTAAAGCTTATTAAGCTTATTTAGTTCACTCTCGATGACTGCTTCCTGGACACTCAACCAGTCTTTGTGCCAATTTGAAGGCTAGTTCCGACAATATTCACCTCCCCTAGCAGGGATTGAACCTGGGAACCTCGGTACAAGAGGTTGACACTCTACCTCTGCACCACTAAAAGCCCTTGAACATTTCACATTGAGAACCTGATATAAAACTTACTTCTTCATTTCTTTTCTAAGTCCTACATTATGATTACCCTGCAATATAGCATTTATCATATATGGAACTTAACTAACGCTTTTCCCATTATAACCTCAGTAATGACTCAAAAAGTATCATATTACTTGAAACTTTTCAACAAACATTCTAAGAACAACATTCAAGATCAATTTTCCCGAGCACAGAAAAGTTCAACAAAAGCTAAAAAGTTTAAACAAATTGTAATGGCTGAAACCAAGCTTCATTTTCCAATAAAAAGCAATGCCACATATCTTTATTTTGCTTTAAAAAAGTATTCTCCATTGAACTATATCACTTATTATACATAATTTACACCAAGAATAAACCAGAAATTAAGATTACCAATTCATCGTTTCTCACAAAACATTTATCACTTTTCCATCATGCACACAACCACCAAAAATCCAATGACAAAATGTCACTTGAAACAAATACCACATTTCCTAGTAAACATGTGTGATAAAATGGTTTCCAAGCTTTTATGAGAGCCAGCATTCCCTGGTGCGTACTTTCTTTTAATGGTAAGCCCAAAGCATTAACTTCAGAAGGTTTGGTACTGGAATTCTGGCATTCCCCAGTGAGACCTAATTTCGGCTCAGGTGTAACTAAAAGGGAAACCTATCTATTATGCAATGATTTCCCTTCAGTAGCTTCCCTCATGCATTTTAAAGTCTATTGCAAAGCTTATTGCACATGAATGAAGAGAATTAAGCAGAAATGTGTTATTGGAAAAATTAAAACAATATAAAATTATAATGGTTAAATAGTAACAAGTACCCATTGCACAGTGTCTTAATGAAAGCAACTTTAATGCAGCAGTATACTATGGAGACTATTGAGAGAAAAGAAAAAAATTGATTACATCCTATTTTTATTCATATTCAACAATTACTGTCTGTGCAAACTTTTGTTTTATGAAGCATTTAAAAGGGTGTATGAGGTTACTGACTGCAAAATTCCTGGCGAAAGATAGATGGAAATAAACTGAACAATAAGCCTTTATTATATTGTATTTGCTATTCTTAGCACATACCTATAGTAAATTTTTACAGTGTTCAGCCAAACCCCCTACCCCAAACCACCAGCACCACCTTTCTTGACGATTGCCTCACTAGCAATAACACTGATGACATAATGTGTTTTTTGCTTGTCTTTCCGCCATCTTAAGTGTTCTGATGCAAATCCCAAATGATAACCACAAGAAAAAATTGATTTGATAATAATGTGAGAGTTTTCCTCCTTACTATCAAAATCGGAAGCATCCATTTATAACAATTATGCTTCCTGATGAGGGATATTCATTTGATTGACCCATTACCAAACAATAACGACATTTGTTCAGTTTGTTGGAGACGACTCTGGAAAACATTGTGGGAAAAAGAGAAATTGCTTTCAATGAGCAATTTCTCCTATTCCCACGTTTTCTGCCCTTTCAAAATGTGATGAAATATGAAAATATTCTTCTGATAGGGTAGAAAACATTGTGGGAAAAGGAGAAATTGCTCATCAAGAGCAATTTCTACTTTTCCCACCACATTTTCCAGAGTTGTAAACAACAATCCGGTCAAATTTCATTATTGTTTGTCATGAGTTAAGGTGGATAGAAAACAGTCCACAAACCTGTCAACCCCCAATCTACATACTCCACCCAAAGCCTTCCGTTTGGCACTCTGGTAACATAAGACAACACCATCAGCTGTTCTTAATCTGCTTCCACAGAGGCAATTAACCAGAAATAGATCTTTATAATCATACAGGTAATTAAGATAATACACAATAAACCACTCAGGCTGCAAGATTATTCAAAAATAATGTACACAACTTATTCATTTGGATGTGATACAGCACTGAAGTAAAAGAATGAAACTCTTAATCCAACATCACCACAAAAATGTACTAAAGAATACGATAACTTGCATGGCTCCAGCTGAGATGGGTGAATCTTTTCATGGCAATACTTCTATAATATGCATTAAGCCTTATTGAGCTGGAACCGACTTCATGCTTATACAAACATGTTAGACCAAGGCCGGTATGTAGCCCTGGGATCTAACCTGTTTGATACTCTGAGTATTGTTTCCAATAAAAATAAAGCAGATATTTAGGTTTTGGAAAGGCAGACGACATAAAAATATATTTTTAGAAAATTACCCAGCATTCTAAGGGTTAAACCCTGTGTTAGGTATCAAATCCCAATTGCAGCAGTATCCTTACATTTATTCAGAAAACCCTTTTTTGGAGCTTATCATAAGAAACATTTCAAAAGAGATGGTTCTAATAGGTGCCAATCGCAAGAAGATTAACTGGGATATATTATAGGCATTATTTGATTTTTTCAATACCACATCATCTTAGGCTGTCTATGACAAATAACCCATAGAAGATTATCATAACGTCTGAAGTAAAAGAATTTTAAGATGATATCCTATAAAATTTGGAAAATGAGTTTTATTCTTAAAACATCTGTCAGTTAAACTAGGAAACGAGACACTTGACCCAATAGTGGGGGCATCTTGGCAATGTCAAAGGAACAAGTACTAAGTAACAGCTTGAGCATTGAAGATAAATGGGAAAGCTTTTCTGAGAACCATTGATTCTCTCACTTAATACAAAGGATGGTATTTCTTCAGAACATAAGTAGAATCATATGGCAAGTAGTCAACAATGACCTTGTCACCTTGAACAAGGCTTGTGCTTCAGTAGATCAGTCACAAACAATGTGGACTTAAACCACCGTTTCAGTTCATTGAAAAAGAGACCCTCACTTTTGTCCTATTTTCTTATGTTGTTTACCATATAAGTTTGCATGCACTGTTGAAAATTGTTCTTGAATATTTCTATTTCATAGAAAACTGAGCATAGTGATTATTATGTTAAAAGGGATAATCTTATCATTATGAGCAATTCTTCCTTTTTATAGTTATTTCTTCATAATATTATCAGATTTATTAATGGGCCATAAGTTATCTACAAATCGTCCAAGCTTTGAGTTTGATAAGTATTACACCTCACATGCATCAATATAGCGCAATAAAAACTGAAGTTATTTCTGTATTATTACATGTGACTTCTTTTAGAGTTTTTTTTCCTTCTTTTTTTTAATCAAACATATCCTGTTGTCCATTTGAACTATTTCAATATTTCTATATGAGATACAACTTCATTATATGTCAAATCTAAAGCAAACTTGCTTATAAGTTTAAGAAAGAATTAAGGCAATATAATTCACACAATTCATCAATTATCCATACTGAATATTAAGTCCATCACTGATTATTACAAAGATTATTTTCCCCAACACAATATTCTGTAACATCCTTCAGTGTGCACGGCGAAACAGCGAAATGACAGAAGCTATAGGCCGAAGAATGCTTTGAACATGGCATCCAAAGACAAAGTTATTTCCCCACCTTCTGTTCTTACACCTACACCTACCTATGCAGTCACAATAGCTCCATGCTTCACACGTCATTATATGAATAATGCAGTTAACATTGGTACAACCCATTGTAACATTAGAAGATTTTTTACAATGTCTAATTTTGGATTTTTTTGTGGAAAAGATGTCAAGCATTCACCGATTGCAGCTGTCATTAGCATCTGTATACATGCATAAATGGAATAAACATGTTCAAGAATCAGCAATTTTTATGTGTTGAAAAAAAAATAAGAGAAAGATTGTTTTCATTTAGAGGTAATATTCACATTTTAACATTCGAATCAAACACATTTAATTAAATGTAAGCATGCTTAAATGAGAGATGGATGAACTCTTACATTCAATCATCAATGATTTTTTAAATGAAAGGTGTGTCAGACATCTAGAAACATTACCACATCACCATTTAAACTACCTTTGTACATTGAATGGCTCAATTCAAGGCTCATCCAATTAACATATCCTTCAAAATCATAGATCAATTTATCCAGAACTGTTAATAGTTTACATGCTTTGAAAGCACTGAGAAAGCGCACGGAGAAAGCACTGAGAAAGCACTGAGAAAGGCAGAAAAGGTCAACACCTAATTAAACTTGTGAAAACTGCAAGCAAAGGTATAAATAAAAGGCCTATCATAATCTCTGTAAGCTGCATTTTGAAAAAATATACAGTAAATCATTTTTGTAGGTATTTGCACAGGGGTCTATAGCTATCCTATAGTCAGTCCTTTAAAACATAATAAATATTACAAAGTGCTGACCCCAGCATAACTATAGACCTCCTTGGATCATGTACCAAACATGGAAATCTTCTAAGAATAATACATTCAAGTACACCAATTCAAGTCAGACACAGTTCTTAACAATTGTCAGCATACTGTAACAATCCTTTTACAAATCATCCAAGTTGAAGGAAACTGGCAAGAATTTAAACCATTGCGACAAAAGGAGAATTTGCTCATCATGAGCAAAATTTCCTTTTGTCACAAAGGTTTCACATGCCATCATCTGCAAAAGCCATCAAAAAGGTTAAAAACGGATAAAAGGTTAATGCAAAGGTGATAAGCCTTAGTGACAAAGTTAGGTGTTGCCAACACTGTTGCTATGTCAACAAGTTGCTATTTGTGCAATTCCTGTGATTCATCAACAGGGGTTATTTATTCACAGGCATAGGCTGATAAGCCTGATTCAAAATAGCATTGTTATCTGACGGGCTAAAGCACCAGGGACTGCATTGAAAATATCATTTCCCCAGCAATATGTCACCAATGCAACAAAACGCATGACCCTTTACCAAACCCCAAATTTTCGACCTTCCCAAATCTGAAGTTTGCAGCTGACATTTCAAAATGTGAAGAAATTGGAAAAAATATTCTGATAGGGCAGAAAACATTGTGGGAAAATGAAAAATTGCTCGTCATGAGGAATTTCTCCTTTTGTTTTGCAACAAAGTGGTTAAACGTTGTTACTGTTTGGAAATGGGTTAAACCAAAAGGAGCTACTGCTTGAAACTGATCAATGTCAAGAGTGGTGAAATAAAATATTGCTTGTAATTGACTTATGTAAAGAGAGACAAAAGGCAATATTTTTCTTGTAAACGACCAATATCAATAGAAACAGAAGGAGATATTTATTTCCTTGTACCTGACTGATATAAATAGAAACAAGAGATATTGCATGAAACTGACCGATGCCAAGTTGTACAAATAGAAATATTGCCTGTAATTGACCAATTTCAGGAGAGAGCAAAGGATAAATTGCTTGTAACTGACCAATTTTGAGATAGACAAAATGATAAACTCCTTATAAATGACCAATTTTGAGATAGACAAAAGGGGATAGTGCAAATAACTGATCAATTTGGAGATGAACAAAAGGCTTTAACACTTGTGAATGATGACCTATTTCAAGATAGACAAAATGACATATTGCTTGCAAGTGAACAATGCCAAGTGATACCAACAGAAATATTGCTTGTTACTGACCAAAGGAAATATTGCTTGCAAGTGACCAATTACAAGAGCAGTTCCCAAGTCTTACGGGCTATGGAGAACATGGTTAGCCAGATACTTATAGAATAACTACTCCTCTATTCATGCCAATGTCACCTTCAGTCTTGGCAAGTCAGTTGGTTTGGAAATGTCAAGATTCCTAGAAGATAAACTTGCACTGGAAGAAATGTTCTGTAGTGATAGGTAAAGAAGTGTTGCAATCCAATGACCGATGTCATAATTGTGGTAAAATGTTGACTTGAACAATTTGTCATTGTGAATGGAAGCAAAATTGCATAAACTATCACCCATGAAAAGTATCACTTTCAGACCAAATGCAGTGTTCAATACATGACTTGGAACAGTAAGTCCTTAACAGATGTGAAAGCTTTACTTTAGTATTGCACTGAACCAACTGAATGTCAGTCTTTATATGAAAGAAAAGCTCTCTCCTTTCACAACTTTAAGTTTCAATATCTCATAGAAAAACTTATTTCTCATAATTCATGATTTCAAAGTGTCATCTTCTGTTGCACTCTCTTTGGATCATTTGCAAAATGAGATATGGGGGAATGGTTTAATAGACATCAGCATATGGTGATAGGGGGACAAATTAGCCAATATTGTGCATCACTCACTAAAGATCTAATTGATTACACTGTTGTCAGCACTACTATGATTGGATCTAGTGAACAACCAGATAATGTACCTCAAGTACTAGCTAACACCCCCAATAGTACAGAGGGATTCGAGCAAGACTGTTCCAAGTCAATAAAAAAAGTGAAGAACTGACTAAAATAGTCTTGCATTGGTCTAGATAAGATCGATGGGCATATGAATATCTTTTACATACATCATCATAATTTCTTTAACAAATCCTATTTTGTGGGCACTCATTAGAATCGTCTCGTCAAGACAATTCTAATGAGCACCCACAATATAGGATTTCAAGAGGAAATAAAGAAGTTAGCAAGAGGGAAAAGCACCTTTTATCTAGAGGTCTGTTAGTCTTTTCTTACACCCTCACTATCTGAATCACAGGATGCCTGGCTGATACATCAGGGAAAAGGTCAACAGGATCTGATGGCTTCATTATGGCAGTATATTTTTTGCAGCTGGATGCACATAACACACACACCAAGGAAGACTTGGCAATAACAACTTGTGTTTGAGGGTCTCCTTTTTATATGCTGGAAAAAGTGGTTGCCAAAATCTATGGAATACCATGCAATGAAACTTGATCACTTGTTATTGGAAGTTGATTAGGACTTGGTTGACCTTTACTTTATCTATATATTTACTAGTTTTAATGCATGATTAAGCAAAACATGTAAGAAATCATTGTGAAACAAGGAGCGATTGTCCATAAGAAATAGTTTCTCCTTTTAATACAATATTTATTTTCAAAATATGGCACAGAAAAGCTTAACTAAAAGCATTAGAATGGACCTCCTTTCAAATCTAAACCAGTCTCAAGATCTAAAGTAATTTATACTGAATGTATAAATTAGGGATGGGAACGAATATTTGAATATTCGAATAGCGGGTCGAATATTCGAATAGCAAAATAGTATTCGAATATTCGATTTTAATGAACCCATATTACTGTATGTTTACCATAAATTTAATAAAAAATAATGTTGTTTTATTTTCATTTTCTTCCTCTAAACCGATCCCAAATATTCGATTTTAATGAACCCATATTACTGTATGTTCACCATAAATTTAATAAAAAATAATGTTGTTTTATTTTCATTTTCTTCCTCTAAACCGATCCCAAATATCGAAGAACGTGCCTAGCTCCCAGGTGCAGTTACGATGTTTTTACAACGTATGCCACACATTAAAACACCTGTGACAAATTACCACATCTTTTGACAGTTTGCAAAACGATTAATTCCTAAGTGTGAAAATAGTCGATTTTAAGCCGCTAAATCTAACACCTTCATGATCTGCACTTGCTCCTTATTATCCAAAACAAGTCAATCACGCTAATTGACAATTGTCAGTGTCAACCAATCACGTAACTTGTTTGTCGTGAAATTAAACAATTACTCTTTCAATAACCAATTGTAATCATGATTGCATATGCACGAAGACCAATCAAATAATGTGTTAGAAAGTATTTTTTTCTTCAGAATAATTTGTCAAACTTATCTTCATTCTGATTTCTACATCTATTCGATAAACATCACAATGTCTCCATCACGTGTCTGGAATTACTTTACTCGTTCTGCCGACAAGTCGAAGGCGACCTGTTACCTGTGTAACCAGGAATTTGTATTCAAGAATACAACATCCAACCTACTGAATCACTGAATGCTTTGATATTGCATGCACGTACATGTATACAGATATTGGCTATACACAAAAGGTTTGAACAGAGGACTAGTGTACTAGTATTCGGACATGCAGACATTCCGACATCAAAACGAATTCTAAAATCGAATATTCGAATAGTTCTAGTCGAATATTCGAATAGTGATTTCACTATTCGTTCCCATCCCTAGTATAGTTTTTTTATAGAAAAGGATAAAAATGAATGAAATTAATGAGTTTTGGGGAAATTTTATAAGATATTTTGGGCCAAAAATTATCACTGAAAAGATGGTGCGTTAACAAACCAAAGTCATGTCAAAGACTTTTTATATATTTTGATGAAAGAATACTCTGAAAACTTTAAACAAAGAAACATTGAAGGAGAGAAACTTTATAAGCTTTTAGCTTCCATTCCAATCTGTTTCACTTAATTGTCTGTAATGATTATAATGGTGTTTATGTATTGAATAAAATATGTTGAAACTAAAGAAACATTAACAGTATCTTTTATCATTTCACAGTCTTGGTAAGTCCTGGTAGAGTTCCACCATAAATTCGGCGTTTTTTGTTTGTCTACCTAGGCTTATGGCATTTCTTTTATTGGAGCGCACTTGTTGGCCCATAAGCATTCTCTGGTATAAATCATGGAATACAGAAGAGAGAAAACAACCCTGACATTAAACTGTTCCAACATATGGGATTTTGAAGCTCGTCCAAATTGAAAGCAACTGCAGACGACATTATCAAGTAGGAAACATAACTTTTTCTTTATGATAATGGTAGAAATCATAATTGCTTACAAGTACTCTTAACGATGGCCGAAGACCCCATACTCAACTGCCCTTGAGAACTCTGTTTAAGTGAAATAGAACCATCGGCATTCTGTACGTCGGGAGACTACCTCTCATGAAAATTCAAATGCAATCACCAGGATTTGAACCAACACAGTGAAGAGGCATCTGATTTCAGATTTCGAAGTCCAATCACTAGGTCATGGTGGCCCCTGCAAGTTTAAATAACAATAGGGATACCTCTAGGCCACAGCCCCTGCAAGTAAGAATAACTTTTGGAATAATATATGTTATCATTGGAGATTTCCTGATCCCTGTTTATAAAATATGAAGGAGAAACCATCACCGAATCTTTCAGTACAGGGCTAAAACAATCCAGTGTGAATTTGATGAAGACATCAATGAGTAAAACAGGCACACCATTTTCGATTGGAGGCCCCCCTTGTTGCCTGATATAAATCATTTGTCATTGTAAAAGATAAAAAATGTAGGTGCAGACTTTTGGAGGTTGTTCAAACCAAATGTAATCAATCTGTCAGATAGAATGATGCATACGGCAGAGGAATGCAGAATCACACTCTATGGCCTGCAGAAGCCTTTAACATATTCACCATCATCTGTAGATGGTACAAATTGAAAGCAAAAACAGATGGCATTCAAAAGCATTTTTTGTAACATCGGGAAGACATCATTGTGAAAAAGGGATAGCTTACATTTCAGAAGCATAGGTGCCCTTAGTCATCCTGGGGTCAGTAGTATGTAATATAGTATATAACATAGAACTGACCCCTAGAGTATCTACAGACCCCTATGCTCAGAAGCATTTTATCCTTTTGTCACAGTGGTTTCTGAAATCTTCTGCATTAGATGTGGTTAAGTAAATGTTACTCATGGTGCAAGGGGCCAACACCTTCATTATGCATTCCTTCATAAGGGAGTTTGGGAGCAATCCAAATAGGTCATACAACAGACAACAATAATACAGTTGGTTAAATAAAAATGTCTTTTGAAATTGCCCATAGACAATTGAGACAAAAGAAGAAATCATAAGCATTCTTCCTTTTGTCATTTGGTTTCTCTAGATTTTCTTGCAGGTGCATCATCAATTTCATATGATGTAAGGGTTTAAGTTTGACTGATTCTGCACTGAGAGGTATCTGATGCACGAGATGCAAAATGCTGTCATCAGATGATTAAGACAATATGTGCATATTCCAACACCAAGTGCAAGCTGCCACATCATATTAACACTACAGCTGTCTTTATCATAAAGAAAAAAGCTAGTCTAGGTATTTTCATTATGTCTTGTCATATGACTAAAATATATACAGTTGAGCCTCGTTTATCCGAACACTTTCGTTCCTAGGAATAATGTTCGTATTAACAAATAATCCGGAATAAACAATCAGCGAGTTTCCAGTGAATTTTTACCTATACACCATTTTTCATAACAATTACTCTGAAGTAAAAAAAAAATGTAATAGTAGAAAATGATTGCCAGACATTGTCTCCTGATCGCTGTCAATGCAGCGAGTTAACACATTTTACAAACTCGACTTTCTACACGCGAAGATAATCACAATTAGGTTAGACCAGTTAACTGACTAAATGACCGATTAACAAACAATCAACACCTTTCATCACACTACACTTGGTGACATTTTACAATCAAGCATACGTGCGAATTTGCCAAAGGTGTGAATGTTGGATTACCGTATCGTCAATAAACACTGGTTACCGCCAAAAAAAAACACATTTTGCTGGTTTCCGGATTAGTCGTGTGCATATAGTATTAAAAGTTAGGCTTTGTTCCCGACTTTAATTATACAGAGCCGGAACACGGATTTTCCGGATAAAACAGTGAAATTAATGAAGGTAAGGACCGTTCCCTACAAATTCTGTTTGGATGGCAAATAATATGGATTAACAACGTTCATGGCTCGACTGTATTTGTTTCTTTGCATGGAGTTTATTGCAGTATCAACAATTCTTTACTTGTGTAACGGCTTTCCTGGATCCACCAGCACTAGCTAGGGCTCTGAAGTGACTTGCCAAAATTCACTCCGACAAAACCAGAGTTGTTGGTAGGGCTTGAAACTGGGACCCCTAAGTTCTAGGTCCCCCACCTAAACTCCTGGGCCACAAAGGACTTTATAGGACTTTTTAAAATGTTGTGTTCACACAATTCTGATATTCATCCTAATATTAAACTGTTCGCAAAGGAAGGGATGTTGGTTATCCCATTATCAAACAATAACGACATTTCACCAGTTTGTTGCAGATGACTCTCGACAACATTATTGGAAAAGGAGAAGTTGCTCTTAACAAGCAATTTCACCTTTTCCCACAATGTTTCTGCCCTATCAGAAGATTACTTTCCAATTTCATTGCATTTTGAAATGTCGTCTGCAAACTGTTTCAATTTTGGACAGTTGAAAAGTTGGCGTTTGGTAAAGGGTGTTATGCCGTATTTGATATCTTACTTGTTTATCATGTGTCTGATGGAAAATAATAAATTTTCTGGAGCCAGGCCACATCTTCGTGCAAATACATTATGCTATGTATATAACTCACCACTGACATTGCTTATTATTTGAATCATCTCATAGAAAAACAAGGCTTACACACTACCTGTATTGGAATTTTTGCCACTTCTACTAATCAAAAGCATCAGTAGGCTGACTAAGAAACTCTAATGAACAGATGAATTGGAGCAAGCAGTTTTCCCCTTGGTTAAAAATAAGTTAATCTTGTTTGATTGAGGCTATAATGCTTTTTTATGGTGCTAAAAGCTGTATCAACAATTTTTCAGTTATTGCAACTGCTTTCCTGGATCAACCAGTACTTGGCTAGGGCTCTTAAGTGTCTTGTCAAAGGTCTCTCCCACAAAACCAGAGGTGTTGGTGGGGCTTGAATCTGGGACCCCTGATTTCTAAGTCTGCCACCACTTTGTCAATTAGTACAAGGCTAAAAAATAGCACCTTCCCATGACTCTCTAAAACGAAAAGATTTGCCACAAAAAGGAGTCCAACAAACTAGTCATAACAAGGAATGCCCACATCAAATGGATACGTTTCTTTCAACATCATATAAAATATGAAAATGTTCCATCATAAGATACATTTCTTTCAATGCCATATCAAACATGAAATACCTCATCATAGTATTTGTGGGTCTGCTGATGCTTGATAAAATTAAAATTAAAATATCACACAAAATTCTTAAGGGGTAATTGGCCAAGCAACCTTCTTAACCCTTATAGTGCTAGAACAGACTTCCTGCTTATGCAAACAGGTTAGCTCCAGGCCAGCCGCCAAGTAAATTGGCGGCTGACCTGTGATCTAACCTGTTTGCTACTCTGAGTATCTTCCCTCATCAAATTAAAGCAGCTATCTAAGTTTTTGGAAAGCAGATGGCACAAAATCTATTTTATAGAATATTACCCAGCAATCGAAGTTGGTGTTGAGGTTACTCACAAGTATCACAATAACACCAACAAATTGTTTGTCTCTCCAACATAACCCCATCAACCACACAAAAATATATTTGGCTCTTGTTGCATGACCCTTTATGTTTGTTTTTTCATTGTCTCGTATTGTAAATGAAAATGTATGCAGATAAAAACTTAGACCAAAACAGCATTGGAAATTATTCCACTGGTGCAATAGAGAGAATCTGTTTCGAAAAAGGAGAAATTGCTTGTGTTGGCAATGTTTAAACAGTTTTCTTTCATCAAGATGATCCAGAAATGCGTAGAAAATTCATAAAAACATAAGTGTTGTTAAGTAAAGCGTTAAATGTCTCAGATATATTTGCATTCCAATGGAACCAAGGATATGCATTCCTCGGCCTGTACAAAATACCATCTCTCTACATCTAAAAGGCTACAACTCATACATAGAATGCAAGGAAATACAACCTTCTGGTTGAATATAAGACCATATTATGTTCATACTACACAAGAGAGGTAAACATTTTTTTCCAGATGACGTAAATAAGGTGGCTTTTATATGTAGTAACAGGTGCCCCCTGTAACTTGAGGTACTTCAGGGCACTTTCTCATCAACATTCAGTAACAAGAAACTCAGGGCATTTTCTGATCAACATTTGGCAATATTTTTTTCACCTTGGGACACACAGATCAAGGTTATGAACTTTATTAACGCCTTGATGTTAACAGAAAAGCCGAAATAATATTGATAAACTGGAGTGTCTCACTGTTTCTAACAATTTTACTTACACATTACAGAAATTAGTACAAATATCCCACAGGGACAAATGTCATTTTTACCTGTATTAACAATAGTATACAGGTAAATATGACATAATTATGTCCCTGTAACATATCCATGCTCTTGGTATTTTTTAACCATTAATGAATGTTTTGTTTTATCTTTCAAAAACAAAGCCTGCTGCCCCACATGAATGCAGTTATGAGGTATCATCAACTTCATCTACCATGTGTACAATTTTCCATTTCAACTCAAAATAAAAAATATTTCTTTTGGCAAAAACTTTTGAACGGCTTTCATTATTCTTTCTTTTCTAATATACAAATCAGCTTTTTACTGTTTTACATCTTAGTTAAATGGCTAAATTTCAATAGCACTTTAAAACTACTGGAAATTCATCTGATGAAAAATTAGATTACCTAGTCCTTTGAGACCTATGGTTATTGTAGCGCAATAAACTTTTGCCCTATCAACCCATTACTTATCAATAACAACATTTAACCACTTTGTTGCAGACGATTCTTGAAACATTGTGGGAAAAAGAAAAATTGCTCGTAAAGAGCAATTTCTCCTTTTCCCACAATGTTTTCAGCTCTATCAAAGATTGTTTTCCAATTCCATCACAATTTGAAATGTCGTCTGCAAACTCTTGATTTGGGACAGTAAAAAAATTTGGCATTTGGTAAAAAGATAACCAGCAAACACTAATTAAGGACTGATGGAGGTGGGGGTAGGGTATTAGTCGGAAGCTGGTAAGCTGATAAAGTCAATTAGTGTACAATTTATACCCATTCCGATAAACACTTATGATACCTTAGGGTGCAGGCTTCCAACCTTCATTGTCCAATTAATACAAAGCAACATTTGATTTGTTTACTGTTTATTTATCTAATGAAAACATTGTGGGACAAGGAGAGAAAAACATACAGTTAATATTGTGCTGTTTTTCTTTTTGGAATGCTTCCTAAAAATTACCTTTTGAAAATCAGCTACCACAAAAGAAACTTAAAAATGTGTTAATTGCCATCTGCTCTTGCTTTCAATAGTGACTGATCAATAAGTTCAATAAGGGGAAATTGGTGTCATGCTTCAACCTGGAAGAATATTTGGTTCAATTCCTGTCTTTTACCTAGGAGTAATAAAATATTGCTCTTTTTCGTTTTCCTTTATTTATATGTTTTTTTCCATTACATCAAAATTTTTTCAGATAAGTTGCAATGCCCTACTCTTAATGATGAAGGACGGTAAAGCTGAGTGCACCCACCAGGCGGAGTGGGGCCATGTGATTTCAAGTTTTGTACTCTAACCACTAGGCCATGGAGGCCTCTTCATTTTCCTTGTATTCGTTTGTAACCTTGGGTTGAGTAATCGAGCATGTTCTTGAAAAATCATTGAAAGTGCATGGCCAAGAGGCCAACACAAACAAGCAATAGGTGACTGTACAGTACCATGATGGAAATTCTACGCCAAAAAGATCAGTTTTTGTTGTTTTTCTTCTTATCTAGATGTTCAAAAGTTCCTTTCCAATCGGAAAGTTAATTGCTTTACGGTCATCACCTTTGGTTTCTTTGAGAACAAGGAGAAACAGTGTAATCACCTTTTACTTAGTATCTTTATTCTGCATTCCATTACTGTGATGCGTCTAACATGTTAATGGCATGCTAATTAACTCACTAATTCATGAGTATTCAGTCAACCCATTGAAATAAGCTTGAAATAAGATGTATAATTATGCTTGCTACTAATGATATCCTGGAAATGGAATTTTATTTATTATGTTAAGATACATCTTGGAGATGTTGAAGCCACTTATACAAATCTATTCACCTTCAGTACCCTGTATTCTGGTCAGACCGCCATAATGCATGGAAGAGGGTAGTCAGAATGATCCAGTGGTAGATACAGATATTTCATTCTACATCACGATGTATTCGAAATCAAAATGTGTCAAAGTATAAATCGATTATTCTAGTTAATCTCATAGGTTAATTCTCATAGGTGATTGGTCCCCTCTGGCCCAGAGGGGGAACGCTGACATGTTTTTAGTGCACAGTGCATCCTAGCTGTAACACATTTACAGCTTGGATTCATCCAAGTAAGGAATAGGGAAGAAATTTACCTTTTTGGTCTGTTCTGGAGGATAAACAATAAAGTGGCGGAGAGTAAACCCAAAGCCCCGATCTGTCCGCGGAATTAATACTGTTCTTGGACCGTTCCACGGGGACGGCTGACCTCGATCAATGGGCCGCCCATCATTCTGAAAGTAGAAATCAAAGTAATTATATAATTATTCAATTCAACTGATTTCTTCATTAAAAGATTGTATCATGTCATCTGTAGCAAACATTCCCAGAAAGCAATGTTATAAATCATTCTTTGTAAGAATGGTGTTTAACGCCATAACAAAACAATTTCTGTTATGTAACCCTTTTCCTTGATCGACCAGTTATGAAGTGACTTGCTAAAGGACAATCCTACGGAACCAGAGGAGTCTGTGGGGCTCGAAACCAGAACCCCTGAGTTCCAAGTCTGTCAACTTGACCAATAGGACAAACAAGAGTCCTAATCACAGCTGAAGCAAACATGCTGGAAACCAATTTGTGTACAAGATAAATTGCTGCTCTTCCTGTTGTCAAATTGGTTTCACATCCAATGATAATAATAATAATAATATTTTATTTACAGAGGGTGAAACTCATTTAACATTTAATATCTCCCATGAGGCCCTCTGTGAAAGAAACATATATGTTTTTGAGACCTAACATTCTTGGTCACATCTATAGCAAATAAGAACATTAGTAAAAATGCAAAGTGATTTAAGACTGTTAGTGATTAATCAAATTTGGGTGCACATAATAAGTGTAGCATTCATTCTTGAAGGAATTAAGGCAACTTGATGAATAACATGTATTGGTAGTTTGTTCCAGATATTAGAACCTGAGTATGCAAATGACCTTTTCCATGCATTAGTTTTTGGTTTTCCCAGTCTTAGGTCTTGGTTAGTCATTGATCGGAGGGTATAGTTTATATGATCGTCATTTGATGGTCTAAGTCTATTTTTCATGTAGTCTGGAGTTAAGTTGTTAATGGTTTTGTACATTAAAATACATTTATGGTACTCTCCTCGCATCTTGAATGGAATAACACATGTAAATACAAAGCAACCATAAATGAAATGAACTTTGATTCTGTATGTAGCATACATAGAATGCTCAAGAAATTGCATATAATGAATGACTGGCAGCATTAACATTTATTTTCATTACAAGATGTGATACTGATTCATACTTTATTTCTACCTAAGGGAAGTAAGTACAGCCTACATAGGTCTGGGAGAGTTATCCATCTTTGTTAGGAATAAGTAAGATATCAATATATGTTTTCTCTCAAGCATGTAGTTCTCTTAGTTCCCCCCATCTGGCAACTACTAAAAGGTCCAATTTAAAAGCAACAGCAGGCAACAAAAAATAACATGAAGAAAATTCCTTTTCACAAAGAAGATTTCATTATGAAATCCATTTTCTGAGGCCTAAAACATTTTGAGGATTCAATGCAACAGTATAGTACATGCTTCATGTTTGTGACTATAGTCTTGCATTGAACCCTCCATTTGTCATTCTCTCATAATGTCTCCTGCAGTTGCTTTCAATTTGGACTGGTTGCAGAATAATACAGTCTAACTTGTGTTAAGCAGCCACCCTTTTAAGCAGCCAACCTGCCTTAAACAATCACTACAGAAAGTCCCATGGTTAGATTTATAGTGTACATCAATTTGTGTTAAGCAGCCAACCTGTCTTAATTAGCCAATTTACTCTGTCCCACAGGCTGGCCTCTACACAAGTTTGACTGTATAGGCATAAATGGCTAATCTTTCATGATTTATTGGGGAATACACTCTCTAGCATTGCACAAAATAAGGCATAAAATCCATAATTTATGTCATCAACATAAAAAAGACCAATAAATACCAATTAAGTAGAAAGATAACATGTTTGTTTACCAATAGTATTTTGGAGCCTAAGGGATTTCCATATTTTGTTGTACCGGAATACCATATGTCAAAACAACCTTAAACTTCATTACTTATCTTGTATAATGCCCATCAGGATTTTAATGACTAAAGGCATAATTCTTCAAAATTAGAACGATGTCTTAACCTTTTACCAAACGCCAAATTTTCGACTGTCCCAAATTGAAAGAGTTTGCAGATGACATTTCAAAATGTGATGAAATTTGAAAATGATCTTCTGGTAGTGCAGAAAACATTGTGGGAAAAGGAGAAATTGCTCGTCCAGAGTTGTCTGCAACAAACTGATCAAATGTCGTTATTGTTTGGTAATGGGTTAAGCAGATCATTAAACAGGACATTTTATATTTCATACTTAATTTAGATCCTGTTCAATTATTACCATTCACAAAATCCCATAAAATGGATGGTTTAAGTTTGAACTCCCTACACTTAACACCCTTTCTATCAAAGCATCCAGGAATTTATCAGGAGTATTATTTCACATCTTTTACCTATTCCCCCATATGGCAATATGTGACAGGTCTAATTTGAAAGCAGCGACAATCACCAAAAAATATATTAGGTAGACATTGTCAAAAAAGCATGAGCTGCTCACTAGGACTACAATACATCTCACTTTTTCGCAGAGGTTTCTACAGTTTCTTGCAGAACATACCGCAAAATGGCTGAATGATAGAGTGGTTTTACCCTCAGAATGTTCGGTAATTTCTATAAATAGATTTTTGTGTCGTCTGCTTTCCAAAACCTGAACTATCTCCTTAATTTTGATGAGGAAAGATAGTCAGACTAGCAAACAAGTTAGATCACTGGCCAGCCGCCAATTTACTTGGCGGCTGGCCTGGACCTAAGCGGTTTGCATAAGCATGAAGTCGGTTCCAGCACTATAAGGGTTAAAGCCATCTGCCATCCAACCATGCGGCTACAACAATTAGGTTATTACTTATATTGATGGTTGATTACACTAAGGCGTCTGAATAAACAAACCAGGGTACCTGCTTCATTGGCCAGCCTGAGGTATGACATAGTTAACTAACCAATAAATAAATACAGAATTTAAGTCATTGGTCGGTTCAACTGAAGTTTTCAACAGTATTGCTGAATACAAGTTCAGCGTTTTCAACAAAATTCCTGATTACGCTTATGTGTTTGAATAAGCAAACCAGGGTACATGCTCCTAAGGCATGACATAGTTATCTTACCAATAAATAAATAAATACAGAAACATTTTTTTTAATATATGGAGTTTAACACCATGTCAACAATATTTCAGTCATGTTATCGCTTTCCTGGGATTTATTTAGTACTTTGCTAAAACTCTGAAATATCATGCAAAAGGACACTCTAGCGAGACTAGAGGTACTTGTAGGGTTTGAACCCTGGACTCATAGGTTATAAGACAACCATGCAGCTGTAACCACTCAGCCTTAATGAAATACAAAATTATGGTCTTTTGCTTGTTGAATCAAAGTTTTATTAGGTTTTCAACAGTATTTCCTAATGAGCATTTGGCAAAACCCCGCCCACAACGCTTGTCGGAGTTGTTTTACTATAACAGCTTTTTAAAGCAATATCTACATGCACACATGCTTTCTTTGGTCAGAAATCTGAACACACTTTTATTGGTCAAATCATTATGAATATTCATTTAGAGGCGTTCTGTTGATCGGTCAAATGTGTTTGAATAAACAAACCAGGGCACCTGCTTCATTTAACAGCCTGAGGCATGACATAGTTTACTAACCAATAAATACAAAAATCCTTAACTGATTTTGGAGTTTAACACCTTGTCAACAATATTTCAGTCATGCTTTTTCTGGGATTATTTTAGTACTTTGCTACAGGACTATAACACATCATTCCAAAGTACGCTCCAGCGAAACCAGAGGTAGCTAGAGCTAGGTTACATTCTATGCCAAGTTAGACATAGTAACAACAGAGCTATATTAGGAACACAAATATTTTCAAATAATGGAAAACAAGACTTCATTTGTATGCGGAAGATATGTCTGAAAGATAACGAGGCACAGTGTAAATTCTAACACAATAGATATTTACCCATGACCATTGCAAGATTGCACAATATTGAACAATCAATGGCTTTTATGGGTCACTAGACTTTGTTAATATATTTGTTTAGATTAACCTTTTACTCCATTTTACCTTACTTTAACCCTTTTCCAAACAATTAAGACATCTGACGAGTTTGTTGCAGAAGACTCTGGGAAACATTGTGGGAAAAGGAGAAATTGCTTGTAACAAGCAATTTCTCCTTTTCCCACTATGTTTTCTGCCCCATCAGATGATTGTTTCTCAATTTCATAACATTTTGATATGTCGTCTGCAAACTCTTTCGATTTGGGACAGTCAAAAATTTGTCTTTTGGGAAATAGCTAAACAGTACCCTGCTACATATGTCTTCAAAAACCATCGAAAAACCCTTGCGTCACAAAGATTTCAAGCCTTCATCATAAAGAAAATTTATTTATTCATGCTATGTTTTCTTCTGCTGTTGCTTTCAATTTGGACAAATTATAGAACTGAACAACGACAAATCACTTTTTCAAACATTTAATATATTAATCTAAGAAACCTTCGTAGTAATGATCAACTTGTTGTCTTTGGAACAATTGTTTCTATGCAATATTGCAAAGAGAATACCAAGAATGGGTCAATGATTGTCATTTCACAGGTTATCGCTGGCAATAGTTACAATCAATCAATTACCTACCATACAAAAATCAAGTTTACTCATTGCAACATTTAATTCACTAATCTTAGAAACCTTTGTAGTAATAGAGAACATTCCCCTTATTCATGATCAATTTGTTGTTTTGGGACAATTGTTTCGATAGGATATTGCAAGGATCATAAAAATGTTCATACTTAAAAATAAGTCTAGCTGATATGATAGCGATCAGTCTAGTAAATGATTGTCAACATTTCGAATGATAACAATTAAGTTCCTTCTGATACACTATGAGAGGATGTGACTAGCAGATGATTCCCCGATAAACACATTACCACCTAACGCCACATTTTTCATTCTTAGAGCAGACGACTTTCAAAAAGCATTGTGGCAAAAGAAAAAATTGCTAGTCACAAGCAATTTCTCCTTATGCAAAAGTGCCTTTCAACTCTTTTCACATATGTCCCAACAGCAGAACTTAAAGGTTTTTCACATGTTTACAAAGCTTTTCTTAAGTCTTCTGCTTTAAGTAAAATGTCGCCTGCAGGTGGTAAAGAGTTTACATAAGTATTTTGTATCATTTAGACCACAAATAATCTGCTTATTGCTGTCAATTTGTTGCTTACCAAATTGTTGGTCTTTTTAAAGCCGTTTTTGGAACCGTAAATATCTGTGCATACTTACTTTTTATAGGACTCAAAATTTAATTCCTTCATAGCAAGGCTTTAACAGTAACTACAATATCCTTAATGTTTATAAACTAAAATTTCTGTTTACAACTATTTCACTAATTGATACAGCAATAAATCAAACACTTGATAAAATATCCATTTCACATCAAACTGCAAAGAAGATCAATTAATAATTTCCCTCCAAAAATCATGACTCTTTTCCAAACAAATCCAACAGGAAATTGAATATTTAAAATTCCACCTTACAAAGACTTTCTTTACACTGATGCATTCAATAAGACAGCCCATAACAGATATGTTTGTATAAATCAACTCTTTCCCTTATACATATTCTCAACAAGCCTGCAGCAGACCAATTGTTAAGCCACTGTGACCAAAGATGGAATTGCTTGTAAAGAGACAATTCTTTTTTTGCCTCAACCTTTTTGACATATAATTATTTACAAAGAAAATATCAATTGCATATAATATCATTTAATTGTTCTCTGCTTTTGGTTTTAATTTGAACCAGGCATGCTATATGACATTAGTTCCTATAAGAGGAAATAGATTAACCCTTTACCAAACAGCACATTTTTGACTGTCCCAAATTGAAAGAGTTTGCAGACGACATTTGAAAATGTGAAGAAATTGAGAAATAATATTCTGATAGGGCAGAAAACATTGTGGGAAAAGGAGAAATGGCTCTTAACGATTCTATATGGCTGGTTAAAACTCATTTCTCCTTTTCCCACAATGTTTTTTTAAGTCGTCAGCAACAAACTAGTCAAATCTTGTTATTGTTTGGTAAAGAGTGAAGCCTGACAAGTACATCTTTGTATAAATACAGGTGGGGCGGCTGGGTTCTACATAAAGTCAAATAAATTTAAGACTAAATTAGCATAAATTTTAAAACATGATTTATATCTTCAATACATTGTTTTATAACAGGTCAAAACTTAATTGCTTTTGTGAACTGTTCAACGACATGATATCAAACAAAAACAAGCTTGCATTTATCAAAAATGTTTGAAAACAGTTTTCATAGAGGATACCACTGATAATGCAGTAAAGGGTGCTGAATAAAATAAGCCAGAAGGGCATTACTTTTCCACAAACATCCTACCCTTTACATTTAGTAACGGCCTTTAAATATAAAGCTTATTTAACCGTTATATGAAGAATTCAAAAAATGATTTGTTTCAATCATATAATGTATAAAACAAGTTCTTTTTTAGCTTTACTGCTGTTTCTAATTAGGTTGTCTGTCTCAAACTTCTTTAACCAATACAAGGTACTAACACCAATGGCTTAATCCCACCATTTGAAGAACATGAAAAGTGACTTAACATTGGGCGGATGATCCCAGGTTAATGTAGGCGGAATTTGATCAGAGATTAAGAAGATAATATAAACAAACATTGGACATAGAAAGGGTTTTGCTGTACATTTTAAGCATCCACCACAGCTTAAGGTAAAATACCCATGATCTGCCATTTTGAAATTCTTTCTTTTTGTCAGATTACTTTGGTAATTCTACGTTCCTAAATCATGAAATGGTCTTCCTGGGATTCACCAGCTCAGGTCTGTGGCTGTAGTAAATTGACTTGCCAAAACGCTCCCACAAAACCAGCAGTGCCAATAAGGCTCAAACCCAGGATCCCCAGGTAAGAAGGCTGACCACCTTGCCCACCTAGCCACACAGGACCCCTAACATTAAGTATTCCTATAACGCAATAACCACTGTAATATAACATGAAAAATTGGACTGAAATGCAGAGCTATTTGAAGTCTTTTGAATTTATTAAAGGGAAACGATTTATAAGTACAAACTTGTCTTTAAAAGATAGCAAGGCATGTCTCGTAACAATGAGGTCAAAGGGCAATGATGATTTTGATGGATGACAAAAATCCCCATTACATTATAACGGTATATATAATTCCATGTAGTTTATCATATAAACCTCTTCTCAGTAACTTGCAGCAGATAACATTGATGTATTCAAAGCTATTTCAATCCATTTATCACTTTTATTTTAGTTTAAACTTATTTATTTTATATCGATTGTGAAACAAGTTCCTACAACTTTGATTAATCACTCTCCATTCTGCTTCCTGATTACATAACAAGTACTCGCACTGAATGTGTATTAATGAAAGTTTGCAAGACAGACCCTGCCACTCACAGGATGCGAACCCACCAACATTGTGTCCGAAAGCAGACTCTGTGTCCCTGGACCGCTGTCCTCCACTTTTATATTGAATATTATAAGTATTGTCATTATTTTCTGAATTTCTTTTTGGATAGGGGGTGGTGTTCTCAATGACTTGGCAGAGGTGGGTGTTGTTCTCAATGACTTGGCAGAGGTCTGAACAATCAGCCATCTGCACACAAACAGTACAACCGTTTCTTCTGTTCAAAAGGTAAGGATATTAAGTCAAACTGACCGTTATAAAGGTCAAGCTAATCCTGCTCCCTAAAATGGGAATTTATAACTGGTCCAATTTCAAAGCAAAAGAATGGGTAACAAAAAACAAACCATGTACAAAAAACATGGAATTTGGTATAAACCATTGTAGCTAAAGCATAAATTGCTCACTTGGAGCAATTGGTCCTCTTGTCACAGTGGTTTCAAAAGAGTTCTAAGGCAGATGCCAACATTTAGTAAGGAAATATGGTATGATTTGTTTACATACGAACAAACACCAGTTTCATTTACCGGTATATCCATTTGAACAGCAATTTCATTTATATCCGGTTACATTTATGTGATTTAGAAACAAAAAAAAGCAGCTCTCGGGCACTATTACTTTCATTTGACCTGTAAGAATCAATTCTAATTGACCTCCCAAATAACTCTGGGCTACCGATCAATTCAATAAACAAGATTAAATAGCCCATTAAATCATTGATATATCCTGGTGACCATGATATGACAACACTGTTACAGGATCAGGAATTTGCTGTTTGACAGACCTCAAGCAGGAAACTTAACCCTTACTTTGCTGGAACCACTTTCATGCTTATGCAAACAGGTTAGATCCAGACAAGCCGCCAAGTATATTGATTGAATCTGAGTATCTTTAATCATCAAAATTAAGCAGATATCTAAGGTTTTGGAAAGCAGACATCACAAAAATCTATTTTCAGAAAATTACCCAGCATTCTAAGGGTTAAGAAACAGTTTCCTACTTTTTGATTTAATTGTCACCCAAAACCGCATATTGTATCCTTTTCTGTTTGCTAATTGTTTATTGTTTATATGGGTTTTACATTGCATCAACATTTTGTCAGTTATGTTGCGATGCCCAACTCTAAATGATGGAGGAAGAGCCCATACTTAACTGCCCATAAGGACTGGTCAATTAGGGTAGAATCATCGTCATTCTATGAGTCAGTCGGGAGACTAACTCTCATGCAAAGCTTAAGAACCCAGAGAGAGAGAGAGAGCCATGTGATTTCAAGTACTTTACTCTAACTACTAGGTCACGGTGACCTCAGTTTGGATGATATTCCAAATGTATTTAACCAAGCCCCCCATTAAGTATGTATATATGCAATTGTATATGACTAATTAAGACAGGCATCTGCTGCCGGCACATTTATAATGCAGAGTATATACATGAAGAAATGTCAAACAAACCCCATTTTATACATTTTAATCCAAAGACTAAGGAAACAATTGTGACAAAAGAATTAATTGCTCCTATTGAGCAATTCAACTTTTTGTCCCACTGGTTTCTACCTTAGAAGATGTATAAATCTAGAAAATGATAGCATTTCTTTGCAACCTTTTCTCACTTACTGTTGCTTTGAATTTGGACCAGCCACAATTTCCCATGTGTGGAGGGGAGGGGTTAAAGGGATGGTCACCATCATACATTCCACTGTTGCTGTAAGCTTAGATTACCTGTCCTCTGTTTAGTTTGGTCGTTAATTTGTAATTGTTAGGTGAGATTGACAACAGGTATTTAAACCCTTACATCATCCAAACTTTTTTAAACACATCAAGTCTTGTGTCCTAACCCTTATAGTACTAGAACCAACTTCATGCATTAGCAACAGGTTGTATCCAGGCCAGCCGCCAATCTGCTTGCTACTCTGAGTATCATTCCTCATCAAAATCAAGCAAGTATTAAAGGTTTTGGAAAGCAGACGACAGGAATTCTATTCTTAGAAAATTACCCAGCATTCTAAGGGTTAAGGTTTATTGGGAAACTGTGACAAAGAGGAATTGTTTCTTAACAAGCAGTTTATCTTACATGACAGAGCACACATTACGTGCTTTATTGAATAATACGAAGAAAGTTTATCACAAACTTTGTAACCAATCCTTGTAAAATACTACAGTTTGTTCTTCATATAGTGGAACAGTGACTTTAAACAAATCAAAAAAAATAAATACACAGTGATCTTTTGTAAGATCTTTTAACCAAATTGTACAGTGTATTTTCAGTAGGTTGTCAGAAATACAATGAGACATATCAATCAAAATGTTAAGGACATGTTCAACATGTTCAATATTTCAGGAGAAGTCAGTTTGGCATACCATCAGAAGTACTAAAAGACATCAGAGTATAATGTCAAAAAGAGAACAAATTGATCATATCAGAGATAAATACGCTTATAACGAACAATTTCTGATTTTGTCACATTTTCTTATAACAAGTTAAATCTGAGAAATTGTCATTCATCATACTTAAAGGGTTCAATACAAGACCCTAATAAGTGGTGCATGTTTGTTATGGACTTACTATACTTTAGTCTGGCAATAAACCCCTAACAAGAAATCTGATTTTGATATACATATACAATGTACTTATCCAAATATGCCAAATCTGTTACTGCGCTTTCAGTAAAAACTCAATTGTCCGTTCAGGCTTTTGGACATTTTGGACGAGTTGGACAATCAATTTCGCCACACCTGTACACTGATGTGGTCATGTTGATTGGTTGAATTTACATCTAACATTAGTAACCCTCAGAATGCAGGGTAATTTTCCAAAAATTAATAGTTGTGTCGTCTGCTTTCCAAAACCTTAAATATCTGCTTCACTTTGATGAGGAAAGATACTCAGAGTAGCCAACAGGTAAGATCACAGGCCAGCCGCCAATTTACTTGGCGGCTGGTCTGGATCTTACCTGTTTGCATAAGCTTGAAGTTGGTTCCAGCACTATAAGGGTTAAAGTCATATCAATGTGATCAGCACCCCTATCCATACTTCTTGACATGGGTACAGAAGTCTCCAACCAGTCATAAAGAGGTAACTAACAAACCAAATCAAACAATAAGTAGCAACTCATAAACTATGCTAGCTAGCAAAACAATATGTTACCAATATGAATGCTCCATTCGTTAACAAGCTGAAAGATTAAAACAAAAAATGTGAGAATTTTATATAACAGGCAGGGGAATCATGTGGCCAATGTTAATGATCTTATGTCCGAACAAGATGGCGGCATCACAGGTATTTTTGCTTTTTCACCTTCTTCTGCAAATGATAGCCAAATTGTGTACCCCACATGAGTTGACTATCAACTTTATTTCCGATTCTGGTAGTAAAATGGTACTGTCACCAATGCTTTATAATAACGGTGCCACGTCTTACACTCATCAAAGAAATCGCAGTAAAAGACTGGCTGTTGTGGACGTGTGCGCTTATCTACTTCAATATTTCTGCCGAGTGTTTAAGATAATGCCGTCATAAAGGAATCAATCATCTTTAAAGCTTCCATCCTAATCCATTTTTTTTTTATTTTTCAATAAAATATGTTTAAACTCAACTCCATCAAGTCAATGCAAAGTTAATATTTCTATTATATCTTTTCTGCCAACTCATCCTTATATTCCAAAGTATAATAATCCATATTTTCAAATAAAAAAGATAGCTTCCCATGCTCACCTTCTCTGCTCTCAAAATCAAACTCAAATCTACTAACCATTCAACAAAGTACCTAACCTCCTTCAAGTGAATGTAAAGCACTTTAAAATAAAATGAATTTCGCATTTAATGTCAATGTTCAGAATAATCCACTCTTCCTAATGGAACACAGTCATTGAACCTGATAAAAATAAACTTTACAAATATAGCAACCAATATTACCTCCAGGCTCAGCTACTTGAAGAGTTCTAGGAAACTCCCTCCAACCACTTCCCTCATGTTAGATTTTGTGTCTGCTTCAAATTGAAAGGATTTATGCAAACGACAAAGTAACCTTCAAATTGAAAGAATTCGCAGACTACAAACTATGAGAGTTATAAAAATGGCCAATATCTATGTGATAATTGAATAGAAACCATTTTGTCAAAAAGAAATTGCTCATGAGTTAACAATTTTAATTATAATTGTTTCTGTGGACTTCAGATTTATGCGTGGTTAAGCACATGTTTATGAAGCAAATGGGTTATCATACTCATAACTTTATATCATATCACAGTAAACAAGAAACATGAAGTAGAAGAGTTTTTAATTAACTGAAACAAAAGTAGAAACTGCTTGACACATGCCAATAGTCTGCATCTGCCAAAATATTTTCTACCTCTTATCACAAAAAGATGCAGTTTTTCAATATTCCATTTATCAGATGTTGTATCGATAACTTCCAAACCAATACAAAGTTCCATAAGAAGGATTTTGTTACCTCTGTTTCAGATAATTTTAACCCTCCCAAATTGAAAGAGTTTGCAGATGACATTTCAAAATGTGATGTAATTGAACAATGTTCTTCAGAAAGAGCAGAAAACCTTGTGGGAAAAGGAAAAATTGCTTGTTATGAGTTGCCTGCAACAAAGTGGTCAAATGTCGTTATTGTTTGGGAAAGGGTTCAATTATCTACTGTCACAACACAAACAAAGGTCTTCAGCTAAAACGGCATATTCTAAGAGCAGCTTATATCTTGGATAAGGGTAAACACAAACATCCTGAAATGGTTCAGATCTAAATCAAATCAGCAGCAAGCCAGAACTGTGATTTTTTGCTGAAATCTATGATTCCTGATTCACTAGAAACCCTTTTTCTTGAAGAGGAAATATAAAGATACAATTGCAGCATTTAGCCAATGTCAACAGCTCTTGTTTCAATTTTCAAGTGGAAAATATGTAGAAAAGGGAAATACAGTGTAACATGCCCAGATGTGATTGCCCTATTTGTCAAAATGAAATCTTGTTGAAACAATACAGTGCATGTCTATTGGAAAACAGACAAAGGCAAAGGTGTCTTGTTTTTGCCAATTCAAAACAGTTGTCCATTAAGTTACTAACAATCAGAAACCTTTATTTGAAGTGTGAATTATCGAAAAATCACTGTGGAATAGGCTAATATAGAGATTGCTAATAAGATCATAAAATGCAACATCCTATATAATAATGAAGTTTAGAAAGAAAAAATGACTTTCGCCTTGTAACCTTGAGTCACAAATGAGTATAACTAAAATCATTTTGCGAAAAAAGTTTTTAATCAATTTTTTCTTGTTACATTGATTGTGAAACATAGGTCTTAAGTTGTATTGATGGATCTTGATTTTGCTTCCTGGATACATAACTAATGAAGAGCAACATACATGGTCCAACCTTGTATACTGAATGAAAGCCCATTGAAAATAGACAAAAAAAGCGTCAAGTTGTACAAGGAGCTCCAGAAGTAAGAAATACATGAACAAGATTTTATCTGCATTTTCACGATTTCAACCCCTCTACATTTTTGGGGGGCTGGCAGCAAGATTAGACAAAACCTTTTTCCTCTTAAATATACTTTTAAATGAATCTGTACCAGAATAACAAGAAATCTTTGTAGCAATAGAAAAAGATTCATGTACGATGAGAGGCGGACTTCCAAAGGAAGTCAAGGGACAGCGATAGCTGAGTATAAGATTCAATCTATTTTGTATTCAAGAATGCTTAACTCTTTACCAAATGCAAAATTTTCGACTGTCCCGAATTGAAAGAGTTTGCAGAAAGACGACACTTCAAAATGTGATGAAATTGAAAAACAATTTTCTGATAGAGCAGAAAACCTTGTGGGAAAAGGAAAAACTGCTGGTTACAAGCAATTTCTACTTTTTCCACAAAGTTTTCCAGAGTCGTCTGCAATAAAGTGGTTAAATGTTGGTATTCCTTGGTTAATGGGTTAGTTTAAACTTATTCATTTTACATCGATTGTGAAACAAGTTCTTACAACTTAGATTAATCTAAATCACTCTCGATTCTGCTTCCTGGATACGTAACCAGTGCGCAGAATGTGGATTAATGAAAGTTTGCAAGGCAGATCCCGCTTTTCTCGGGATTCGAACCCACGACTCTCGTGTTCAGAAGCTGACGCTCTACCCCTGGACCACTGTCCTGGTAATGGGTTGAAACCCTCATACTTTGTTAGAGCATTGCTTTTATCATTTACAAAGTATACCAAAAATCATTTCTACCTATTTCCATAAAATATATCATGAGCATTTTCTTCTTAAGTCACAGTGATTTACAAAGCAAGACTATTAGGGAGTAAAGGCTTGAATGGTTATGTCTCTATTATCATTATTTTAGCTTCAGTTGAGTAGTAAGAGCCCTATGTTTTTATGCCTAATTCTTGTAACACCGTTCATGGATGCAAAGCTGTTTAACCTTTTGTACTTGTACATTAATTTCAAGAACATGTTCATAATCATAAAGAACAAGTTCATGCATGTATTCATGAACATGCTCTTGAAATTTAATATCAAGTTCTTGAAATCCATCAACAAGTGATGGTGGAAGAAAAAAATAGCTCATAAGGGCTGACCCCATAAGGTAGAACCATCAGCACATGGTTACAGGTCAGCCTGGAGACTGCCTCATACGAAAACTAAAATGCTGTAACAGGGATTTGAATTAAGCAGAGAAAGGCCGTGTGATTTGAAGTTCCATATTTTAACCATTAGGCCATGGAGGCTCCAAATAATATATATAAAAAAACATATCTGAAGGGGTTAACATCATATCACACCCAAGCAATTACTCTGTGAGAGCAAACTTGAAGATTAGCAGAGATAAGAGCTCTTCATATCAAGCAGTTTAATCAGGGTGTGCCCTTTATAATCAGGCTATTCCATGCAGGTTCCAAAACTTCCTTGAAACAACCACTGCTTTCATTTCCTATCTATCTCAGCCAATTCAGCCCCATACATACAACTTCTTGATTGGTCTTTTTTATCTGTTAACAAAACAAATCATGAATTTTACCTGTCTGTGGTATATGTAGCTTTAATCCTTAGAGTGCCGATCCGACTTCATGCTTATGCAAGCAGGTTATGTTCAGGCCAGCCTTAAATTAGATTGACAGCTGGCCTGCGATCTAACCTGTTTGATACTCTGAGTATCTTTCTTCATCAAAATAAGCAGATATTTAAGGTATTGGAAAGCAGACAACACAAAAATCTATTTTTAGAAAATCATCAAGCAATTCTAAGGTTAAGAGGGAAGTTTGTTGAAAAAAAATATATTCTCACTCAAAAAGAACAACAGCTCTTTTTAAAAGCAATAATCTAACCTCTTTCAAATAGAATAATTCTTAAATGACCATTTCATATGTTTTCATTTATTGTTATTCCCTTGGTAAACTACCAGGTTTATAGGCTAGGCAATGGTCTTGTCCAAACACACTCCAAAACTATGAAGTATTTTGTCCTTTAGATCAATAATGATTTAAAGGAGCCTTTTGATAATTTGCATTTACAATTGGTTTTCTAAATACCAACTTATTTTATGTCCTTACCATTTCAAGCAACCATAGTCAAAGCAGACAGAATAGAATTATTTAAGACAACTATCAGCTTAATACGAAAGCCAGTCATTCAGAAACCTCATGTCTTGTATTAAGATAGAAGACTAAACAACTGTTCACACACTGAAGACAACATTGAAACTATTGTAATAAATGAATAATTAGAAATTAGTGTCAGTATTTTAGGTAACAAAAATAGTCATTACAAATAGTCCAAAAGAGACCATCTCTCAACAATTCTTATAAGTCGCAAATTTAAGCATAAAGATAACACATGAAAATACTGCATTATCCCAAAATATTTGTTACACAATTTCAATCAAGGTTTCAATGAAACAAAAATCAAAATCTATAACTTGCAATTAAAATTTCGAAATTCATTTTCATAAAAAAAAATTGTTTAAATCCATACCTTTTTAGAGTCCATCTTAAAGTTCTTAACAATCTAGAAATTTGTTAATGAAACTCATTAAATCCCAACATACACCATTCTTCTCCACACATTGACACGTCTTAACCTAACCAAGACACTAAACTCAATCATGTCATTCATAGTGCATGTATAGTGACAACATTCTTCCCCTTTTTATTTTTAATAAAAATATTTTTACAGTGAAAATTGATCTTTGTCCGTTTTGTACAAAGAACATTGTGTATACACTTACGACACTTTGGGCAGTTTACCCTTTTACCTGTTCCCAAACAAATACATACTTGCAGTTAAACTCATAAGAATAATAACAATTTAAGATAATATTGTGACAAAAGGAGCACATTTTTGTCAGCCTATCATTTCCTTGTTTTGCTACAAAGACATAAAAGGAATTTCTTCCAATCAAGCTTTGACTGTGTTTTTGGTCTCTAATGGCAATGGTCTTACAAAATAGAAACATTTTGTGACTAGTCCAAAAAACAAACAATAAATGTTGATTAAAGGATGGGAAACATTTCTTTCATAACATTGGTTAGAAACTATTACCACAAAAGAAGCATTTGTTACAGTCTTCTTGTGCAGGAACTTTAAGCAGGACTTTATAAAGTACACTGTGTTAAAGCAATTACTTTCCTTGTGTTTCAGTCGCGAGGATTTATATTTTCCTCGTTTGGCAGATTAATGATATGGAGAAAACAATAAGGGTGTGAGATAATGATGATAATAAGTTGTCTAAGGCTTGTATATTTCAAACTTTCCTCCATCTTAGAATAGTTGATTTGCTCTAGTTTAATCTCAAAGAGATTTCCGTGCATACATTTCTTTGTAAATAGTAATATTTTCCAAATCATTTGACTTTATGAAGATTCATATGAGAAAAATATAGCAAGTATCGGGTAATGAATATCATCCAAGATGGCAGCTTTTTCTAAAAACATATTATTATTAGAAAAAGAAAGGATGAAAACTGTCAATCAGACATTTGTTTATTTTGAATTGAGACAAAATCATCACAACCAAAGAAATAATAGTAGATTGCGAGTACCAGTACATAGAAAACAGTTTCTTGAGTTGACAGCAGTATGTCAGTTAAAATTATGTAATACATAAGGACGTAAAATAATGCACAAGAAATATATATAATAAATCATAAATGATAGGAATCTTTGTGCAAGTTGTTTAAAAACAAGTTGGAAATATAGTTGTCAATAATGACAGAAACTTAACTTTTCATGATAATCTGTACACTCTCTGGGTCCTGAAATTTACTCTTGAAAAGGGTTAAAATAACTGGCATTTTTCATAATAGGTTTATTACAATAATTCGACTAATGACCACATTGAATGTATTGAATATGTCAAATTAAGTCATTCGAAAAATAATCATAAAACCAAAAATCACAGCAAGCCATGAAATTAAAGTATTACACAAAGCACTTCATTCTTAAACAGCTCATAAATTTCTCTGGGACTTGAAATATAAATCATACTTGAGCAATGTGGCGGAAGAAGAGTGTCAAGGAGTAAATACTTTGTTTAAACAAGCATGACTAACATTCCTTTGTGGGTGACAGTTTATTGGACAATCTAGCGCTGTAAACACCGTGAACAAGTTCATACCGCTTTCTACCTGACAAACGTGGAAAACCTCACATTTAACAACTGCAACATGGTAGATTTGGAAACCAATCTAAATTGAAAGCAGCCACTGATCACAGTTATGAAGTATAAGAGAAATATATTTCTTGTGCAATTTTTCTTAAAAAACCAGTACGAGGTTTCAATGCAATACTATAGTAAGTGCTTCATAAACATGAAGCACTTACTACAGTCTTGCACTGAACTCTCGATTATACTGCTTTCTACCACACACATTTGTAAAAACCTTCATTTGACCCTTTCTTTTGTACAAATTTGCATTCTGAAGCAATTGTAGCAGAAAACTTTAACAGAAATTGTAAAAAAATGGACAAATAGATCATTCAACTCTTTAACAATCAATTAGTTTGGAAGCTTCTTTTGCCTTCAATTGAAAGACTTGGTTTACATATCATTATTTAAATGGGGGAAAAGAATAGGGATATGATCATGTCGTGAAGAAAAGAATTAATTGCTGCAAGCAAAATCTCTTTTTTTTGACAAATTGGATTTCGATATTTTGTCATTATTCATTTTTATCTGCCTTTACGTTTCAAATTTGTTTTGGTTAATAGAAAACATTGTGACAATAGTATTTCTTCATGTTTCAAAGTGAGATAGTTATTTTATGAAGGATAAGCTGATTGGATAGGCTCCTACAAAAGCTTAATAGACTTGTACAAAGGGATTAAATAGTTGTTGTTTTTTATCTACCTATGTTCTTTTGATACACAAAAAAAACATCTGAAGAATTTGAATTCCCACTGAATTAGCATTCTTTTTATTTATCTATAATATTTGGCCTAATTTTGGTCAGCCATAGGAGAATAACTTACCATTGTGAATCTGCCAAAAATGTCACCCTCAATCAGTCTCAGTCAATTAACTTTTCCTTCATGATTTCCCGTTTTAAGGTAGAATACCCAAAATCTGTCATGTTGAAACTTCTTCACTCTTTGGAATACTTAATTTGGTTGTCATACATTGGCGGGGCCTGAACTATTACGTTTAATGTGAATAAATCCTGCCTAGACAGAAGTATACAGAGAACAGCAAATAATCCAACGAAAGACTGAATTTAAAAATAGCAGATTATGGATATTCCACCTTAACTCACTCATAAGTCAGATACAAAAAATCAAAGAGAAAAAAGAAGTTATTGTCAGAAGCAGTTTCTCCTCTAATGGTCTCAAACCAACAAAATAATAATGAAAATATTTTTGATATCCTTTATATAATAACTGTACTTTGCAGCTTCTTTAACCCTTTAACAAACAAAAAACTTTCTACTGTCCCAAATTGAGAGAGTTTGCAGACGACATTTCAAAATGTGACGAAATTGATAATGAACCATTTGTTAGGGCAGACGACATTTAGGGAAAAGAGCAGTTTCTTCCTTTCCCACAATGTTTTCCAAAGTCATTTGCAACAAAGTGGTTAAATGTCATTACTGTTTGGTAATAGGTTACAAGTCATATATTTCTTCTTTTTCTCTATCATAGTGGTATGCTCAAATGTGCCAGCTTCCAGCTTAAATCTTGACCACAGTTAACTTCACCGAGGGCTGATTGTCCAGAAATAAAAGACTAAAATAACCAGGAGTTCACCTGGTAAACAAATCATTATAAGCAATGGTTTCCTTGGCAACAATCTTGCCCATTATTTTAGTACCTGAAGTGCCCAGTAAATTGGACAGATAATTTTACCCCTTTTTGTATCCTTATGCTTGTTGTAATCCACCTGCAGCAGAAGATTTAATAAACCCTTATAATGCTGGGTCATTTTCTTATAATAGATTTTTGTGTCGTCTGCTTTCCAAAACCACTGAACATCTGCTTAATTTTTTTGAGGAAAGATACTCAGAGTAGCAAACAGATTAGATCACAGGCCAGTTGCTAATTTACTTGGCAGCTGGCCTGGATCTAACCTGTTCGCATAAGAATTAAGTGGGTTCCAGCACTGTAAGGGTTAAGAAACAACTGAGACAAAAGCAGAAATTGTCATAATTGTCTCTTCCAAATATGTCTTTGATACTGTACAACATAATTATGTACTGTTGAACATTATTTAAGAAATATATTAAGAAGAATATCTCATTAATATGTATTTAGATTCAAAAGCATTGCAACACTTTTGAAATCTACTGCATATTATACTCTACATACTGAGCGTTATTGATGCATCTGAATTAATTTTACTTTCAATGAATACCTTTATCAATTGTATTTCATACAACAGTACAAAAGCTGTATTGTTCATCAACATTCTAGTTTGACTTTTCAAATTATCTCATAGATCTGTGAACAAGCACCTTTAAAGGCCTTATAATTCAAGATCATCGTAATAAATCATATGGGTTACTAAGAGCTCTTTTAGAAGGTTCCTTCCAGTACATTGTATGCTATACTATGTCTTAGCACCTTGTTTGTGTTTTAAATTTCTTAAATGTCAAACTCACTTACATCAGAATAATAGATATGTAGTTTCAACAGCACTGCATTCTTTTTTGCATAGAAAATAAGTTTGCTTCACCCAGAAATGTAATGCTTATCACACAAATTTGGGAATGCAGAGAAAATAAGAAAAAATGGATTTGTGAGTGACATCTTATTCTGTGCTTATCATACACAATAAATAATTTCTCATTCCCATTTATTAATTTGTCTTGAAATTGTAGTAGTTATACGTCTTCTTTGATATTTCTTTCAGAAATTAATCATCGTATATAATGATTTACAAGTACAAGTCACACAAGATACTAAATACAGTCAAACTTGTGATAAGAGGCCAGCCTATGGGACAGAGTAAATTGGCTGTTTAACACAAATTGATTTACACTAAAAATATAACAATGGGACTTTCTGTAGTGGCTGTTTAAGGCAGGCTGGCTGCTTAACACAAATTGATTTACACTAAAAATATAACAATGGGACTTTCTGTAGTGGCTGTTTAAGGCAGGTTGGCTGCTTGAAAGGGTGGCTGCTTAACACAAGTTAGACTGTATAAGAAAATATTGCCTTTTTTAAAACAGTTTCAAAGATGTTTATTATGTTATCATGCCAGCAACAGATGTATGATTTTCCATTTAAGGGAGACAACCATAATCCTATTTCAAATGATTATCATAATTACCTCCCTTGCAACATTTAATACAATTAGCACAGTGTTGATAAACACTTTAGTTCATACCTAGCAGAAAATTGTAACATGGTCAAATTGCAATCAACAGCATACCAACAATGAAGTATAAGAAAATGACTTTCTTATAGCTTTTAGATAGGATCAATTGTAATAAAGGGATACATTTCTCATAAAGAGCCATTCATCCTTCGATAAAAGTTTAATGGAGAAGCAACTAGACTATCAACTATGTAACACATCAACAGCTTTAACCATTTGAAAACAGTTTTTAATCTTGCCTTCAAACTTATAAATTGGAGTTATGCTTTTATCTTTATAGTGTGCTAAATATTGCTTTCAGTCTTTATGCCATGACATAAAATCAAGCACGAGTGATGAGTAATAGATATTTTAAGATTATGTTGATACATCAAGAATACCACAGCCTAAAAGGGGCACTGCAATTCAAAGTAGTAAGTTATTAAAATGATAAGTTACCTGAGGGTCACTGTTATTCAAAGTAATGTTTAAGTTATTAAAATGATAATATTACCTGATTTTCCATCTGACCACTATTCCATGATCTGTCACTGTTGATGATAATCAAACAGGAAACCTAAAATATAGCAAGAGTACAAACAAATTATTGTCAAGACTTATCTTTTTTTTAAAAACATTTTGTAAACAAAGACCTCATCTCAGTCAAAGTTATCCACTGATGATTTCTTTACAATAAAAGATAACAAACCTAAGAGTTCACCTAAAACAAATATATGTGACTCATGTCATCACATCATGTAATTCATTTTATATGATTAGATAGTAAATTATAATCATTGTTTCAATACATTGGCAAATATCCATTTAAAGCAAAATAGAAAAGTGAATAAATGCTATCTTTATTTGTATTTATCGACTTATAAAGGTGTGAAATAAAATAACTGTACATTTAGACAAACTCTTAAATGGTTCAATACTTGTTGGTCTGTAGTAGTCAGTAGGCCAAATTTCCGACACCTAGCGCCAGACTTCCCAACACTCTGAGCGCCCTAATAGGACCAAACTGAACACTTCCTTCTATGTTTATGTAAAATTCTGTCAGACCTCAGAGATTTCAGCCCGCCAAGACTGGGCCTAGGAAGACTCGTTAAGTGTGAAGAACTAAAGTAAGTCTTTTGGCAACCCAGATCAGGTAGGATAAGGGCAATTATGATAGCAGGTACACAAGACAAATCACCTTAGAGCAAATTGGATTCTAGGGTAACATCAGGGCCTCCCCTGGAATTTTTTTTCTTGTCGCAACCACTTTCACAAATTGGATTTTTTTGGAGCCAAATTTTAGAAAGTGGAGCCAAAAGTTGAGCCAATTTTAAATTGAAGGCTTGACGGTAATTATTAGAAATGGGTAGTAAGAAGCTTTTTGTTCATTATAATGTTTTAAATCTATGTACAGCAGCTCATTACTTTATTTATCTTATCATAAACTACTATTTAATGGGGAAGTCTTTGGCTCTTCCCATGTGCTAATTAAATAGTTTTACAAAAGAAATAATTTGTTGTCAATAAAGAGTTGATGTCAAACTGTATAACACCTGATAGCAGACAAGCAAGAATGGTCCCCCATGCTTCATTATTTTGCGTTTAATATAAATGTATTTTAAAGATACCATAAGGGTTGTCTGAAAATATCTCTAAATTGTACAAAACAACATGAAACACATAACTCATATGAATTGAGCTGAGCAGATTTATAAAATGAAACAAGCTTTGGAATTGACAACCAGTGTTAAAATAAAAGGTCTATTTTTTTTTCTATTTTTTTTCAATTGGCAATAAATTGCGAAATCAGTCAGTTTATAAAGAGAATGCATCTCGCCGATTTTGTAGTAAATGCTTCATTGTGATAGGTACGTTATTCACCGTCTTTAATTTTCAACACCTGACAGTGTTTGATAATTGTCATCTAATTTTCACATGCGTTCGAATAAACTGTTATATTTACAAACCAATTTCAGGGATAGCTGTCAGGGCGATTTCACACACGCGGCGCAAACATATCTGTTGCCGCACGAGTCATATGAAGTGATTAAACTTTAATCCGATAAGTGACAGTCATTTGTGTACGAACTTGGTTGCGTGCAAACTGCTAAAGATACGGGTCATTACCGGGCTGGTTCCTGTGTTTATACATGCAGAATGCCTCGATAACTCCAGTACAGGAACTGGCTATTACTCTGTGTCGCTTATGTCATGCATGATTGGTAAATACGGTTTGTCGCAAACACTTTCGCAAAACTGTTATTTTTGTCGCAAATTGACGAGATTTTTCGCATTTGGCGACATTGGCGATCGGCAGCGGAGGCCCTGGGTAAAATGATTCGCATAAGAGATAGAAACCACATGTAACCTAGGTTTGACATTAAGTAGCATTTAATCATTTCCAAGAACAATATACTGGTAGTAAAATGATTAATAGTAATACTGTAATGAAAGACTATTTAATTTCTTCCTAAACAATATATAGCTTTTAATTATGACATTAAAAAAGCAACAACAAAAGAATTAAGAAACTTCAATCCTCTTGATGAATTTGACTCATTCCAATAGTTCACATGAAGAAAAAATATTGACATATTCAAGTGGACTACAGCATTACTCTTTGAAAGTAAAGTAATTCAATATATTCAACTGCTCAGAAGTGGTCCTTCTACGTTACTAAACAGATAGAGAGAAGATGTTCATTCTTTATATGGAGCATACGGTGATTGTTTTGATATTTGAATTGCAAATGATGTACCCCACCCACTCATATATCACTGTACATTACCGATTTCAAAACAATGGCATATTTCTACACGCTCGTTTCATGAAGCTTTGCATAAGGGAACCAATATTTCAAAAAGAAAACACTGATTTTAATTATAATAAATCTCTAAACTCAAATTCTGTTCATGTTTGTAGGTTAAAAAAATAAATTTTAATTTTGTTTACTTTTTGGTCGAGATCTAGCGCACCTGATAAAATCCCAGTAAATTGCGTTGTAAATTCTGATTGGTCTAGAATCCATAATATTCCAATTAATGTATAAACTGTCCAATCAGAACTTTCGATACATACTTTCAGATAGTTCCGATTAAAATGAATTTCGACCCAATGTTATTCAATTAACAGAAGGAAAAAAAGAAGAAGAAGAAGAGAAAAAGAAGAAGAAGAAGAAGAAGAAGAGAAAAAGTAGAAGAAGAAGAAAAAGAAAAAGAAAAAGAAAAAGAAGAAGAAGAAGAAGAAATAGAAGAAGAAGAACAAGAAGAAGAACAAGAAGAAGAACAAGAAGAAGAACAAGAAGAAGAACAAGAAGAAGAACAAGAAGAACATGAAGAACAAGAAGAACAAGAAGGACAAGAACAAGAAGAACAAGAAGAACAAGAAGAACAAGAAGAAGAACAAGAACAAGAACAAGAAGAAGAACAAGAAGAACAAGAAGAAGAAGAAGAGGAAGAAGAACAAGAACAAGAACAAGAACAAGAACAAGAACAAGAACAAAAACAAGGAGAACAAGAACAAGAAGAAAAAGAAAAACATCTTGAAAACGGCGACAAACCAAAAATTCTAATGTGTTATCTGTGTCTCTATATCTTGCATCCGCTGAATATCGAACTCACGACATACCATTTCAAGTACCTCTCTTATAACTTATATATTGGTATAGACACATGGTTTCATAGATTAGCTTTTAACAACAAATGAACAAGATTCAAAATGACTACATTTCTGTGGGTTTTTACGTCTTCAAAACTAGTACCATCCGTTTGACGCTATGAATAGCTTTTCCAGTCTGCAATGTTATTCTTATCACCCACTTGCCAAAAAGGGAAAGCGTAACAATAATTTTCTTTTGACTTTGAAAATTGGGCTTCACATCTCAATGACGCGGATGGGCACAGGTAGACACGAACGCAAGCACACACAAACACGCACCAACTCGCACACACGCATGCGCATACGTGTGTATATGTGTCAAAACGAACGTGATAACCCCATGTCATCTGGATTCTATGTACGACTTCTTATCTGCACTGCTCTTTATCTTATGTCATTTTGGGCAAACAATGCGTTCAACGTGCCAATGGTCTGATCATATGTAAAAGTACATAAGAACTATCTCATCTCTTTTTATCCGGGGGCTATTTTTGGTGAAAATTAAAGCCTACATCACAAAGTATTTTTTTTTCAATTTCAACGAGCTCCAAAAGCCTTAATCCATTTTCTCTAATGTGACTGTCTTGTTCTAGAGCGCCAAATAAATAACCAGTTCATTGTGATGATGGCACAAAAGTGATCTCAAATATCTTCGGAAATTGTCACCCTATATTACTCATTTTCGAATTTACACACATTCTGACGCGCTTGTACCAAAAGCCAAAACGAAAACAATCTGACAGGATCAAACATTGAATGCTGCATTTCTTTTTAACACGTCTTATGGAGAATTGAAAGCAAATCCTTAGTAAGTCCATCCTTTTGTGATAGATTTGCTATAGTATTTCACCGAATTTCGCGATACAATGCAGATAATGTCAAGACCCATCTTCCGATGCATCGTTAATTTTGAAGTTGGAAGCGTGTCTTATCGCAAGAGACTTCTCAATATAGATATAACCACAGCTAAACGGAACCAACATTTAAGGTGAATACACTTTCTTTCACATTTCTGAGTTTTAGTTATTTTGAGTGTTTACGTATGTCTACGTCTATGTATATTTTTCTCCCTCTCATTTCTTTACATTCGACGTTGTTGTTTTCATCCTTGCCCGTCTAAAGCATCTATTGACAGATACTAACAATAAATTCTGAGAAACATGTGATTTGTAACAAAATGGCGAAACTTAAACAAATGATTAGGGATACAACGTTTCTAAAATCTGGTTGGTGTACCATCCGTTAGCATAATTACATACACTAACAGTATGGTAGGGCCTATAACGGCTGTCTTGTCTATGTTTCTGTCTACATTGCTGATTCAGACGTAATGGACTATCGGCTACATGTGCTTCACTTTGATTTAATGGTGCTTGGTCACAAATTTGAAGGAGATTTGGAAGTTTAGAACACATTTCTTTAAAGCTGCACACCATTTGTACTGTTACATGATATATACCGATGAAAAGTCATTTAAAGCAAAATAAGATCGTTTTTAACTCTATGAAGTGTGTATTCAGTGAATGAATGTGAACTTTAGTCAAAAACTATGATAACGCTTTTGAGATCATACTCAATTTAGACAACAAACCAATTCTGGTCCAATGTTTTTCAGTCGAGATGTCCATGAAGACGGCTTTTCTTCTCTTGCTGACAGCCATATGTCTGGCCCCATCGGTTACCAGAGCAGGCAAGCTACGTCGGTTCTTATTCAGCCAGGGCGTTGGTGTGTCTACAGACCTTTCTGTGCCAACTTGTGCCGTAAATCCGGACTCATCAGAACCGGAACTGGAAAAAGCCAAATGTGTTCTTGACACGTATCCCTTGATTGATGGGTATGAGCATTTAGATTGACTTAACTTGTATTAATCCTTGGAATGCTGGGTGATTTTCTAAAAGAAGACTTTTGTGTCGTCTGCTTTTCAAAAACTTTAAATGTCTGCTTAATTTTGTTGAAGAAAGATGCTTAGAGTAGCAAACAGATGAGATCACAGGACAGCCGCCAATTTATTTGGCGGCTGGCCTAGATCTAACCTGTTTGCATTAGCATGAAGCCGGGTCAAGGCACTTTAAGGGTCAATCTCAGTAAAATGATACATGCATAGTCATAGCATGACATAGGGTAAGTTGGAAGACATTGCGCAAGACTAAGCCAATATTTAAACCAATCTTGTTTTATAAGACCATTGCAAAAGAATAAGGAATCGTGATGTATCGTGGTGGATTATTTAGACAACACACGGCTTATTACAGGCAGCTGTCATTAAGAAAGGCTCCAAGCGGAATTTTCTGAATGGCTTGCGTCCTGTGTTTAGATATCCTCAGGCTAGACGACTTTTGATGCATTGATTTAAAGTGGCTATCTAAAACAAGTATAATTATAGTATGACATGCTCAAAGAATAACACGAGACAGGAAAACTAGGGCATTGTTTATGATGTTGTTTTGAATGTTGCTGACATGTTGCAGAGAAGCAAACCATAGCATGCACAATTTTCAAACAATACACAATATGTAAAAGAAAAAACATATTTGTGGTTTAATGCAAAGTTGTAAGATCCTTACGGCTGCTTTGTTTTAAACTCTTAAACATTTCTGCGATAGACAAATCGGTTATTTTACCAGCCGAAGGTCAAAACGATGTAAACATTTAGGATCTAGAATATATGTAAAATAATGTACCAGATAATACTATCCTTTTCTTAAATTCTTTTTGTCAAAATGTTTGTAGCAGTTTTCTATAAGACATGTACATGTTTTTGATACAATATATAGCAAGGGTACAATTCTTAAGCTCATCCCGTCACAAAAAGTGAATAACATGTACTAGTCTTGGACTAAATTGTCGATATATACATACGAGACGTGAATACCAAAATCTTTAATTGACCGAACCGTCAACGTATACACAGTATCATGCCCTATGTTATAGGCATGACGACTTGGCGGATATCTATCGTATCTACGCCAACAACTCGGTCAGCCAGGTCGATCTGAGGTCGAACATACAGCTGATCTGGAACGACACCATCGTACAGACGGACATCCCGCGACTCAGGGCCGGTCACGTGGGTGGAAAGGTAAGCAACGATCACATGATTTCAATGGTTCAGACAGGGGTGGCAAGATCATTTGTCCGTATTGCCAAACTGTAAATTGCCCTGTTTCTTTTATAAGAACAAGAGCCGCTGACATGTCTCTAACCCTAATAGACAAGTAAATTTTAAATGAAATTTGCAAAATAACCAAAGCACAAATAAGTGAAGACGGATATTTCGCATGTACGGTCAAGGGAATCAACCCTGTTCAGTTTTAATCGTCGTTGACAGCGTCCTGCGTTGTACACCACTTTAGCACAATCTGCTGCAGAATTCATGCGAAACCATTGTGACAAAATGATAATAGTATGTAGTAGAAACAAAAGATCGGTTAAAACGATATTCAACAGAAATGAAACAATCAAGCAATTTACCTTCGTCTTCAGGTGTTATCGCTCTGTTTAGTCTTTTTACCATTGCTTGTCATTGATTATGTAAACATTCATAGTGAGCAAATAGAGCAATATGAAAAATACGTTATTGTTGATAGAGGTATTAACACAACCAATCATCTAATATGGCGATAGTTACTTTCATTCCCAGTTTTGGTCGTGTTATGTATCTTGCAAAGGCCAATACAAAGATGCCGTTCGTATGACGTTAGACCAACTGGATGTTATAAAGCGGTTTGTTAGACGATATCCCGATGTGTTCCAATACGCTACAACAGCTCAGGGTAACTATTCATAACCCTTAGAATGCTCGGTATTTTTTCTAAAAATAGATTTGTATGTCGTCTGCTTTCCAAAATCTTAAACATCTGCTTAATTTTGATGAGGAAAGATACTCTGAGTGGTAAACAATTTACTTGTCAGCTGTCCTGGATCTAACCTGTTTGCATAAGAATAATGTAGTTTCCAGCAATATAACGGTTAAGTTTTCGCTTCGTTCTTCACGCATTAGATTTGTTTTATACAAAGGATACCTATGGAGTTTCTCTCAAAACAAAGACACTTTTAGAATAAAAAAAATCCAAAGGAGAATGATTAATCGAGTCTTTGACAATGCTTTTAAAGAACCGTTGATCTAAAAGAAAATCAAGTGCCTGATTTTGCCAAGAGAATCCAAACAAACGTTCTCTACAACAACAACAGAAAAAGACATATTTGTAGCCAAAGGTCCCAACCATGGTCTCAAAATCCGCACAGGATTGCTTCCCTTTGCTACACTTGCCGAATGAAAAGAAAAAAATCATTGCGTAAGTGAATGCCAGGGTCTATAAACTCCTTCAATTTTAGATTGTATTTTTTCAATTTCTAACTGTTAAAGAGGTGTTTTAAGCCTAATGTATAGGAAAACGTTTAATTAACGAGTTTGAGCTTGTAAAAATGTATGTTATTTTCAACTCTCTTCATAGTGAAGTTGGCAATTCTTTCGAATATCATTGTTTATTTATTTTAACTAGCACTAAATCCAACGATAAAGTATCCGGTTGACCGTCTTCTCGGTGCCTTCCCAATATTAGATAAATTAGTAAGATGTACGTGTTAAATGTAATCAATAATTCTCACATGTGTTTTAGATATGCTAGATGCCTTTCGTGTCGGAAAGATCGGAAGTATAATAGGTCTAGAAGGCGGACACTCCATTGACAGCAGTCTCGGGGTATTGCGTATGTACTACGAACTTGGTGTACGATACATGACGGTAACCCATAGCTGTAATACGCCGTGGTAAGTTTCACATTAATTTAGCAATACACCATGGTTACTTTCACATTTATTCAGAAATGCATCATGGAAACTTTCACATTAGTTAAGCAATATACCGTGGTAGGTTTCACATTTATTCAGCAATGCATTATGGTAACTTTCACATTAGTTAAACAATACACTATGGTAGGTTTCACATTTATTCAGAAATGCATCATGGTAACTTTCACATTAGTTAAACAATACACCATGGTAACTTTCACATTTATTCAGAAATGCATCATGGTAACTTTCACATTAGTTAAGCAATATACCATGGTAGGTTTCTCATTTATTTAGAAATGCATCATGGTAACTTTCACATTAGTTAAACAATATACCATGGTAGGTTTCACATTTATTCAGCAAAGCATCATGGTAACTTTCACATGAGTTAAGCAATATACCATGGTAGGTTTCACATTTATTCAGCAATTCATCATGGTAACTTTCACATGAGTTAAGCAATATACCATGGTCGGTTTCTTATTTATTTAGAAATGCATCATGGTAACTTTCACATTAATAAAACAATACACCATGGTAACTTTCACATTTATTCAGAAATGCATCATGGTAACTTTCAGATTAGTTAAACAATACACCATGGTAGGTTTCACATTTATTCAGAAATGCATAATGGTAACTTTCACATTAGTAAACCAATACACCATGGTAGGTTTCACATTTATTCAGAAATGCATCATGGTAACTTTCACATTAGTAAAACAATACACCATGGTAACTTTCACATTTTTTCAGAAATGCATCATGGTAACTTTCACATTAGTTAAACAATACACCATGGTAACTTTCCCATTTATTCAGAAATGCATCATGGTAACTTTCACATTAGTAAAACAATACACCATGGTAGGTTTCACATTTATTCAGCAATACACCATGGTAACTTTCACATTGCTCTGCATAAACTACGCGTGTGCTGTGATAAACCAGGGCAACCTTAACAATTCTGTCACATTTTCTTTAAATGCATTATAAACTGTATAAGTACATCAGATAATCCACAGAGAAATTTGAATAAAAAAGCCATAGAGCTATCATTCTTCTTTTTTTAAAACATAAGTTAGAAAATATATAGAATGGTATAGATCGAAAAATGGAATTGGATCAACCATTCACCGTAAATAACAGTTGTTTGTGTTTTACACATTGAAGGGCAGACAACTGGCACATGGATCAGCCGGAGAACCGGAACAAGACGAAACTTAACGGATTAACTGCTTTTGGAAAGGTATTCAAGAGTCATTTTAGAATATTTCCTACGTTAATATGATAGATTAATCTGTTTTAGCGACCGAATTGAAGAAAGCTGTAAGGATGATGTAGGAACTTAAGGTTTAATACGGTAGTCAGTCATAGAGAAAACTCTCGATTTAAGTCCTGACTGAATAATGTTTTCGCAATGTTTAATTATAAATAGTCTTAGATCTTTTTGATTTGGCATCTGTTGGTCTTGCCAATTCGGAATAGCCCCAAAAGTACTGTATTTGGGGTAATGTGCTAATCTTCTTACTCCTGTCTTACAGACCGTTATAAAGGAGATGAACCGACTCGGAATGATCGTTGATCTGGCACATGTGGCCAAGAAGACAATGTCCGACGTACTGGACATTACACAGGCTCCGGTTATCTTCAGCCATTCGTCCGTGTTCACCCTGTGTAATCACTATAGGAACGTCCAGGACGACATCCTGCTCAGAACCGTGAGTGAGTCTATCGAGGGTTCGGTGCAAGGCTAAAGATAGTCGCTAACGATTGTAAAGAACTTTTCAAAGTATTGCATTTAACCATTGGCACAATGTTTATAATGTCTTGATTTTCCTGATGGCCAAACACGTTTGATAAACATTCATTTTATGACGTAGAAGGAATTGAAAGGAGGAACAATTACGAAATCTCAGCTAAATCCACGAGTGCAAAACTGAGACTTTACCGAAAGGCGGTTGGTTCAATAATGGTTGAATCATGTTTTTGGACTTTTGATTACTCGTCTTAAATTGCATGAAAATAGCAACAAAAAAACTGCCTTAAAAATGCTTAACCGGATGTTGCGCAATCGATTTCGTCGTCAACACCGCGATGGTGCGGCAGAGCTTTCACCATCTGTGCGAAGGTGGTGCAGTCGTTTTAAATCGATACACGTTTCGTAGCAGGGACATAAATAACGAGCATTCTAGATCAACATGACGATTACATGCATTTTATGTGTTTGCCGTAGTTAGTGCGTCTGTATTTCAGAAAGAAAATGGCGGCGTCGTAATGATCAACTTTTACGACAAATTTGTCGTCTGCCCACCGTACAACAAAACGGAAGCTCTTCTGACCGACGTTGCGGGTAAGTTGGTTGGTTAAATTCGAATATTCAGAGCACGTGACCATAGACCACGTGATTCAAACTTAGTGCGTGCTGCAAGAACGTTAACAGACTAAACATGCATACATGTATTGATCTTTGGTGTGTCTCACATCTATTTAATCTTTCCCTCAAACGATTCCCTGATATACGCTTCTGCACATTGAACGAATATTATAACCCAAATATGGCAAGCCGCAGTTCTATAGCGAGCCGCTGTTCACCTAACGCCGAAATTAATATTCTGCGAAGGAAGAAATTGTATGGGATTATATAGTAAATCTGAAGGCTTGTCGTACCCAAATGGTACATGTGTAGCGTTTAACCAAAATATGCTCTGAATTTGTGTAAGTTCAAACCAGTATTTCCTCTACTTTCAATATTGAGAATGGGTGTTGCAAAGTATACATAATTGTTATCGTATGAAAGGCCTCTAAGGACGTGTCACATTGCAATATTGCATGTTTAGTTGTGATAATATTCATGTACACGTACATGTTTATTGGTTTTGACTTGAACACATATTTCTCACAAGTCGTTTGATAAAACGATTCTAATGTTAGTGTTTTATCAATTGAGGCAACGGAAAAAATCTTTGTCAGTTGAAATAGATATACATGTAAATATTATATAATCTTGTTCAAACGTGCAAAAGTGTAATCATATGTAACTAGTCACTGGGGGCGTGGCGTCTCAGAGATCTGGATTTTTTGATAATTGGTTTTACTCCCGTTTCAGACCATATAGACTATGTGAGGAATATGATCGGTGTTGACCATGTGGGTATTGGAGGAGATTTCTCTGGAATACCGACGTAAGTATGTCATATCAAGTCAGTCCAGCATTTCCGACATGGTCACGTGACAAAAGCGTTAAGTAATATCAGCCCATTCCCTTTGTAAGTGTTATAGCGTGACTAGCCCACATAGAAAGCAACTGCAGACGTCAAATCATAATTTTGATAATGTTAATCCATATACATTGTAGCTTGAGAGGCCTTTAATTTTTGACAAAAGAAACAATTGCTCAAAAACAACTTGATGTTTCAGTGCAAGACTATAATAAGTGCTCCGTAAACATGAAGCACATACTATAGTATTGAATTAAACCAACGAAGCATTTTTGTTCTTTTGTCCCCGCGCGAAATCTGCTGCATGTTCGACTTACTCAATATATAGGTGTTATAAGTATTCTAAAGAAAGCTTTATAAATTATATCAACTTGTTCCCTGTTTGGGATAAAAAAATGAAACATGTGTTACACAGAACAGAACAACTTGAAAAATTTAAGGGGTTCCGCGTAATACTTTAGTAAGTGATTCATGTTTAAGAAGCACTTACTATAGTCTTGCACTGAACCCTCGATTTCCAAGTATATACACAATTATAAAATAAGAGACAGATAGGCCGGCAAGCAGGCAGACAGACAAAAACGGAACCCATCAGAAAAAGAACTTTCACTTACTTATACTAAATTATTGTCATCTTGAATACTGTCGCTAAAGATTAAAAAGAGAACTGACATAACACCTGTATACTATTATTAACAGCGCGACCACGGGCCTCGAAGACAATTCGAAATACCCGTATCTGTTTGCCGAACTTATCCGTCGAGGCTGGAGTGATGGCGATTTACAGAAGTTGGCCGGCAAAAACGTCATCCGGGTCCTAAAGTCGGTCGAACAGGTTTGTATTTTGATTTGTTGTTTGTTTCTGTGTCTTTAAAGATCCTTTTGATGCGATACCGACTTGAAACAGTGGGATTCCGATGTTGAAAATTGCACTACATTCCAGGCTAACTCAATCAAATTGCTTGCAGTTCAGTGCCGTTATGAGAAGTTTTAAGTCCTACCGCTCTATTCCTTGAACTTACCTGGGAATCTTGCTAGAAACTTGCTTCCGAGTCTTTATCTTATCCTCAAATACACTGAGTGGCATGAGAAGGGTTGGATACCCCGACTCTACCAATCTCTCTCAGAGAATTGTTCCTTCTACGCTCCCAATTTGATTTCAGTAGCAGGCTCTGAAAGTGGTCCCACATTTCCGGTTGTTCAAGTGACCAAACCATTATATTATATGTGAAAAAGGAATGATAACTCTGCAAGGGAGATTGCTATTGTATGATGGGTCAAGTAAGGAAGAGTATTCGGTATTCCGAGAGCCAACCGACCGTTCCATACTGTCTAGACACAAGAATAAAGAAAGTGTAAGCGATGATACGATCCCAAAGAACACCAACAACATGTTTTTATACAGGGACCATTCGCTTCCTATAACATAAAAAATCATGTTCCCAGTTGATTTTTCCCTGTAAATGTCATGTAATTTTCACAGAAATCTTAACTTACACTCACAAATATCTTATTACTTGACTGTGAGACGTCATATAGGCCAAAATACCATAACTTTCCTTTGTCTTTTAGTTATCTTGATCACTTGTTCATTGTTGGGGATCGTATTGAAGATTGTCAGTTTAAATTGTCAAATAGGTTTCCTCGTTAAAAAAGTCTTTAATTTTAGGGCCTGTTTCACAGAGACTCGTAATTGTATGTCTATCATTACAAAATCGTCTTTACCATAGAATCTCAAAGGGAAGTTTGTGTATGTAAAAGACATAGATACCGCGATAGAGAATAGCAACGGTTGCTTACGTAAAAGACTTAGATACCGCGATAGAGAATAGCAACGGTTGCTTACGTAAAAGACATAGATACCGCGATAGAGAATATCAACGGTTGCTTACGTAAAAGACATAGATATCGCGATAGAGAATAGCAACGGTTGCTTACGTAAAATACGCATTATGTTTTTCTGCTCCTCGTTTATTCCAGACACGTGACCAGTTGTCCTACATGGAACCATACGAGGATCTGTTACCGGCGAGTCAGTACGTAGATGACGCGTGCCGCACAGATATATAGCTGTGGGACACTGCTGGGAACCAAAGTTCGGAGGTCAAACACTCTCTACCCAGAGTACCTTGTTCTTTTCATACACATATGTGCACTCTGGACACATATGTGCACTCTGGGTAGAGATTGGCTATCAAAGTGAAAGTTGGCACTCGGATGAAAAGGACAGACCTAGGAATATGGACTTTGATTTTGTGAACTTTGTTTTAAAAGAAATATTTACAAGGTTTTTACAAGTTTATTCAATCTAACGCCAGAAGGTCATAGACCCATATGACAATAAATGCGAGCAGCAACAGCATGATAGTTAAATAAAACAATCAATCATTCAGGTTCATTAACAAAAATAATTATGATGTGGAAGATGAATTTCATTTTCTTCTTATCTGCCCTATGTTTAATGAACCCTGCATTTTGAGAAAAAATGGAACCAAACACATCCAAGTTCTACGAATTTTGACTAGTCAAATACCTTCGTAGGTTGAATTGTTTCCGATATAGATAAATCTTTGGAAACCTGAGATCAATCTTTGAAATCCTATAATCAGACGCAAAACTTGCGTCATACTATACGATCTACCTCTTTTTAAGACCTACTTACACGTTAAACACTCTTAAAAAAGACACTTGACTGACACTCGCTCAAGAAGACTATTATGTATAAGAAAAAACAAGTTTTCCTTTGCGACAGTTATCATTATATTCTTTAACATGCAATCATCATTATACTATATATATATATATCATTCATTCTGATGCTTGTCAAAAGTCACTTGTACTTCTACAAAGATATGAGGTAAAATAATTATTTCTGATTTAAAGACCAGAGGATTTTCACTGAAAGTGTGTATTTGTAAGAAAATTGGTATCACAAACTATCTGATGCCGATTTTAAAGATCACATATTTCTTCTTTTCTATTTCTAGTTAATTAGGACTTCGTTATATAGAACATCGTCTTGGAATTCCACATACACGGTAGTCAGCTTTGAAACAAATGAGGTTTTTTTTTTCTCGAACGCTAGCTTTAGTAAGTTGTATTTGTTAATGTGAACAGATTTGTCGAAGTCCTTTTTTCTTGATATTGATATCAAGTTACTTGGTTTATAGGTGAACAGTCGGAGAGCATTGGCTTGCCAAGGGGTCTCTGTGGCCTAGTTGTCGCACTGTGGTACCCAAAAATCACGTGGTTCCCCTCCGGGAGGGTTCAAATCACGATGACGGCATTTGGATTTTAATAAGATCAAGTCTGCTGACTGACTTTCGAAATACCGTTGATTTTATCTGGCTTGACCAGTCCTTATGGACAGTTGAGTATGCGGACTTCTTCCATCATATGATTAAGATTCAGTTAAATGGTAGATTATTTTCTTTTTTTTTTTTTTTTTTTTTATACCGAATCTCGACGACAAACATTATGGTTAAAACCCACTATCTCACACGTCAACACTTTGTCACGTCTGTCACATGATACTTTACTGTGACAGAAGAATTGAATATGTTATCCCAAATGGGCACTTCGGCTTTAATGCGTTTGTTCATGAAGGTTTCTCGATCATGCGAAAGCAAATTATGCATTTCTCGTTGCATTTATTCTTTCATCGTCTATTGCTGGTTCTTAATTTGGAACAGTTACACATTCCCATGGTGGTCATATGTCAACCCTATATTGTCTACTATACGCAAAGGGACGGGTCTTTAACCCTTATCTATTATTTCATAATTAAGCTTTTTCACGCACCGACATCGCAATACTAAACACAAATGAATATGACCGACATTTTTTCTCTTGTTGTTTGATATTGTATACCGTTCAATATCGTTTTTGGATATACGGCAATTTTCCTGGGATTCGGCAGTTCTATGTGCTTTGAGGAGTATTGTCGAAGTTCATTCCCACAAAACTAACGACTTTCGGGTTACGAAGCCACCACATTAACTTCTAGGCCATGCAGGACCCTACTCTGATTCTCATGATAGATTCTGCAAATAAAGAAATGGAAAAAAAAAACAGATTTAAAGGTCATATGTACAGGTTGGGTTTATTTCATAAAATTAAAATATGAAGTAAAAGAATCACATTGAAATTATTTGCAACATTTTAGCATAACGCATTACGTCATAAATCACCGTCATAGTGCACCGATTAATAAAAGTTCGTATGACTTACTTCCCTTTGCTGTGACGTCACTCGTGATCCACTGAATGCGCCATGCAAAGGACGTGAAGAGCGATCGCTGGTTAGAATTGGTGTTTTTCTTCAAATAAACGATCCTAAAGTCATTGTTTGGATTGACAGCGCAATTTCTTTATTGAATATGATTCATTTTATAAGAATATCAATTTGAAAAAAGATAAATTAATAACTTAACCCGTGAATTTGCATGGATTTGTCATTGCGTAAACCTGTTCATATGAAAGGAACGACTTGAAATTTGGACGATTTTCCTTGAAATAAATGATTCTTAAGTCATTGTTTGGATTGACAGTGAATTTTCTATACTGGATATTTTTCATATTATAAGAATATCCATTTGAAAAAAATGAATTAGAGACTTAACGCGTGAATTTACAAGGATATGTGAATGCGTTCATATGAAAGGAACGGCTTGAAAGTGGGACGATTTTCCTCGAAATAGCAATCCGTAAGTCAAGGTTTGGATTGACAGTGCATTTTCTTTATTGAATATGTTTCATATTATAAGAATATTCTTCTGAAAAAAAAAAAGTAAGTGACATAACGCGTAAATTTGAAAGGATTTGTAAATGTTTTCATATGTAAGAATCGGCTTGAAATTTTGACGATATTTGTGAAAACAGCTATTTTTGTTAATATTTGTTGAAAAAAAAACACGAGTACTTTTTCGTCAATGATCGTGTATTAGCATTAAGGTTTTAATTGAGTTGTAAACAAAGACATAGATCTGAATAAACGAATTGTCTTAAAACCGTACATCGTATAACTATTGACTGTCAAATTCACTCTTCATTGTCTTATCAATACATGAAATGAAACGGGAGAAGATCATAAATTGCGAACAAACAAACCGTATTATAACCCAACTTACTTGTGATACGAAGGTTATCCTTTAACTCACATTTTCACCACACATCAACTTACTTGTGATACGAAGGTTATCCTTTAACTCACATTTTCACCACACATCCAAATTTCAAAACTAAACACTGGCACATTCAAGAGTATTTGTTAAAATCATCCGGCAACTTTCCAGTAACTCGAAAATTGACTTCGAAATTGATTCCGATGTCGTCTTTCTAGATCAACTGTTTTGACTTAAGAATTGTTCTTCATATTCACTTTACATTTATGTTCGTTTTCTCTCGTGTAAGTAGTCTTGGCATATTGAGCATTTAATTTTCGGACAGGTTTAATAATTAACAGCTAAAACAAAAAAGTCGTCATAGTTTATTTTACTAACAACCTTAAATAAACATATTTGAATTTATTTTTTATGATTTTGTAATTTAAATATCAATTTGACAAAACTTGATTTTGATGTTAAAACGTTTTTTTGTTGAAAACATAGAGTTAATACCGTTTTGGTGAATACTGATTATCATATACTTATTGAAGTGTCAAACTATTCTAATAGAAAAGACAACATGTACACTTCTTTGAATATCATAACGACAAAGTATCCGACGTAAGTCACATTGAGAGATAAATATGTACTGACATCTTATCAATCCAAACATCCTGTGAGAGTTTGGTCTTAATTGGTTATATCTTAACAATGGATATTTTAGATAGATTTAATTGCCGCGCATTGAAAGTGTGAGATTTGCCGCTTGTTATTTCATGTGTGTTATAGCAGAACGTGTCAGACCTGTTAATTAACAACAGAGATATTTAAGAGATTAACGCCAGAGGCTATCTTTCGCCTAAACAATAAAGGGCTTGAGACTTGAAACATACTGTGCAAATGTGGCAGATTGGTGTTAATTTGCATCACGACCCTTAATCCTTGTAATGTCCGATGTTTGTTGATTGACCCTTTGTATGTGAGGTAAACTGACAATAATCAATTAAATTGTAAACAAAGAGATTATGTTAAAATGTGTAAATTATATATTTAGTGATCTTATTACTAAATTATCAATATAAATTTGTAATAATCATGTTTGAACACCTGAATTTCAGTGTGACATACGTCATTTAAACCAATGGCAAAAAAATGAGGTGTGTGATTTAAACAATTCCGAAAAGCAGACGCTTAAGTTAAGATCGAACCCATTATCATTTGCGTTGATGAGTCCAGAGACAGTTTGCGGATATCAAATATTCATTATTTTGAATTTTCATCCAAAGACAACGGCAGATAAAAGAAACTTGCTTGTTTTAATCGGTTTGTTATCAAAGCAATCAACGTACACTTTTTATTTTGTCTCATTTATGTACAATGGCAACGTTTCTACGATTATGTTAAAACATAAAACAAGTTTTGCAAATAAGAACAAGATGCATTTAAGCGTTTAAAACCCAAAGACATGGCAATACAATTACTTATGATGTTGGATGAAATTAACATATTCTTGCAACCCTTTGAATTCTTACGTAATCTAATCGTAAAGCAGTCTAATAAAGTATTCCTGACTAAGTATGTAGCATGGTTAATCAGTTCCAAACAAAACTAGCTTGGCGAGTAAGAGAGTCATTCAAGTAAATTAACTTTCAAAAAAGGTGTAATCAACGTGATTTATCCTTTTCTTGAATTTATCTACATTTACACAGTGCAAATTCTATATAAAGATCTAGCAAGACTACACGAATCTCTAACACCCCAAACTAACAGTCAGGAATTGTTTTAATCACGAACATCAATTCAGGGAAATATAACGGTTACTCAATAAGTAGAATGAATTTGAAGCGTCCTCACCTGTATAAATTACTTTGAATTGAGTCCGATCATTTAAAGATCAATATAATCAATTCTCTGAAAACGCCTAACAATGCGTACACTTGCCGTCTTCGAAGTGAAAGTAACACAGCCTACTGTTCTTGTTTGGGGAATATATATTTTGCTTATTTGTAAAGTAAACACGGTCCAGTTTACTTATCGAAACTTTTTGCAGCTTTTATGTTCGTCGGAAAACGGGAGAAACTCGCATCCCTGTTACCAAAAGCAGAATAACACCAGAAGACCTGTCAAAATACCATATTCAATATCCAATTTACGTTTCTCAAAACACAATTCAACACTTAAAATGTCCGAAATTTGTGCAAAAAAACCGTCGTTACTGAGAACTAGATTCTTCTTACTGATAGTTCATATGACTTTGAAGCACAAATGACGTCACAACAAGGGAGATAAGTCATTCACAAAAATCGATAAAGGTGAATAAAAGTAGTCAAAAACAACATTTTTCGCTTCTGTATGAGAAAAAAATCATTACCTCCGTCATAACGAAGCCATAACCTTATTCAAAAACCATAATTGAAGAAAATTTTGTTTATCGGGAAATATGACCTTTAAAATACCACTTAATGACCCTCATAAACATACAAGCTGTCACATTATAGCAAAAAGAGTTTTCAATGTACATGTATAATATCATCATTAGTTCCAACTGTCGTCTGCTGTTGCTTTCAATTTGGACCAGACTCAAAATCTCTCATGATGACAAGGGTAAACATACAAGCGTTTGGTTTTAGAGCAGCTGGACATGAACTGCACACAGACATTCACTGTCATTAGGCCTACAAGAACGACTTGATCGTTAACATTAATCTGCCCTTCTCGCTTGAGACCCTATTTTACATTACATCATATGGTATTCTGTGAGTTGTCGAAACTGAAAGCAAGAAGATGCAACAAAGATAAAAGGAAAGCCAACATTTCCTGTATGGCGTTTGCGAAGAAACCGTTGTGATAAGAATACGAACAAGCATGAAAGCAAAAGCGTTTTCTGTATGATATCGGATAGAAATCGTTTTCGCAAAAAGCTTAATTGCTCATGAAGATAAACTTATATCCACATGTAACCATGTGATCTAGAGAATGGTGTGGCAGATGTGTTAAAGCGGAGGTCAGTACATCAGTGCAGATTTCTGTTTCTGACATATCCAAGACGGAACAGCGTGGTTTTCTTTCCAAGGGTCCTTTTATGAACAATAATATAACAGGAAAAACCTCATGGAGTTGATTGCAATTATGACAATCAATTGATGTATCACCTCACGCGATGAAGGGCAATAATTCACTTGGAAAGAGGAAATATGAAGAAAATATTCCAACTTTTACAACACTAACCTATTTGACCATTTCCTGGCCACGACTAGTATACATGTATACTGTTTGCCATGCATATCAACATGTTACGTCATCTAGCATTCTATTGTATTCGTTTCGATAACCGAATATGCACTTTAATTCCATTGTCGAATAGAAATAAGAATTTAGATGAAAACACAAAACAGATAAAGATGATTCATTATATCCGTTTGTTGTACGGTCCAAATTTTTTCCATCTTTTGTCATCTTAAGAGTGTCTGCAGCCTTGCAAAGCGCATTGACAAACAACTTTATGTCGGGAATTCGAGGTCGTATCTGTTTGGACTTTTTTTTATCGCAGGTGTATTATGAGAATGTAATGAGCGAGTAATGAAGAAACACTACTGTTATTTAGTTTGATAGCTTGTCATCTTCATATGCTGTACGCACTAGATGGTGAAATATGCGTTCTTTTAATTGTTTCCTTCTTGCCAATATCGAACATAGTATCTGTTTTACAAACATGTAATGGATCATATTGCGGTATAAGATACTCACTGCCTTAATTCTGACAACCTTGAATAACTTTTTAATCAGAGAGTATTTGAACCGTTGTGACAGAAGAAGAGTTCAAATCTGATTGGGGAATTCTACTTTTGTCACATTCACTTTGACTTACGTATTTAACATCGGTTGTGAAGCAAGTTACATTATTGCAACTAAGATTAATCTCTCGATTCTGCATCCTGGATACATAACCAGTACTCGCGCCGAATAATGAATAATGGAAGGTCGCAAGGCAGATCCCGCTTCTCCCGGAATGCGAACCCACGACCCTCGTGTCCCGAGGCCTACTCCCCACCCTTGGACCACTGTCCTCCATAGACTGTCTTTCTTAAGATTTTGATATTTAGATCTGCTGGTACAGAAATGAGTTGACTTACATTTGTTTAAGTATTAAGATATACCATCATGATTAACTGAGCTCATTTTGACTGAAAATCATTACGACGTTGTAAAAATCAAACCCTGAGCTTATGGTTGTTATTTCAAGAAAAGGGTCACAGCTTGGTATCCAGAATATCTCTGCATCCTTATGTCGCTTCAAGCCATGCCGGTCTACTCTTTTTGGGCATGGTGAAGGAATTCGCTAAAGTGTTGCTCCCAATCCCTTCATATAAGTCATCCTTGAAATTTCGATGCTTCTGGCTCTTCAAAAATCTATTAATAGGACACGCGGTCATAAAACAAATCTCAAGAGGGGTTGAGATATATCATCAACATAAAACTGGCGGGAAATGTCTCATGACGGTCTGCCACACGTTTCCCAGTCAAGGTCAAAATCGTTAACTCTTTGAGCGAACGTTCCTCCGCAAAACAGTAAAGGTCAACCGTGTATTTTATTATTGAAAATTGTATCAAAGAACAATTATAAAACAAAAATAAAAAAAAAAAGTTTTTTGATGTTCGCATCGCATCTACAGGCCATGCAATAACTGAAAGCATTCATAACTACTCCGGTATTTCCGTGACCTGAGATATACACCTCGCACACCTCATGTATTTCTGTTCCCTAAATCAAATATAATGAATATTGAGGTATTACATTTGTCAGTTTCATTTGAAAACGAAACTTCAATGAAAGTAATTATGCAAGAATTATGCAAGAAATAATTAATATGGCGGATTCCTTGATATGTCAGAGGCGTTTTCATTGGATATCCCGATTAGTTTATATTGAAATCGCTCTTACGTTTCCTAGTAACGTTTAATTATTCATTTTTTTTTATTAATTGTCACTTAACAATCCGTTCATTAAAAGCAGATAGTATACAGTGATATTCATTTGTTTAGTACGTAAAGTAAACAAAAAGTTTATCAAAAATCTATCTACAAAAAGAAATATTTGTTTTAATAGTGCTTAAAAGAGAAAGATTAAATTCTTGAAAAGGCAATGGATCCAATTTTAAATAATTCAGTAAATGTATCAGGCCGGTTTTTCCCGTGACTCGGTCGGTTCCCTTAATCACCTCGTGTTCTCTCATTAGTAAGTTGTCACTATTTCATTCCTATACCCACAATTAACGAAACATGTCCAGACGAGATCAAATTAGAGGCTACATGTTCAATCGTACAGAAACCCATTACACGTGTACCAAACGACAATTTGTTAGTTCCAAATCGAAAGAAGTCGTAGTGAATGACATTAATTATATAAAAGAAGAAAAAAAAACACAAAATACAAACGGACGTCCGTCAGAAGAGAAATATTTTTTGATATGAAATACAGTAGATCAAAATTGACAGAATTTGGAGGAAGCGATTGAGTATCATGGCGATCCGCTGATATAGAATTTCAAAGTATAAGAGTTTGAACCAGGTCAATATTGAAATCAATGAGCATGCTATAATTATACTATTGAAAAGATTATTTGGTTGAAGCCAATGTTATAAATCGCGAATTATTCTTTTGTTTCACTGTTACTTTCATTTTTGGCTGCAGATGTGTGAAATTGACATCTTTTGTAGAAAGGATCAAAAGATCTTCTGGAAGGAAAGCAAGATCTTCCTGGAAAAAGAACTAAAACAAAAATTCAATAAGGCAACTGCTCATTCTCAATCCCAGTCTGTTTTGTGCTTTCCATTTGGACCTACTCGAATTTCCGTATGATGGTGTTGTTTTTGTCATGTAATGTTTCAAGACTGATTGCATCATTGACACTCGACTTATTTCATCTTGTCCGTCTTATTAAATGTGGAGAGCGACCCTAACAAATTACTATCAGTTAGAGTTTGAATCATCTCACCTGGATAAAACCATCAGTATCACAAAACGGTTTTCGTGTATGCATTTTGGGGTCTTCTTCAACCTACAACGAACCTGGCGCCAAGAATAGATTTAGGATGTGGGATGCCCTTAGGTGTGTCCTCCGTCTATAATAAACAGGACATCGGTAAAATGTTTAGGGCGAGGGGGTCTTCCTCCGTCTGTCGGAAACACGATTCTTTAAGTGTTAAGTTGGACCGTGGCTCTTCGTTCATTAACAAAAGGGTTACCGGGAAAGTGTTAAGGGTGAGGGGTCGTCCTCTGTCGGTAGGAAACACGATTTCTTGAAAGTGTTTAGTTGGAGCGTGGCTCTCCCTTCATTAACAAAGGTGGTACCGAGAAAGTATTTAGGGCGAGGGTGTTTTCCTCCGTCAATAGGAAACAAAACAACGGGAAAGCGTTTAGAATTTCTTCTTTCGTATTGCAGATATCTTATGTCTTCTCTGATAAACGAAGCTCTTTGATGCAAAAAGGTTAATGTCCCTCAAACGAAAACTTCAACCAATAGTAGAGAATGTGGAGACCAGTTATTGCTCACTGCCTATTGGCCGATACAGTATTTGTGTGTCAGAGAGATCTGGTGGGTGACGCTCTAACCTATAACGTTAATGTCATCGGAAGAAAACAGGAACGAAGTGTGATTTGAGTGTTGATTCGGTCAAGAGTGATCAGTGCAATTTGCCATAAGTTGTGAAACAATCATTTAAAGTAATTGAGTTTCAATTACGTGTTCATTGATAATAAGTAATTAATAACATAAAACTGTTTCTGCTACATACGCGATAAAGTGGTAATTCGTGATGCTATATGGCTTATTCATTTATATAGTGCAGATGAAAAGATAGATCACCTTAGTTGTTTATATGACGAATTAAGGGCACCCGGTTTACGGTTAGAAGTGTTGAGTTTGAATCATTCAACTTTTTTTTTACAGTGTTTCACATCTTTAATGACACTGAGTCATTTATCCAAACTACTAATATGTTCTCACCAGTACTGAAGCAATGTATGTCGATCGACAGACAACATGTCGATGGTTCTACTTTATAATGCCGTGTATGAACATAACTATGAAAGACGTTGTCGGTTTTTACAACTTTCTTTGGTCCTTTTATCAAAATGCCTATTGCGTAATATCTTTTCAGATCTACTGGCGACTTAGCACCTTATTGTGACTCAGTCCTCTGAGAAAGTCTTTCAGTCTTCAACATTGACTTTTTGTCTGGTTAAAAGCATCATCATACCTAAAAAAGCAAGGAAATGCAGTTTCCTTATCAAGTTTGAAAAACAATTCATTGTGGCAAAATGATGAATTGCTGATAAAATACCACCATCACATGGGTTTTTACTGTCCATGCGTATACATTATTTTCTTTCATGCGAATGATCAAATAGGTTTGGTTTGGGGCTTGAGATTAAACCATGGAAAGGCATGGAAGCTCTTCCAACTTTTCTTAATTGAAATTGAAGTGTTCAACAATTTTAGAATGAAAAATGAAATGAAAGTGGTATCTTGTTTAGTGACAACGTGTGTTTAAACCTCCTTTTTATTGTGTGTTGCTCCCAGAACTCAATTTGTGAGATATTCACTTTGAAAATTAAAGACATCATTCCGCGAGAAACAGACAACAAATTGACACATGCTTTAAAAACACCAAAGTTTCTTTAAATTCGTGTCAAAAAAGGAAACAAGACGATGAACGGAATTATTCTCTTGTGTATTTCCGTCCAATTGTACACGACGGACTGTCTAAAAGACTTGTACTTGATGGGGTTCACCTCTATAAAAGGACGGCAATGGCCGGGTGGTGGGGCCCTTTTACCAGCATTCGACATGGCGATCCGCGACATAAACCGGCGTACGGATATACTTGCAGATTATCAGCTAAATCTTCTGCTCCGAGATACGATGGCAAGTTGTTTTTTCTTCTTTCTTTTCCTTATTTCACGAACAAGTTGGAGCGCTATTGTATCAAATGATTTTCGACGACACAACGGTTAATAAAGAACAACATATCCTTTGTGTTACAGTTTTTGAAAAGTCAAAACAGACTTGTTGTAACCCAAAAGCATCGTCCGCTATTGCCAGATACTACAGGATTTGCTTACTCATTCACTTCGAAATCGAGAATTTTACTACAAAATTATTTTTTGTTGGAGGATCAAAGTCGTAAAACGGTCGATTGCTTGAAACATGTAGTACAAATCTGACATACACGTAGTTGCTAAAACCGGTGGCATTCACTTATTAAAAAAAAATAACTGAAATGTCCAAGTTTATGAACGGAAACACTTCCATCATTATACTAAACAATACTCTAAGAAAACCCCGAAGCGTTCGCGACGAAAATAAGCATCATTACGCAATAGATGTTTATATTACTACATGCATGTGTGACCAAAATGTGGTTATTGTGCAAAAGGATGGGGTTGGCGTCAAAGAATTAAGTACCAAAGAGTATCCACGAAAATCCATATTCTGAACGGACAAAGTTTTGTATCAATTTGACACAACTAAGTCAACAACCAAAGTAACTTCATGAAAATCCCTATTCGTTAAGGATGTACTCTAGTATCATTTAGCATCATTTAAGTCATCAACCAGAGTGACTCCAAGAAAAATTCTATTCCTAAAGGAATAAGTTTAGCATCATTTTACATCATGAATTACACTACCAAATTAATCCCAAGAAAATCCCTATTCCTAATGAAATAGGTTAAGCATCATTTAGCATAATTGAAAAAACATCCAGTTTTTCAAAGATAATTCCTACTTGTAAAGAACGAAGTTTAGCATCATTGATCATCATTGGGTAAACAAACAAAGTTACTCCTTGTCAATCCCTATTCGCAAAGAACGATGACAAACATCACTCAGCATACACATGCACAAAGGAAGAATTTTAACATAGTTTAGCAGCACATATACCTAATAAAGAACCATAATAACTTCAAGAATATCCATGCTTGTTAAATACGAAGTTTAGCACCATTAACTCCATTGAGACATGAACAAAAGTTACTGCAAGAAAAAGCCCTATTCGTATAGGGCAAAATAAAGCATCATTTACACTCATTTAGAACGTAAAAGAACAAGGTTAGCATCATTTAGCATCAGTAAATCAGTAGCAAAAAGTATTGCAAGAAAATCCTTTTTTATTAAAGAAGATGTTTTCTATCATTTGATACCATCGAGTCAGTTTTCAGTAACCAAAGTTACTCCAAGAAAATCCATAAATGTTAAGTACTAAGTAATCTATCATTTGATATCATTTGTTTCAGTAACCAAAGTTACTTCAAGAAAATCCATATTTGTTAAGAACGGAGATATCTATCATTTTACATCATTTAGTCTATAACCAAAGTGACTCAAAGAAAATCCCTATTCGTAGATGACGATGGTTGGTATAGATACATATTACATGTTTCTTCAATCCTTGTAAAAGAATGGGGTCGTGAATTGATTGTCACTTAAGATGAACCAATTTAAAAGCCATAACAAAGAGGATCGTATGAAACACGATGTTGTTACCGAAGCTTCTCTAAGTCAGAACATATATAACATAAGGGCTCACGTTTATAATTACAATGCCACCGAACGTAAGCAAGAATATTAGATTTCTTGATAGAATTCGTAGTGTCTACCAATACTTGATCACCAAATGTTTGAAGATGTCTAATATTCAGCAATTTTAATCAAAGAAAGGCTCTTGTGTTGGAAGGTAAGGGTTCTGTGTAGATAGACTAGTGGTAACGTGTCCAGCATTGAGTCAAAACCGGGTCTCGGGTTCGAGCCCCTCTGAAATCTTTCGTCAGGTGGGAGCGCTTTTTGGCAAGACACTTCAGAGCCCTGGCTTAGTGCTGAATAAATCCAGTTAACTCGTCATATAACTGAAATATTGTTCACATGGCGTTATAAATTATAAACAAAACATAGAGAGTGAGGGCTCGTACAAGTATCATAGCCATACCATTGGTGCATGTAGCACATATTGTTTTAACCATTATAGTGGTCGAACCAACTTCATGCTTATGCAAACAGGTAAGATCCAGGCCAGCCGCCAAGTAAATTGGCGGCTGGCCTGTGATCTTACGTGTTTGCTACTTTGAGTATCGTTCATCTTCAAAATTTAGCAGATACTCAAGGTTTCGAAAGCAGACGGTACAAACATTTCTTTTTAGAAAACTACCCAGCATTCTAAAGGTTGTCTAGATAAGATTTTCTCATATTGCCACAAAAACAAGGACGATACTTGTAGCAATGTTATCGGCGTAATTCTTTTTCTCAATTGATTTCTTATTCCACCCTGCATGTTGTATTGTAAAATTAAAAACAAAGATAATTTCTAAATCAAAAACTCCAAGAAAGTAACTTGTCGTAAAAACAAAAGGTTAGTACGACATTATGTCACTCGTAAAATACAAAAGAAAGTTTTAGTCGTAAACTGTGATATTTAGAAGTATAAGGTTACACGAGGAGCTTAACACGGAAGGCACATTGTCGAAAAAGATTAAGTTTGACAACGTAAAACACCCATCCTGATAAAGTCTATGAAAATCACTAACCGAAATTAAGTTTCGCATCATCGAATTGCCCCAGAGATTGGATGTAGAAATTAAGCAATCTATTCGTAAACGATGAAGGTTTAGTTTAATATACATGTAATTTACATAAGAAACTTTTTGAAGAAACTCGAATATTCTAAAAGATTAAGGTTATTTTTAATATTATTTACATAAAAAACTTAAAGAAACCCGAAGTATCTTAAAATATTAAGGCATTAAAAAGGCCACCAAAGGTATTTTAAGACAGGTTGTGGAAACCATCAAGAAGAATGCCGTAAAGAATTTAGTTCCCCACTAAAAGTACACTGAATGGTACGCCGAGAAAATTCGTAGTTGACGAGTGATATCAAGTTTAATTTGATTTAAACACCAAGGAAATCCTAAGATACGCCAAACTGCGCCGACAGTAGAGGCACTGACCACTTTGTCACTAAATCAATTTCTAAACGTGAACATCCTTTTTTTTTAATTTGGGATTTATTGCGGAAATGAAAGACGCAAATTAATTTGATGAGTTTTGCAATCCAGACGATGTCGTATCATGTTTGTTTTTTTATATTCAACCTTAAAAAACATACGTAAGGCACAGCTGTTGACATTTACGATTAATTCAATTAATTTATTCTTAGCATATTTAGTACCACCATAACTATCTAATGGGCTTTTAGACCCGATTTCCTGTGTGATATACCAGAACAATACTTGAGAGAAGTGTTTTGTTAAATACTACTTCACTGTTAATAACTGACACAAGCGATTTCATGTACGAAGCTCCATTTTTTTTAAAAAAAAAGAATGACGACTTATAAATATGCAGATTTAAACGCATGCGTCACTTTGTGTTATCAGACTAGTTTTTTAAATACTATTTACAATATCTTTATTTGCACTTGATTATTGTCATGGGATTCCGCATTTTAGCTAGACTTTGCATAAATAGTCGGACTTGTTATTGTTTCTTCTTTTTTATCTCTTCTACTTTTACAAGGAAAAACTTCAGAGAAAACAAATCATCAATACATTTGGTTGTGGAAAAACCGTTTAAGGGAACATAAAGGGAACAAAAAGAAGAAGAAACCCTAGCTAATAAAAGATATAGATGGTTCTTATTCTACCGAGACACTTTTGAATTGACTTTGAATTGATATGAATAAAACGTTTGATAGATTTAAAAGGGGAAACATCTCTTGGGTCATCTAAGAAGCAGAGTTCGAATGTATACCTTTATTAGACAAAAATAAAATATTTTTGGAAAAGAGGAAAAAATGTACAATTTTCACTTCCTAAAGGTGTCTTACAGAGATACACAGTCATGAAAACCTTCTGAATTAAAAGCACTTTGAGTTGACTGATCGCTACCTAAATAGAGTTTACTAAACAGATTACTGACACACATAGATGACTGCACTGTGGTATCATATTCGACACAAAACACACGTTCAACGGCCTTTAAATACATATTGGCCATGTGATAATTTTTAACGACGTTTTATCAAATTTCATGATTAAAATATGATGTTTCAATTTCTTTCCTTTAATGACAAGAGGAGTTTCCTCTGGTAACACTAGATAGAGCTAGTCTGGCTCCGTTAACAAAACGACACGTTATCAATGTTCTTCGAAACTTTTGCGATGTGCCATCCATAAAAAAAACGTGTTATTTATCTCTCGTAAGGCCTGAAACAGTTGCAACAGTTTGGTATGAAATGTCCCCAAATTTTTAATTTTGGTTTGGACTCTTTTGGGCTTATTCGTTTAATTTGTCGGATATCGTCATGATGCACAACTTCGATATCTAGTTTTCATGTTATTGGGGCATGTACATAGACCTACTTTAACGAAATTTTTGATGTATTTTGTTTTTTAAATTGCATCGAAACCTTTGTGTTCAATGATAAATGACTATTTAAAAAAAAAACGTATGTCACCGCTGTGAAACTAAGATGACATTCCTCTTTTATAAAAATGATTGAGCTGTCAGTTTGTGTTTTCAAACGGGGGATTCATTGCAAAATGATTTCCAGGTTTATCGAAATAAATCATTTTTATGGATTAAATGGATTACGAAATGCAATGTATTTGGTTGTTGAAATACTCTCGAGTTTCACACGAAAATGTTAAACGTGTTTCACATGGACCTTGTCATGTTAACATTGACCTTGATTTTAAGTCCTTTGGGAAATACAGAACGGCATTCGTCATATCACGAATAACGTAATTGTTATTGAAACGCTTAACTGATTGACATTCAATTACTTTATTTGCTAGGAATTTGGCCAGGGGATGGCACAAGACCACCTGTCTATTGACTATGATTATGTGTGCTTAGTGTCTAAATAAAACTATGTTATGTTATGTTATGTTCTATACATGTTTGTGGGTTTGTATCCTTGCTGATTATGAGAGTTTTATAGCTAAAATAGGCAAATATGTTAGTCGTATAAGTTAAGCAATAGTTGCCCAACGATTGTTGGTTAAGTAACACTATCAATCTAAAATACAATATAATTTATAAAAACACATTTGTGTTTAGTCCATTATTAGCTCACACGAACGAAAAGAAATGAGTAGGCATTTTGAGCATATGGTGTGTATTGTCTTAAGAGCTTATTAATCATGAAATCGTCTTTAAAAGAAACCATGTCATAGCTTCGCAGTAGTTTAGCAATCTCCTATGCAGAGTTATCGTCCCCCGGATACTACTATAAATGTGGGAGCGTAGCGGGAACCAGTTTACTCTGGTAGAGATTGGTTGTTTAGACGTGTTTTTTCACTCAGGCTCAGCATCAGGTTATATCTATTTTGCCTTCGGCTCACCGGATAATATTCCTATGCCTTGGTCTATAACATTTCCGATTCACGACACCAACTATCTATTCTCTTTATCACTCGGAAACCTTCATAAATTTCTTTCCATCTCAAAAACCCTCATAATTTCTTTCCATCTCAAAAACCCTCATAATTTCTTTCCATCTCAAAAACCCTCATAATTTCTTTCCATCTCAAAAACTCTCATAATTTCTTTCCATCTCAAAAACCCCTCATAATTTCTTTCCATCTCAAAAACCCTCATAATTTCTTTCCATCTCAAAAACCCTCATAATTTCTTTCCATCTCAAAAACCCTCATAATTTCTTTCCATCTCAAAAACTCTCATAATTTCTTTCCATCTCAAAAACCCCTCATAATTTCTTCCCATCTCAAAAACCCTCATAATTTCTTTCCATCTCAAAAACTCTCATAATTTCTTTCCATCTCAAAAACCCTCATAATTTCTTTCCATCTCAAAATCCCTCATAATTTCTTTCTATCTCTATTTCAGTGCCATCCGGGGCGAGCTACGGACGCCATGTATAAGCTGCTGTACACACCTCCCGTGAAGCACATGGTCATAGGTCCGGTCTGCTCGGTAGAGGCCGAGGTGCAGGCCCAGGCGGCCCACATGTGGAACATTTCTCACGTAAGTGGACCAAGTAAGAGTCTCCTACCTCATGCTATGTAAACGGTTGGAGTTTCAATACTCAAGGCCGAATCATACCAAAGACGTAAAATTTCGAAAATCAATAGTAGTAGCGGCTTTCCACCAAGGCAATATGTGTATTGAGATTAACGACTATCAACACCATATCCAGAACAAAAACTGTAGAACAGATTTTGAGCTCTGGATTGTCATAATAGTACCTACAATGAGAAACGGCATTGAACAAGAAACAAATAAATCAAGTGAAACGTTATTTTTGATGGGCATACGACCAGGCCCATTTCCACTTGATTCCACACTTCCCATCTTTTTTTGATGACATATTCTGCACTTCTGTAAGACTCTCATAACATGGGAATGCCTGCAAAATCCGTGACGTCCACAATAGCCCTGTCTTAGGCGGTAAACATCTAACCTTATATTGATTACAATGTTTCTAAACAATAAGACCATGTGACCTCAACGGAAAAGTACAGTTAGTTCCTGACCTAATTTGAGGTTTTATTTCCCGCTTACTCCGAGTCCTCGATACGTAGATTGTTTTTCATATTCCACGAATACTCGAGGGACTTTGATTGGTATCTGACAGCCGCATATTCAATGGTCACATCAACGATTATGGCATGCCATCACAACCGCTTTTAATGAACAAAGAGCACTCATAGCTTAATCTGAACTCATCCGGTTTATCCAATGAAAGCATCTCTTGCATATTTCTGAGCGTACTATTTTTGTCCTGGTTTATCCAATGAAAGCATCTCTGGCATATTTCTAGCGTACTATTTTCGTCCTGGTTTATCCAATGAAAGCATCTTCATCATGATGAGGGAACCGCCATATTGTTTCTGGGCGGAATATTTTCGTCATGTTCTCTCGTTTTTGACATACACTGGTTGGAACTGATGTATACTGACAGCGACCATAGACGACGAAAGAAAACGTTTCAAAATGCCGAATTATGGATATTCTACCTTTAGAGATCTAAAGAAGATGAAACTTAACTCTAGCACCCGATTAGGTTTCGTTAGTTTATATTGGGTTAAACCCGTGTCACCAATGTTGAAGTTATGATGCGGTATTAGTAGATTGACATTTACTAGGCCATGCCTTTGTAGTGTCTTACCAATGGTAACTTCCGTGTTATCACTTGTATCGGATGGACTCGAACCCGAGACCCGGGACTCTGAGTTCTAAGACCGGCACCTTAATCACTTTGTCACACAGGACCATCCACTGCCAAGGCTCTCTCACTGGAAACAATTAGAAACAAGTCAGATATTTAAAAAAAAAAAAGGTCCTATCTATTTTAAACTTGGGTAGAAACGGAAGTGTATAATAGAAACAAGAGTAATACGTCCTTATTTACGAGTCGTTCTTCAAATTCTCTGATTCAGATGTATTAAATCCGTACAAAAATGTTGAAATTGCTAAGTTTAAATGGTAAAAACAATGTTTTGTAATAATATACCCATCTGAACCTTAAGCTCAGAATAAGAAGCCGCGGGGCGTAAAAGCATGAGACCTCTGCTGTGTTTACCGTCTCAATAGAGCCTTGTTCCTGAATGTCAAAAGTCGTGGCCATGTTTTCTCAATTCTTGATTTTTTCTTCACACGAAAGAATTGCGTTTTGGATAAAATCTATACAGTGTTTTATTTTTTCCCTTTTCTTAAGCAAAAACAAACAAAAAACGCGCACCAAAAACAAAACATCTTGACATCTTTCCGCCTCCTTGGCAACTCTGTTTCCATGGCAACGAGCTAAAGATGAAACTACAGAACGTAAAAAAAAATCAGCTCTCGACATGTTATGCTTCAACACGCAAAGGAAGGGAAGGTTTTATAGGGAAAATAACAACATAAAAATATGTTATGATACGCTGTCCAGAATCCCAACTTACTGTGCTAGTGGATGTCTGTCGAAGCGTGGGTTCGAATACCGTTACCGATAGAATGGTTGCTTCCATTGGAAAGCTCCATTTCGTCAATATGTGATTGCAATGCACAATTATATCTAATTTTGTTAACGCTTTTGCCAAAATTATTTCAATGATTGAGTTGTGTTTTAAAGCGGATCGACAGCAATGGTCATTTAGTGCGTATAGAAATAAGGCACATAACTAAAATCAACAGTATTTCAAGTATATATACGAAGACTATTCTCTGAAAAATGCCATTCAGTGTCCCGAACGAACCATATTTTTGTTTTCAACGCTAATATTATTGTCGAACTACAGGTGATTCACGAATCATGTCGTATAGACTTTATAAATCGTGTAACAATGATGTCGCGGCATTAAACCCAAAGCAATAAGACATAAACGTATCTTCTCTGCTTCATTCATCAAACATTTCCACAACAACTCATACTGCGCATGCTCCGAGAATCAAAGTACAAACAGTATTGAATCAGCGTGTGAACTTTACAGATGGAAGTCTGGCTCCCTTCCCCTGACCACTACGCCATACTTCGTTATAAACACTCTTTGGGTAGGTCAAGGAGCCAGACTATACAGATGGCTCCATATTTAGTATCTTCTATAGAATTCTGATTTTCATGGCATTAATGAGGACCACGGTAAGGTACATTTCAAAGAGAACACCAACTCCCAATGGACTCAAACCGCTTGCAAAAAGGTCATGTTTTTCTAAATAAGATACTGTTATGATCCCAAATATACCTTATCTATTCATAGATACAAAACTGTACTGGCGAACAACAAAAGATGCTAAAATATATAAAATATAACATATTTATTATGCTTTTAACTTCATTCTAGTCGTATCCTGTTAGCTTGTGATCTAGTATCTATGCTCATTGCTCAACAAATTTTACTACAAGAAATATACCGTGCTTCTCCTGCTTTGGGTCCAACCAGCCACGATCGTTTCGCAAGAGTACCCTTTGGCAAAACACTTCAGTTCCAAAGCACAAAACTGGTCAAACCATAGAAAGCCACAACATAACTAAAATGTTGTGTTTAACTTCATAACAAAATAGCTTCAGACCCATTACTTCAATATCAGAATAATCCATGGCGATAGAGCGATATCTGCTTCTCTTATTTTTTTGTCAAAACATCTATATGTATATATGTCGAACCGGCATGAGCAACTATAAAGATCATTCTATCCTCTTATAACAGCCGTTTCTTAAGTTAGAATATCCATATTCTGCCATTTTGAAACTTATTCCTTCGTCGGATCTCTTCGTTCGTTTTCGGTATATTTCGGTGTGGGCCGGAACTATTCGCATTGAAGCGAGTAGGTCCGGTCCTGGCCGGTATATACAGAGAACGACCGAAGAGATCCGACAAAAGAATGCGTTTCATAAGGGCGGGTTATGGGTATTCTGCCTTAATCTACCAACAGAAAACTCCTCAGATGTAAGTTATCATGGAGTTTGGTTTTAATTGATTTATCTAATTATAACTTCAGCTTTCGTATGCTGGGACATCGCCCGTTCTGTCGGACCGATCCAGATTTCCGAAATATTTCCGGATAAATCCGGCGGATACCCGATATAACCTGGCCCGGATCGAAATGCTTAAACTGTTCAAATGGAAGAAGGTTGGAACGATCAACGTTGCATTGGATATGTTTTCAGCGGTGAGCGCTTTTCTTAATTCAGATTAGTTTAGTTCAAACCTTTACCAAATGCCAAGTTTTAGACTGTTCCAAATTGAAGGACTCTGCAGACGTCATTTCAAAATGTGATGAAAATGGAAAACAATCTTCTGAAGGGGCAGAAAAGATTGTGGGAGAAGGAAAAATTGCTCGTTACAAGCAATTTCTCCTTTACCACTAATGTTTTCCTGAGACGTCTGCTACAAAGTGGTTAAATGTCGTTATTGTTTGGTAATGGGTTAAACGTTTTCATGTTACATCGATTGTGACGAAAGTTTGAAGCTTATTGAATTCACTCTTAATGACTGCTTTATGAATATAAAACTCCAATTTGTGGGTTAGTCCTGGTAATTGTCACCTCGCCTAACAGGTATCGAGCCTGGGACCCTCTGTACAAGAGGCCGGTGATCTATCTCTGCATCACTGTCGCCCAACTGCCTAGCCATATTCCCTCGCAGCGTCTTTTCTCCATAGATTGTGAGGTGGGCTAAGCCTGTTTATTTTTGGAAGTTGTATCAATGAAATTGCTGAATTTGAAACCAGGCAGCTCATATGGCATTGAATTTTTGAAAAAAATGCATGATTTTTAAGATATTTCGAATTGGGAAAGTGTGTTTTACGGGCGTCAAAACATACCGTATTGAGGAAAAGTTTTGAACAAAACTCCAATTAACATGTTTTGTAAATAAATACATCTGGGAACCAAGCATTTTCATAGTTCGCACTGCAAATTATTTCTTAGTGAGTATAAAGAGATATATTTTTCCATCAAAACCGTATAAATTCTAGCCAAAAATGTAATTTATGGGATGTGAAAGATATGTGTTTGTGCAATGAAAGGGAAGTGTTATATCAAATAACGCAACTCTGTAAACGTGTCCAACGGAACGTTGAATGTGATTAAAATGCCGTCTACGTCGTTTCCTTCCGTTGGTAAGTCCCTTCACAAGGGAATTGGTTAATTAATGAAACGATCTTACCTTTAAAAATACGTCCTCGACAACACCGAATTCAGTTCCATTTTCGTCTGGACAAAGTTTAAAGAGACAGCTTTCTTTAGCTTTTTAGTGTGAAAAACCCTTTCTTTTGAGACTTTGAGCAGGTGATAACTGTTCATTTGTCTATAACGTGCTTAATTTTCCAGGTATCTGATGATTTAGCGGAGAAGTTAAAAGATACGGACATAGAAATAGCCTCGCAAGAAATATTTGAAGGCGATCCCTTCTTAAGGGTTGAAAACCTGAAGGTATGCAATATATGAGTAGTTCTGTTTCCTGTTTGATATTTTTCTACTTGTTACTACATGAAACAACGATTGTGGCTTTGGTAAGTTATATATTGAGATCGAGACTTGATCAAGTGATATAAAAGATTAAGAAAATGTGGATGACATAGCTTGTCCCTGTGATTCACTAGTTCATGCATATATTTAGTTTAATATCAGCTACAACAGGCCAAATTGGCCAATGGTATATAGGAATGGTTAGTCAGATTTTGGGATGTTGTGCCAAAACCTTTACTATAAGTGACTTTTTAAATGAGAAAGAGTCACCTATTGGCCATATAATTTAGAACGCACTGCACGATATTCTGAGTTGTGGGTCAATGGTGCGGGCCCCGCAGTAAATCTACAGCTCAGCAATGGAGATCTATGGTACTTTAACTGAAGTGCCTTGTTCAGCTTCCAATCATTAGAACGTGTATGGTTCGTAGCACCATCAATTATAATTGAACATTTAATGACAACAGCCATGCATAAACATTCAGATTTTGAAGAAGTCTTTATTTCGCATAACAGAAGATCTCTTTAGATACCAGTTTGGATTTATAGATTTATGTACATTTCTTTATCCTACTCATGTTGATTCAGTCCTTGAAAGCTGAGCTTCAATAATTGTCGCCGCCAAGCACCTGACTTAACTGCTCGATTGCCGAGTTAAAGCCCCCGCTCGTCAAGGTGAAGTAATTGCAACAAGATACTTTCAATCAGGGTCTTTCCTAAGCACGTTATGAGATTTGGCGCCCTTTCAACCGAATTTGAAAAAATAACACTCCCACGGGGCTCTTCAACTCTACTTTATGTGTCTATCAGTTACTTTGAGTGTTGATACCCTTTCTTTCCTTTTCAGAATAAAGATATTAGAATTATATTTTCGATGTCATACGAGAATCAAGCCAGGCTGATTCTGTGTGCTGTAAGTATTTTGATGTTGTTGTTGTTGTTGTTGTTGTTGTTGTTGTTGTTGTTGTTGTTGTTGTTGTTTTGTAAGGAGTACTTGAAATGTCTGATTTATCGATACTTATCCTTTAAACAATCTTAGTTGGAAACAAAAAAGGACATTGTTATTTTAGATATATTCCAGATTGTCTCATATTGAGATTCAGAACTTTTACTACCCCTTACTACATAATACCATGCCTTGACATTCCTGTGTCCAAATACTTAAGGAAACATCGTGACTAAAGGAGGAATTGCTTGTGACAAGCAATTTCTGCTTTAGTCACGATGGTATCTATTCAACATCGTATCAGATATCGTGGTCATATTGTATATTTATTCCCGATTGTATATATTGAGATTCAGAACCTTTACCCCTTACATAGTACCACGATTTGAAATACGTGTAGCAAATTACCTCAGATAAGACTGGGGCTAAAGGAATGTGGTTTTGCATGTGCAAACAATTCGTTATGAAGTCATGATGGTTTCTATGCAGTATCGTAACAGATATTTTGGTTATACAATTGAGTCGGATGATTTTGCTTATCTCTAGTCTCGCAGCCGTATTATGGGAGTATGGACTTCTTTCTCTTTGTTTGGTCTTTCTTTTCTTTTCAAAATATATCGACTAATTTTTATTAAATTCTTTTTCAAAAGTTGGCAACTGGAAAGACAAAAATGACATAAATCGAGACTCCTGTACAAAGTAATAAACTTTAAGTGTGTTTCTTCGCCTGTTCTTGTTTCACCCCTACCTGCATAAAAAAGGATGTGTATGACTTATCGAACCTGAACACAACATCAAACTGCATTGCAAAGTTCCTAAAATGGAAGATTTCTTATCATTGTTGGAAGAAACCGATATTATTTGGTCGTTGTAAAGACGTTTTTCATACTGCCATACTGTTGCCCTTATGTATATTGCGTTTGCATATGTGTTTGTTTAGTTTAAACTTAATCGCTTTACGTCGATTGTGAAACAAATTCTTACAACTTAACCACCCTCGAGTCCGCTTCTTGGATACATAACCAGTAATCGCGCCGAATGTGGATTAATGAAAGTTCCCAAGAAAGATCCTGTTACTCACGGGATTCGAACACACGACCCTCGTATCCAGAAGCCAATGTTCTACCCCTGGAACACTGTCCTCGGCTAAGGATAGAACCAACGACCTTTTGTGATATCGCACTTTAGATGATAATGTTTTACATCGCAGAAGTGTTCGATCGAGTAAAATGAAATAAAGCACAAACGTGTCGAAGCCCGTGTCTTGTTCGTTGACACCAATTAGTTGAAGTAATAACTATATTTAGAGTGAATGAACCTGAAAACGTATATCAGATCATATGCTTCAATAATGTTAAAAAGGACAAACAAGAACTAAACAAGTTCGCTTGGCGTTGTGCTGGTTCATTAGACTCTTCGTTTATTTCTTTAATTCTGTCCTGATTTTTGCGCTGTTTAAACTGTAATGACACTGTCAAATTATTCTATATATCAACTTTCTTGGTGCTGTCCTGATTTTTGCACTCTCTAAACTGTAAAAGCAGTGTCAAACCACGACGTTCGATATAGGATCACAGCGTTTTTAATTTTGTTGAATATTACAGAACCTTTGTGCAGGATGTCAAAAGACGAAGCCCAAATTGGTCTTTTTCCATGCTTGTTTAACATCTGCCCATATTGTCTTATTTGTCCGGATTGTTCAGACTCGGACTGATTCACAAACTTAACTACAGATTGGGTTATCTGCAATGATTGTCTTGTAAGTTTTCTCTTTGGTAATTTAATATTCCTTAGATAGTCATAGATATCATGCTACGACAGTCATGTGTTATGAATGCACTATATTTGAGTCATTACTGTATAATGATTACTGATGACTTTCCAGGCTTACAGAGTGGGGTTGTTTGGTCCAAAGATTTTGTGGTTCTTTCCGGGCTGGTACACTGATCATTGGTGGAGAGTCCATCTGGATAGCGTGCCTTGTACAGTGTGAGTATGTCCTTAACCCTTTACCAAACGCCCAATTTAGACTGTCCCAAATTTAAATAGTTTGAAGACGATATTTCAAACTGTGATGAAATTGTTCGATAGGATTAAAATGCATTATGGGAAAAGGAGATATTGTTAGTTAACAGCAATTTCTCCTTTTCCTACAATGATTTCCAAAGTCGTCTGCAACAAACTTGTCAAAAGTCGTTATTGTTTGATAATGGGTTAAAGCTCATTGATAGCGTCCTTTGTGTCGAAAGTGCTGACAGGCATCGTGACTTGCACACATTCAGGCAAGTGCATCATGCAGTTATTTCATAGGCTTCTATGGAACAGTCAAAATTGTCGCTCAGAGGATGAGGGGATCACTTTTGCACTATTGACCCAAGGCTATTGGCATTGAGATCTCTTAGATCATTCGAAAAAGCTTTCTTGTGAAGAGCATTTTTCGCCAACACATTTTGCCGCTGGGGGTGTCTGAAGATGGTTAATCCTTAGAACGCTGGGTAATGTTCTTAGAGAAGAGTTTTGTGCTGTATACGTTCAAAAACCTTAAATATCTGCTTAATTTTGTTGAGGAAAGTTACCCCGAGTAGCAATCATGGTTTGATCACAGGCCAGTCGCCAATTTACTTGGCGGTTGGCCTGGATCTAACCTGTTTGCATAAGCATATGGTCAGATCCAGCACCATAAGGGTTAGATATGGATAAGTTGACTAAGTCTAGAGCAAAGTTTAACGTCCTTTTATGTTTTGAGATAGGTGCCTTCCTATACCAATTACATCAGGATTATTTTCAATGTCTGTCGCAATGTATGCAAGAAAATGGCCTTGGTTTCAATGAGATGTGTGTGTGTGTGTACTTGTATCCTGTCCTTTCATAACACCATTAGGCCTACTGTTTCAAATTGATTCTGTTATTTTGTAATACGCAAATGACTTTGAATAACACTGCAAATACAATTATTGTAAGGGGCCTCCGTGGCCTAGTGGTTAGAGTACAGAACTTGAAATCACATGGCCCCTCTCCGCGTGGGTTCAAATCCTGATGAGGGATATGGATTTTCATGAGAGGCAGTCTCCCGACTGACTTACGGAATGCCGATGGTTCTACCCGCCTTGACTTGCCCTTGGGCAGTTGAGTATGGGGGTCTTCCTCCATCTTTAAGAGTCGGGCATCGTTACATAACTGAAATAATGTTGATGTGATGTAAAACCCATATAGAAAAAAACAAAAAACAATTATTGTAGGGTCTGTATTGTGTATGTTGCATTGTGTAAATAAACGCTGAAAAGACCTACTATCAACTTGATAAATATGCAGCACTAGTGAATATTATAAAGAAGTTAATGAATAGATTGAGGGAAATAACGAGAAAAAAAGCGGATTCATGGGGCTAATCCAATTAGTGAATTCGAGGGGAAAGCGAAAAACCGAATTATGTCATGCAACTTTGCAAAAACTCGCCTATCTGTAACTAACTCATTACTGACAGTCGAGGTTGATTAGATTAAAAAATAGTGAATTTATATAAAGTCCAATTAATGAACATGTCAAACTGAACCCGTCTTGTTAAGTGTTAAAAAAGTTGTTGTTTAAAATGAAGAAATTCCTCGTGTTGTATTTCTTTCTTCTTCTTTTTTCCTTTTTTTTTTATTAAGTTAACATTTTTAATCCAATTAACGAAGTACAGAGGGTTAAGTTAGCATAGTCATAAAAGAGAAATATCAGGGGCATTTGATTTCTCTCTCTTACCTATAAAGTGCCGGAACCGACTTCATGCTTTAACAAACAGATTAGATCAAGGTCAGCCGCGAAGTAAATTGGCGGCTGATCTGTGATCCAACCTGTTTGCTACTCTGAGTATATTTTCTCATCAAAAGTATGCAGATACTTAAGGTTTTGAAACGCAGACGACAAAAAAAATCTATTTTTAGAAAATGACCCAGCATTCTAAGGGTTAAAAGAAAGTTAAGCAAACGTTCTGTATTGAGAGTTTTATGTCTTCGATAAAAAAGCAAATGCTCTTAAGTCCATTAGCGGTAACACAAAACAAATTCGCCATGGACTACTTTGCACTAAATGCAAGCTTTTCACTTTCGAGATCGGATAATGTGCATTGAAGACATGCGCTGAAAGTAAAAAATAATCCTGGTTTTCAAACCAGTAATCACTGTCCACCTTTCAATGCAGTACATGTAACATGTGACGAGGCGCTCTTTGGCGGAACTTGTGTTGTAATGTGTAGCCTTAAAGGCACATAAAAGGAGATTAATGCTTTTTAAAACTATATCAATTTGTAAACTTTTGGTCAGATTCAAATAGTTATCACCAAAGAAATCCATCAGCACAACTTAAACGTGAAAGCCAACAAGAATTAACCCAGATTAACCAGTTCAATTGTGTGATTCTTCACCCCTGACTTTGACAGTTGGTACACAAATGTTTGAACCGACCAATCAGAATTCGTTATTTTGAATATGTAAACAAAGAGGTTGTTGATAAACATGATTGAATTGGAGACTACTATATTTCAAGCACAAAATAACTTATGTTACAGGAGTCTATTTAATAGGGTCTCAATGCATTTGTAAATTAATTGTCATGACTTTTATGAAAATAATAAAAGAACTCCATATATTTATTTAGTAATTTATTTCTACTTATCTCCTTTTATATGCCTTTAAAAAGACTATGTCACAGATTGAGATTTTAATCTTGCTTAAAATATGTTTGTTTTCTCTGGAAAAAATGACATCAAAAATCCATTGCACTGTGAGTTACAGAAAACCTGATTATTGGTACACTTCTCATCTCTTTTAAAGTGTGTATTGGAGATATAGGGTTACCGAGATCTAACACAGTTATGTTGCAGATTTTGTAAACGATTTAGTCAACCGTTTAAATGTCTTTCCTTCGTTGAAATTGATTTAAATTTCACTTTCCTTTAGATAATAAGTGTTACTTTTAGAACTTTTCTCATTGGGGTCTTACAAATACTTGGCTGTGAACATGTATACCATATTTCCGCCAAATAAAAATAACGCATTGGGTGAGAGTGTGCGATCAAAGCACTGAAAAAGATGGTAGCTCGTCTAAAACTGATGTTTAGCAACTTTATGATTAAAAAAGCGAGAGTTGAGAGCGAGAGCGCCCGCCAAGAGACAGTCGTAAGTCGACGTTGCCATAAACTCGTAGTTCACTATTTCAAATCATCATAACGCATGTTACCAACAGAACAGAACAGAACAGAACAGAAGTTTATTTCATGACTTGAACACTTAAGGTTCATCGTCATTACAACATATACACATACATGAAATAATGGACAATACATGTAAATACATACTTATAAACATACAAAAAGTAATGCGAAAATAGTGCTTAATATGTAAACATCAGAGATAAAAGTATACAATATAGAAAAGAAATGTCATAATAATTACATTTGACTTACGAAATTTGATTATTAAGTTGGCTTATTCTCTTCTCATTGGATAATTTGTAATACATTCCTATGCCATTTAACGTGTTAATGTTTGAACAATTTAAAAGTTTTATAAGTTTAAACATACTAGGTTTTCTATAGTAAAACTGCCTAATATAGTTTTCTCTTATACCTTTATAAAACGGGCATATTAATATGAAGTGAAATTCGTCTTCTATTTGGTCTAAATTACAGAGTAAATCTATGAGATAGTACCTTTAACACCAATTCGGAATCGTTGTCGATTGAGCCATTACAGCCCGTCTAAAAGCCGGACTTAAAACACTGAGAAACTCATTTACCTTCCACTCGAAGAAAATTCCAATGGACACTGTGAGTTTGCAGAACCGAGGCCTAATTGCAAGAAGCATGAAATCTAAATCTGATCAAAGTCACTCAAAATGCATCACAAAACGAATAGATGTCTGTTAGTTCTCTGAGCTTTATGCACTTAATATAATACAAAATTCCATATTGCATGAAGTAAGACTGTTACATTTAGAAAAAAAGGAGGGACAAAAAAAGGAATCTGTGCTTTGGAAGCATTTTCGTAACCCCAGAGTAGTGAGAATTCAGGGGATAAATAATTGCTATCGACAAATCGCTAAATTTATGTCATATCTATTAATTAGTCGATCGCGTTTGACATGCGAATGTTAAGTGCATTTACGAATGAATTAAATTGTAGTCTGCTTTTTTCGACTTAAGACAGGATCAGCAATCAACGTTCGATTTGCCAAGCAACAGTGTTCTATGTCATTTGTCCATAACATCTAGCCTTAATCTTGGACACAGGGAATTAAGCAATACTTGAATAGGGGTTATATGATGTTTCAAGCATTATAATACGGGTCCAGTGCTCCTATCCAACTTTTTTTTTTATAATTCTTCATTCTTTGGTGATCGACGGTATTCTTTCAAATCCAACGACTGACTTTTCATAAGACACATGGCAATGGACTAACTTCATTAAATATGGTCAGAAGGTTAGAAAGCTTGCGGAATGCAGCATATAGTACATATTGACAAGGTCAGTCATGTTGACGCATTTCAACGCACCATCTGCGAGGGATCCATGAATCAATGCTTTTCTCCAATGTCGAGTATAGTAAATAATTACTTTCTACAAACATCATGGTTTCATGCCAAGTATTTCAAACAAAGTATGACCAAATCAAAAGCTCGATTCATCACAATGTGTTTCTATGAATAATATGCAGTTATTGTACCATCCTTCTTATTCCAAGAAACATGAAATGCTTATTTACTTTACTGTGTTTTCTGGGCAAGAAGTATATTAAAAAAAAGGTCTAAATGATGCTTTATTTCGTTCATTGTGTTTCTTAGTGTCAAGACATTTGAGAAATGTGTTGAGTAGCATATTTATAGAAGAATTACGAACGCACTTCTTTTAGGTAACAAATATAGCATGATATTGAATAAGTAAAGTTTTAAGTTATAAAAAAGAAGTCTTTGTCTACAAAAAAACAGATATATTATTGCCGATCCCTTATGCTCTTTTGAGCACTCAGAAAACCTGAGGTGAAGAAATGTGTTAATTAAGATGATAAGACATGTTTTAATTATAGAGACCAATCCCGTACCAGACAAATTACCGACCCTTACAACAAATTAGGTCATCGAGGCGCGGCATGTTATCAGAACATGATCTTTGTCTCCTATCTTCTACATAGAGCTTTTAACTACAGCCACGATGACATTACTGCCTTTAAAGTTGCCATCTAATTGCCATGTGATTTTGTCAAATGAAATGTCGTTCATCTATATATTGATAATATATTTATTCAAGTTGAATACCGTTTCAACATTAATTTATATTAATATAGGCACACAACGGTAACAGTTCACATATTCACGTTTCTTTTGCATATAACAAAACTGTATACGTTACTTAGTTTGAAAGAATAACAGTGTACATGACTTTTGCCAAGTTATTGAAAATCGGCTAGGTTCATTACATTGTATGAACTAACGAACCTCGCATGTTTAAGAAGAATTTGAAACATAAAAAATGAGTTCATTTTCGAAAGGCTGTTTTTCTAAATGTGTGATTTTGACGAGGAGAGGTCGTGTGCAATTGGATGTTAAGAAATATTAGACCAACAAACGAGATAACTCATTTTCATATTACCCCAAGTCAGTTATGAACTTTTAGTAATTTATGTTCCTTTGAATCATCCTCGTGTTTGCATATATCATTCTTGAAACATATAACTCGCAATAAGTACAACATATAGTATGGATCATTCTTAATACATGTAGACTATTTGTTAACAAATACTGAACTCTTGGATACAAAGGACCCATTTAGCGATTGTCAGCTAAGTATCCCCTGTCGTGTTTGTTAAAATGTTGGATACTGTAACCACATAAAAAGCGACCTGTTGGCGTATTGAAGTAAAGCTTCAAATACCTTCCCCTACATGGCTTATTTCCTTTTTCTTAACTCTAAACAAAGCGTGTTTATTACAATCATCGCAGAGTCTTTACAGAGCACCTACAACTAACACGTTAGCAAATTGTGTTTTAAAAGCACACACACCACTCATTCACTCCCGTTAACTCGTAACAAGTTATTGAAAGCTTTAGACCTTAAGGTTTTAACTCTTTATCATTATAACAGTGACCAAATGGACGTTTTTCAAATAGTGTTTGAAAATCACATATATCACTCATTTGCACCAATCAACTCGCAGCGTGTTAATGAAAAATGTAAGTCCATACAGTTCTTCCTCTTTATCATTATAACAGAGACCAAATGGACGAAGCGGCGGAGGGACATTTTCTCACAGGAATCTACTTCCGGAACCAAAAGGAGCAGAGAGGGGTCGCCGGAATAACGGTTTCCGAGTTTGACAATCTAACACGACAAGAACCAACTTACGATCCAAACTTTGTGAACTACGAGTTTATGGCCACGTCGACTTACGACTGTATCTGGGCGGGCGCTCTCGCTCTCAACTGCACGGATACTATCATGAAGGCAAGAGGTAAACGTCTGGTTGTTTTATTTTATATTTTTAGACCATGGCATCTCTGTCACAGCTGATTGGCTCTTTGACGAAAACACGTGTCTTTCCAAACAGCTGATTGGTGCTTATATTAACCACACCCCATTCTTTGTTTGATTGACCAAATTGCTGCAGGATGTAACTTACTATGGAGCGCAGAATTTGAAACAAGTAGTTCGAGTAATTATTGCTGCCGGAAGAATAACGCCGCTTAAAACATCATTAAAGTCAAATCACGATGAGCAGTGCATAATTCTTACGATATCTAACATTAACGAGGTTAAGCGACACATTTTATGTGAGCTACTAGTTAACAGTTAGGTCAACATAAAAATGTCTTTGAGCGGTCGCTCCTATTTCTACAATAAAAGTGGCAAATATTACGTCTCGTTTTCCCCATAGGACTTAAACGACTATTTCTTCACGTCTGTTTGGCCGTTTAACTAACCGACACATCGTGTCATTTTCTCCTAGTAATGGTCGCTGTATTAATTCCACCATGACAGTGACTTACAGCAAGTAGTTCCAAGTGCTATGTTTGTTATTTTTAGTCTTTGAACTGAACTGTTACGATTGTTTTCAATAACAGTTTAATGAGACAGATTATTGGCAAAAAGGGCTAGTCATAGATTGTTTCATTGACCGCGAAAACATTATAGAAAAAAAATCTAACGACAACATTTTAATCACGAAAGAGCCAAATTAATACCAGTTGACGGTCGAAAGTTACTTTAGCTTCGCCATAAAAGATCACATCACTGGCAGAATCACATGGTGCCTGAATCAAAAGATCATTATGTTTTGTCCTTAACTTCGACACTAAGATAGCTTTGTCAATCCCTGACTCTCAATCAATCTGACGCAAAAGCATAGACGTTCTGTGAAAACAAGTTTGGTTGAAGGATATTGTTCTCATTCCTTCGACCCAATATCATTAAGCTATTGACTTTTGACGCGTGGTTATTTTTGTTTTCTTATCATGCTTTCAAATCCGAAATGGCGCCATGCTTTCAATTCCGAAATGGCACCATGTTTCAAATCCGAAATACCACCATGGCAACAAATCAGAAATGCCATCATGCCTACAAATTAGAAATGTCACAATGGTGAATGTTTTAGAACCATTTTCAAAAGGCTTACATATGTTGTTTTCATAGAAATGTCGTTTGAGTTCAGTGTTAATTCTGCGTTTCATATGTACTTACTCAACATGTTTGCCTCGAATTTGTAAATAAACGACAAAAAAAAGAAAAGAAAAAAGGGTTAAACTATCGAATGACTATATGCTTATGAGAAATACATTAACATTTACTCCTTACTTGTCCGTAACGGAATTGTTAAAACATAAAGGTAAAAGTAAACAGAATAACGACAGAAAACATGTTTGTCAAGACTCAAGAGATTTTTTCTATTTTTGTTACAGTGACCCTCTTTCCTTTAAATTAATTGGTAGAGGATATTAACTTTCGGCTCGTATTTATGACATCCTCGCTTGCTTACAATATGTAACAAAAATAACCCAGTATGGGGGGAATGAATAAACGGTTACCAAAGGCAATAAGATCGGTTGGAAAATACTTAATGACGAATATCTAAGTAGGAATAATTCGTTGTTTTATTGATTGCATATCACGTTTCATGATGGCGGCTAATAGATTGTTTTCATAATTGCTCGTAAGAATTGGGTCGTGTATCCTATCTAACCATTTACACCATATGTGGGTTTTTTGACTCGTCCAAATCCAAATAAAGTTACAGTTGACGAGAGAAAATGACATGTATACTACCGTCTCTCTCAGGGATTGGTTGATAAACATTGTGTAACAATGATAGCCTAAATTGCTTATTAGGAGAAATTAATCTTTTAGTCGCAGTGGTGTTTGAAGTTTCTTCAGTTATTTATGTTAAAGTGCGGAATTATAGTATAAGGGGTGAATGATTACTGTTCCAATTCAATATTCACGTTATTCACAAACAAAGAATTCGTGCTAGAAAAGAAACGTATGAGGGTTATTTGCTTCAATAAATTGTTGTCGCTTTAATGAAGATACAGACACATATATCCGAAAACAAAACGACAAAATATAATATGCAGTCGCCGATAGAAACCTAATGAAACATTGAATGTTTTTTATATGTAATAGGTGGCTTCAGGCTAAGAACACAGCATTATTAATATTGTTATTACATGGCCTTTTATGTTGAATTGAAAGGTGTGCTTAGTATATGAGCATAAAATACATTTCCTTCATGACATTCGGTTGAAAACACTGTGACGAAAACAATATTGAGCATTTTATCCTTTTGTCACAGAGGTTTCCGTATACTTCTGCATCAGATGCACCATGGTAAGGAATGATTGACTAAAGAAAGAAGATGCGTTTGTGTCCATTTTGGTATATAATCTACAAAATGTCACTGTCCATCGAAATGCTATTCATGAATTCACGTTGTCAAGATCTGAAAATCCTTAAAATGGATTATTGTTTTCCAAGAATAGTTCAAGGCAAATGTGCCAATAAATAGTTAGTTTGCATTTAAGTACATGTATTAACATGGGCAGTTTGTATTAATATTACAGGCAGCTATCATTAACGAAGGCAGCAGGTAATAACAAAGAAAGGTAGTATTTACAAAGGCAGTTAGTATCAATATAGGCAGTTATCATTTACAAAGGCAGCTGGTAAAAACAAAGATAGTTGTATTAACAAAGGTAGTTAGTATTAACAAAGGCAGTTGGAATTCACAAAGAGAAAACACAAAATCGTGTTATATATTATGAAATATTGAGTATGAAATGAGTATGAAATAAATAAAGTTTGACTTTGTAACACTCCAGTAAAACAAAAACAACGTATGGTACTGCTTGTTTGAAGTACTTACAACTTGTGTGGTGGTCGTTTCTTAATACCTTAACCCTGAGAATGCTGGGTAATTTTCTAAAAATAATTGTGTCGTCTGCTTTCCAAGTCCTTAGATATCTGCTTATTTTTGATGAGAAAAGATATTCAGTGTAGCAAACAGGTTAGAATACAGGCAAACCGCCAAGTAAATTGGCGGCTGGCCTGGATCTAAACTTTTTGCATAAGCATGAAGTCGATTCAAGCACTGTAAGGATCAAAACTGAAGGATGACAACATAATACAACGTCAATTTCATATCACAAAATAACGAATTTGATTTCAAATGGACATACATTAATATCGCTTATCCCATAACCAAACAATATCGACATCTGACGAGTTTGTTGCGGACGACTCTGGAATGTTTTCTGTCCTATCAGAGGATTATTTTTCAAATTCATCACCTTTTGAAATGTCGTCTGCAAACCCTGAAAGTTTGGCGTTTGGTTAAGGGTTAAATACATATAGTTTGCCTATACTGATTTCCTTCCTTTACCCATGTTCAGGTTACAATAAGACGCTGGACGAGTTCGAGTATTCAGACGGAGACATCGGGGATATCATCCTATCCTGTATATACAACACCTCATTCCTCGGCCTGGCAGGAAACGTGCTGTTCGATCGCTCTGGGGAATCACTTCGAAATATAAAGATCGAACAGATTAGAGGTACGAAATGAGACTGATTTTGATTGAAAGTCTTCGTTAACTTTAACATATATGTATGTAGATTTGTAGTTACTAATTGCATGTTTTTCCAATTAGGACCATATTTGTCATAAAGGACCAAAGGCAAAATAGGAATTTCTGCAATAAATTCCGCGGTAAAATGCCTCAGTAGATTTGTCACTTTCAGCTAAAACCATGTTTTTAAAAGTATTACAAGCGGCTTAAGTTCATGATATCAACGAGCACTCGTGTTATGTTTTGCAAAATTTTTAACGATTGCAATATCGCAGCTAAGCTCACAATGAGATTGCAATCGTTCAAAATTAATTCCAATATTGCAAGCTAAGCTGTAATACCAACGGTCGACAGCATCCTACCAAGGCCGCACAACCTATGGTAATGATATAGCTGAAGATAATTTAAAACGTATTTAAATTCTAACAAAGAAAACTTAGTTCGATTGTCTTGACAGGTTTAGAAAGGGTCAAGGTTGGAACATACGTCCTGGAGGAAGAAGAACGGTATATAAAGTGGCATGGCGACGGAATCATCTGGAGGGGTAAGTGTTACGTCATACACTTTCTAGCCCTTCTATTGCTGGAACCGACTTTGTGCTTATGCAAACATATTAGATCCAGGCCAGCCGCCAAGTAAATTGGTGACTGGTCTGTGATCTAACCTGCTGGCTCTTCTGACTATCTTTCCTCATCGTAATTAAGCGGATACTTAAGGTTTTGGAAAGCAGACAACACAATCATCTATTTTTAGAAAATTATCCAGAATTCTAAGGGTTAAATGGCATTGTTTTTGACTTTATAAAACATAAGTGATAGTGATGATGTCTGCCTTTCATATATCCGGACATATGATACTCTTAAAAATCCCATTTCTCTGATTTTGGGGGGTCTACTCTTTGGCCTCATGATTAGAGCACGTAGTTAATATATTCCACTACCTGACACATTCCACGACTGTGGTTAGAGGGTTTAAATACTGTTTCAACAGTATGTCAGTTCTCCTGCATCATGTCACCATTCCACGTGGCGATAATATGCTAGCGGGCGCTTGATCCATGTTCCCCCTGGTTTACAGTCTCGAAAGACATTGAGCAAGGGAACCAGCCACCGAGCGCCCACATGTACCTTACAACTCGACCGAAGTTCTTTATAAAAAAAGTTCTAACGTATATCAAGCATGAATATGCGTGACCAAGCACCAACTGACGCATTGTCACGTTGCTTATGCTTTTCCTAGGTCTTGCTACGTGGATTGCATCTTTGGTTGTTGTTGTAGTTGTAGTTTGCAAGTCGTATATTTATGTGCACAGATGTCAATTTGTATTATTATGTGTATGATATCATGTGTTTCTAGGTATCTTTTTTGTATCATGACTAAAATGTCTTAGCAATATTTAGAAGAATTAATTGTAAATGGCCAAAGGCAAAATGCTTTGCCGCGAAATGCTTTGCCGACTCTCGCCTATAAAGTAATGAATTGAATTTTCACTTCACGACGTGTCTGTTTGTTTTTCAGGAGGGGTCGCACCACGGGATTCGACGGAAATCATCATTGTAGAGAAATCCATTCCCGTGTTCTTGTACATAGTGATGGCAATACTGGCTTCTGGTGGAATCGCACTTGCCGTCAGTCTATTCGCTTTCAACATCTACTATAGGAACCATGTGTAAGTACATGTATGTTTTAAATGTTTCATCCATTCACAATTACTTTTCTATTCATCCGTCCCTTTCTTGTTCTCCCATAGATCCTCTTCAATCCCCATATCTGGTGTTTTCTACTTTCTTCTCTATAACGGTCTTTTTTCCCTTCTGCACATTGTCTGCCACCTCCTCTTCCCTTTTCTCCCCCTCCTCCGCCTACTCCTCCTCCTCATCCTCCTATTACTCCTTCTTACTCCTCATCATCATTATTCATACTGCTCTTCCGTTTTCTTCCCCATTTGCCACCTCCTAACTCTTCTCTTTCTCTGCCCCCTTGCCTCTTTATTCCTTGTCCCTCGCCACCTCTTCTACATCATCATCTTTTCTTTTTATCCTTCTTTTTTTCTCTAGTTATCATTGACAATCACTTATGTATCCGTACTTCGAAAAGTTGCCTCTGACCACCTTTTAGTCCTTATTTATTTACTTTTATTTATGTTTTTGGTTTTTCCTTTCGAATATTCCTGGCGAATAAAGATCACCACTATCAAAGCCGTATTTTTCTTAGGTTATTAGGTGGTTAAACTCTAAAGTAGGGTTCTAGTCTGAATTTACGTTTCGTTATACCGGTTGATTATATAGAAAGCGAAACTTAATTAGCCGAATACCACTCATCTTTTCATGATTACCCGGGGCCCGTTTTACTAAACAACTTACGGAAAATGTTTGCGTAAACCATAACTGATACACATGGATAGTATCTTCAATGAAAGTACAATATTGCAATGTGACACATCATTGGAAGCGTCTCGGAGAGACGATTCCTATGATGTGTTACTTTGCAATATTGCCTTGCCCAATTTTGAAATAAGAGGAATTGTTGTTTTAGGCTTACGCAAATCTTAAGCGTAAACTGTTTAGTAAAACGGTACCCCGCTTTTCTAAAGAATCATTTAGTGACCGGTAAGCAATTCAAAACCACATTAGATGACAATCACGAAGAACAAAAACTTGAATTTCCTAAGTTGCATTAAGGAGATACCGTTTTGGCAAAAGGAGAAAATGATCGTGACAAGTAATTTTTCTTTCTTCAAAACGGTTTCTTGAACTCTTTAGTTGTGTTGAGGTGAAAAGTGCATGCATGAAGGTTCCTGTTGATGAGATTAAACAAAGCAGAAGTTGATGTGCGTTATTTTTCACATAACGTTGCTATGGATACTATTCGTTTCGGTCCTAACACTGTGACACTTCAATCAAAAAAATTAGGCTTTTCTCCTTTTTCAGAAAAAACAACAACAGCATGGTAGTTATTCTAACTTACAAGATTGAACATCGTGTCAACAATTTTCAGTTATGCTTTGACACCGGTTAATATGTGATTGATGCAGGAATAAATCGTAGAAAGCAGAATCAGAACTTTGAATTTAAGTATATTAAATGAAAGCTTTGCAATCATATACAATGCCTTATACTCCTTTATATTCACGAATGCTTTGTTTACATGTATTAGTTTGTGGTTTAATGTCGATTTCAATAAAAGTTCATACAAGTCGCAGCGGTATTTGGATCGAAAACAGTAATGTACTTTTCAGCCTTGAATTGGCCTTTTCCCCCAGAAACAATGCTACCCCCATCATTAAACTGTGTGTCACAGTGGGAAGCTATTACAACACTGTCATTTTGGTCTTTCACACGACTTTAGGAAAGTATGACAATTAAGTAAGGCAGTGAAACAAACGCACTACGTTGAACCATAAATGGGGAAAGTGATAAAAACCAATCTCTTCCAAAACCCATTTACATTGATTGCCGGGTCTGTGTATCAAACTTTATAGCGCTGGAACCGACTTCATGCTTATGCAAACAGGTTAGATCACAGGTAAGCCGCCAAGTAAATTGGCGGCTGACCTGTGCTCTAACCTGTTTAGTCCTCTGAGAATGTTTCCTCGTCGAAATTAAGCATATATTTAAGGTTTTGGAAAGCAGACGACACAAAAATATTTTTTTTTCGAAAATTACCCGGCATTCTAAGGATTAAACCAGTCCTCACAATGCGCTTATCATTTGGGATTACAGCTAAATACCACGTGTATAAAATGATGACGAATGCGCGAACTAAAAACCTGTCAAAGATTTGTGGAAATTGATCTTCCATCTAACGTGTCATTGTCTCACCTTTAAACACCGCCATCTAAAAGAACTATATTCAATCAATCTCAATTAAAGGGAAAAGTCTAAAACGGGATGTGAAAAAGTATTTAGTCTAAGGCTATCGTATTACAAGGTACTAATCATGAATGGATGGCGTCCGTATGGAGCCTTCAATTGTCATATTCACCACGATTCCGTCTCCCTTTTTTTATAACTATTTTCCACTATATATCGATGGCAGTATTTTACGGTTTGTTGGTTTATATAAGAGACATGTTGTCCCTTCTTAACTCCCTATATATATCATGGGCTACTTTTGTACTCTTCCGAAAGAGTGTTCAGTTTATAAGTTCGCCAAAACGTTCAAATGATATTGTTGGTTTGTTTCTCGCAATTCCCTCATTTAACCCTTACAGTGCTGGAACCTACATCACACTTATGCAAACAGGTTAGATCACAGGCCAGCCACCAAGTAAATTGGCGGCTGGCCTGTGATCTAACCTGTTTGGAAGAAGTCTGAGTAATCATAATGAAGCACATATCTAAGGTTTTGGAAAGCAGACCACTTTTTTTAGAAAATGACCCGGCATTCTAAGGGTTAAACTACCTACCGTGTCCACAATTGTTTAAGAAAACGTGGTGCTATTCCATTAATACGTGGGAAAGACAATTAATATCCTGCAAAGAAAATCCATTCGAGCAGTAAAAGGAGAGTTTCATCGCTTTGTTCAATCATAGCATCGACCTGATGTCTTTACCCACCCACTCATGTTTTTGGACAGGTCTAATTTGAAATCAGCAGCAGGTGGAAAAAAAGCATGAACATAAGATTATATTTTTAGATATCACTGTGACCAAAGGAGCAATTGATCGTCACGAGCAATTTCTCCTTTTGTCACAGGGATCTCTAACGATCGTAGACCATACACGCTTCAAAGTAATTCAGAATAGAGTAAAGGGTTAAAATAATGACTTAAAAGGCTTTTAACTAAACTCTGAAACCAACACACCTTCTTGTTTGGCAAAAGATCTATTTTCTCTATATTAGGAGCATTAAAACGTATTTATCAAACCACACATTACTTTCATGTTGGCAATGGTAACCATGGTTCTTAAGTTATTTTCCCACAGATGAAACATTTTCTACCACATGGTAGAAAGGAAATACCCGAGGAAATACACGGAAATACTCGAGGAAATGCACGGAAAACCCCGAGAATTAACGATCGTGTGTCGATAAGGAATCAATCTCGCGCGTACCAAAGGTTTTTCTTATTAACAGTTTCTATAGATTTGAAATAACCTTGAGAATCCACTTAACTGCATTATAAAGCCTTTGATGTATGCCGACCTAAATTATTTATCTTTTTGTATTGCGTATTTCATCTTTGATCTTAATTTGGCATTGGATATACACAGTAAACCAATTGGCCAGCGTAATGACAGACCATTGACCTTACCTCAAAAATAGAACGTGATTTAACTATTCGTATCTTTTTCTCTCTCTTTCAAATAGATGTAGACCAGAAACTGGCAAGAGAACTACTTTGTTTATTGTTTTATTTCGTTCCTATATCACTGGTCCGCAACACTCTCGTGATTCATGTGTATTATGCCATTGATCAGAAGCAATCTCATGTTTCATACAAATTTGATTTATGAAGCTTGTCAATAGCAATATTGTATTCGTGTTTCATTTCACTTATTTGACACTGGTCCAAAACAGTATTTTGTTTCATGTGTGTTCGTGTTTCATTTCACGTATGTGACACTGGTCCAAAACAGTATTTTGTTTCATGTGTGTTCGTGTTTCATTTCACGTATGTGACACTGGTCCAAAACAGTATTTTGTTTCATGTGTGTTCGTGTTGCATTTCACGTATGTGACACTGGTTCAAAACAGTATTTTGTTTCATGTGTATTCGTGTTTCATTTCACTTATTTGACACTGGTCCAAAACAGTATTTTGTTTCATGTGTGTTCGCGTTGCATTTCACGTATGTGACACTGGTCCGAAACAGTATTGTGTTTTATGTGTGTTCGTGTTTCATTTCACGTATGTGACACTGGTCCAAAACAGTATTTTGTTTCATGTGTGTTCGTGTTGCATTTCACGTATGTGACACTGGTTCAAAACAGTATTTTGTTTCATGTGTATTCGTGTTTCATTTCACTTATTTGACACTGGTCCAAAACAGTATTTTGTTTCATGTGTGTTCGCGTTGCATTTCACGTATGTGACACTGGTCCGAAACAGTATTGTGTTTTATGTGCTTTCATATTGTTTTTCAGGTACGTTAAGCTTTCTTCCTCTGATACTGTTTCAAAACAGTACTGTGTTTCATGTGTTTAAGCTTTCCTCACCTAATGCTGTTTCATTTCACTCATGTGACGCTTGTCCAAAACAGTATTATGTATCATGTGTTTCCATATTTCATTTCAGGTACGTTAAGCTGTCCTCCCCGAATATAAACAACGTGCTGTTACTCGGTTGTGTCCTAAGCTACAGTTCTGTCTTCAAAAGTACATACGTGGAGCAGAGCGAAGCCCTTTGCAAGGTACGTAATTCACTCATTGTTAAAGGTTTTTTCCACATGATTTAATTGAAGGAATTGAACTTATTGAACCATTTGAGATCAAAATGACGTAATGTTTGTTGATGCTTTTTCAAAATATTTGAATTATTCTTACCCCTACTATAGAGAGGTCATATATAGTGTCAACCCCTTACGACTCAGTATATATACAGCCTTCCTATGTTAATGTGGAGCATTTTAAAGATGTCTTACGGAAAATACGTGCGTAAGTCTCAACCGATATACATGAATATAACCTTACATAAAAATACTATTTTGGAATATGACACGTCATTGGAATCGTCTCGGAGAGAGGATTCCAGTTTCGTGTTACTTTATGATATTGCTTTTCTCACTATTAAAATAAGAGAGGGTGCTGTTTTGAACTTGCAAATACTCCTAGCAAAAGATGTTTCATAAAACATTTTTCAATATCGATTCGGAAAAGTTTTATTTGACTCGGAAAGGTAAAAGGTGTACCAATTACATCTTTGCTTTCCGATGTTTCTTCCTTCTACGTCGAACGTAAAGAAATGCATTTACAATGATCACTTAACACACAGGACGTTCACCCACAAATCATGATAACCAATGTGTCAGACACTAATTCGGACACATTTGCAAAATTCACTAGCAATCAAATGTCCAAAAATGCTGCGTAGTCGTACAGGTGTTTGACCTCGAGACTATAAATGTAACCCTGTGGTCAAGTAAATTCATTATAGACCCAATTAACGTTAACTGGTGTTTTTTGTTCATAATAAACTCGTCTAAATTAAAATATTTCGTCGTTAAGAGAAAAGCTTATTGAAAGTTTGTTTTTCATCCGGCTTTTTTATTTTTTAACCAAAAATCACATCAAAGAACATGTTACATGTTTGTATCTTAACTTCTGCATTGTACTCGTTTTAAGTTGCTTTTAAATAGGAAGATCCACAGACTCCATATAAAGGAAATGGTTTAGTTAGACTTTTTCCATTAGTCGGATCATTATGGCAATCAAGTCTCCGAATAACAGGTAGCCAGTGCCAATTAGGCAATCAATTATTGCTGTAAATTACAGATATCCGTAAAATATAATCATGGTTTACGCTTCAAGACTCTGTTGCAACATAGCCTGTTCTATAGACTCATTCACAATATAGGGAATTATTAACGGTCAAAATTCAAAGCAACAATTTTATACAACTTGACGGGTCGCAAATTGCAAATCAATGTCTCTCATAAAAATGTATCACATCTTTGTATAAAAGCCAATTATGGTTTACGCTTCAAGATTCCATCGTAACGTAGCCAGTCCTTTAAGTTCATTCCCTATATGGGACTTTAGTAAAAGTCTAAATTGAAAGCAACAATTTGTTACGACTTGACGGGTTGAAAATTCCGTTTGATTAATGTTTCTTGTAAAAATGCATTACAGATATATAATGATACCGGCGTCTTTTGTTATCAATGTTATCGGTCAAAGGTTACCGGTCATGGCTTAGTATATATGGGGGTATTGGCAATGGGCAAAATCACGAGGTCTACTTATCCCTGACCGATAACATTGATAACAAAAGACACAATCATGATATTCCTATCATATTTTTTAGCGGAAGCATATAAACATTGATAACAAAAGACACAATAATCACATTTCACAACTATATTTTTCAGCTGAAGCACATAACATTCTCTATCGGGTTCACGATGGCGTTTGGGGCGCTTTTCTCCAAGACCTGGCGCGTCTACAGGATATTCTGCAACAAGAAACTCCTCCGAGTGGTAAACAATGTCTCATTTCTCTAGGGCATCATGTGACCAAAACCACGTGGTCGAACCATGTGACCAAGATTCATTGCAAACATGGAGAAAATATTAAGAAGGATTAATACGACCCCATGTTTTGTATATTTGTGTAGATTCAGATTTATTTTGGTCAAAGGCGACCATGTTTCGTCTTTAAAAGCTCTGTATGATAACTTTGGTGGAATAAACCCAAACGTCCTTGGATAGGACCAATTGTATGACTGATGAAACTTTGGTCCCGAAATAAAGTTTTCCAATCGATTTCGTTGTGTGTTGGTGAAGATATCCTGACATTTACGGTACAATGGAGAGTCATTGGCTAGAGCCATGTGTCTTATACAATTTTGTTTCAATAACGGAATGGTCTTTTTTAAAACTTAAAATCAACTAAAACCATCAATCTACCGTTCGACCAGAGCTTCTGTAAAATCTCTAAAGTCTTATACTAATATTGCTTTGATGGATTCGCGTGGGACTGGTTTGTTATTATATCCCCATTACCCAGTGTACCTAACGGGAAGCCATCATTACAAGAATCATATCTATTTGTCTTTGTTATGAACTGATGAAAGTTTTAATCTTACATTAGCAGGACCAGTTTGTCGTTACTCTGGCTGATAAAGGATTTTGATGAATTTATACATCTTTAAATCATTTTGACCTGTTTAGATAGAAAATCCCAATAAAATATCACCACTGCGTTTGGCTAATATGCGGTTAAGAGAAACTATAGGCCTACATTATTCATTTCGACTTGTTTAAATAAAAAAATCCAAGTCACATGTCACAACTGTATGTGTTTAATATACAATTTAAAGCAACTGTTCACGTTTTTATTTTGACTTGTTTGAGTAGAAAATCCAAGACACTCAGTTGATAGCCATAGTGTTGGGTATGCTGGCTGTTGTGACGACGATCTTGGTCATCTGGGAGATTGTTGATCCACTCTACATACGGACGCTGTTTTTGGAGAATGAGGTAAGCTATGGGTTAGGGTTATCAGTGAATCACATTAATACCGAGTAAACTATTCTTTATAATTTATCCTGTCACTAGTGTCATTTTGGGACCGATAACCAGATGCCATATAACATTTGTGATATCCGGCACTAACCATGTAACACATCCACGCGACAAATTATGACGTCATAAGAACGAAATGACGTCATGTTTACACCATTCTCTACATACTTTTTCCTTCTTTCTCGTGTTTTATTTATATATTATTTGGAAGGTAACAGGATAAATAGAATAGATGGTTGGTGTCTTTGAATGGGAAAAGTTATCAGGCTCGGCTTCGGATTATCATCCGTTTCGCCTTCGGCTCACCGGATAATATTCCTAAGCCTTGCCCGATAACATTTCCGATTCACGACACCAACCATCTATTCTCTATATACATGACCACATTGAAGAACATCACCGAGATCAAATCTTGTTCTTGTATCCAAATTGAGGTGTGTTTTTTTTATAATTGTTCAGTTACATGCAACCAAACGTATATAGAAACACAATATTATCCCGGACTCACAGGATTCGTACCAAACCCCCGTATCCCGAGACCGACGCTATACCCCTTGACTACTGTCCTCCACATAATTATAGTTTCGCCGTTTATGCACGAAACTCGAAATTGAGATATATGTTTCAAAAGGTCTGTGCTCTGCATAAAACTCACTTTACAGATTTGATTGGTGTTGAATGGTGGACAATTACCTTCGTTTCAACACATAGGTATATGTTAAATTGTTATGTTACAGAGATAAGTGTGTCTATATATATATATATCCATTGTATTAACCTCATCTCTTTAACCGTTCATTAAGTGCTCTTCTTTCTATATTCACCGGCGTGAGAGTATTATTTACTTCCCCTGGTCTCTCAACTTACATACATACTTGACTCATTTAATCATAAACTGTATTCCGTACCTCCAGGAATACTCCACCGGAAATGACGTCATAGTCAGGCCGTATCTTCGGGACTGTATGTCCAACCATTATGACTACTTCCTGTGGACGATATGTATCGTAGAGGGGTTGTTCCTCGCGTTCGGAGCATTTCTAGCATTTGAAACGAGAAAAGTAAGCATCTGTATGATCTAAATAATGATTTAATCAAATATGTGTCTACTGGTTGAATTTGATGTTTTGTGATTTTGATAAATGTAGTAAATCTGAGAATTTCTTTGAGTACGGAACTTCTGTAATGGCATTGTCCATGAACATCTATCTTTTTGAAAAGTAGAGTTTTTGTTGTCTAATTCACTTTTCTTAAAATCAACCAATTTAACTTGAGATTAATCGGGAGAATCCGCATGCGATGACCTTTTGTTCAAGTAACCTCGTTTGATAGATATTAGCTGATTATTCATTGAATACGGCAACAGCCGAAAGGTCTCACGAAAGTTAATTTGTCTCAAGTAAACTTTACGTTGGGTTAACTATACTATTATTGTTAATAATAATAATAATAATAATAATGGCTGCTTGTTGACAAAAATGCAGGATTTATTCCGTAGTCTGGTGAAATCCTCCTTCATAGTTCGTGTAGGTAGTGATACGGTATCCACGGAGGACCGGCTGAAGAAAACACGGAAAAACGTTGTTTGATGCCTCCGTAAAATATATCGAGGGTTCAATGCAATACTATTGTAAGTGCTTCATGTTTATGAAGCACTTACGATAGTCTTGCATGGAACTTTCGATAAAGATTACCCGTGAGACCATGTGTTCTGGTGTTTGCAGGTAAAAATTGAGGCGCTGAACGACTCCCGCCTTATCGGGATGTGCCTGTACAACGTTGTCATACTCAGTCTGCTCGGCCTCACTTTGAGTCTGCTACTCGACCGCCAGGTGGCGCTCGTCTACGGTCTCTCATCCGGGTTTCTCATTCTGGGCACGACAGTCACACAGTTGATTGTCTTTGTGCCGAAGGTGGGTTTGTTATGTCTACTTTATATCTACTTTATGTCCTACTTTATATCTACTTTATATCTACTTTATGTCCTACTTTATATCTACTTTATATCTACTTTATGTCCTACTTTATGTCTACTTTATTGTTATAAGCATAGTTTTCTTGAACTCCGCACAGCAGTAACAATTCGTAGGAATACAAATTTCGCTGTGAATCGTCCACAGCTTATAAAACATTGCTTATAAGCGTCCATGTTAAGCAGTTCAGTGTAAATAAAAGTGTTATTGATTTTCGATCGATGACCCATACACTTTAGTGAAATTATAAGCTATGAGTTATATATAAAACTGTTTCCTAAATCTAATTAAACGACTATTCAAATTTAAGATCTATATTTGAAAACGAAAGAAGTCTCGCGAGAAACAATATGGCGGCCTCCACATTACTTCAGAGGTGTATTTGGGAAAATCTACTGAATGACGTGACATTGACGCTTGAGGTGAAGTTTAAGTGTTCATACGATACTCAAAGGTCGATCGCTTCCATGGGAACTCCGTGCTATCGCAACATCAATGTGACATTATTACAAAGATGGCATTGCTAATTATGGCACTTCTACTATTTGCCAGATAATTCTATACATCATTTTGAATATAAATTGACATTTTCAGAGAAGCTCTTTTCATCAAGAACTTTTCATTGATCAATGGGAATACAATATTATGTTACATCTATTCTTGATGTTCCTGCACAATATCAAAGTACTTAAAGTATCTCTTTAACGACAATGATGACGTTTATAATAGCAATAAACGATTCCAATAAAAAGGTAATAATCACAATAAAAAGGTAATAATAATAATTATAAGAATAATCATAACGTAAGCAAAGATTGATATAAACATAATCATTATAAAAATAATAAAGCCATAGCTAGAATTTTTATAACTATTATAAAATTCATGCTTTAATAAAAAAGTATACACATACTAGCGTAATGATTACATTTTAATGGGTATCGAATCTAGTTTTCATCTTATTTCCAGATACACGGAGTTCTGTATCCCCACTCGGTCGAGCCGACGGGTACCGTGCCTGCACAGAGCATTTCAACCAGGTTCGAATCCCGGATAGGCACAGTGAAGACGGCTTCTGCGGTTCCATCGACTTCTGGATGAACTAACACCATCGCCATCACCTGGTGACCTCTTCGATTGCATGAGAAACTAATGCTTTTAAACCTTGCTCGTTTGCCTGAGGGATTAACCAATTATCAAACAATAACGACAATTGACCATTTTTTTTTGCAGAGGACTCTGGAAAACATTGTGGAAAAAGGAGAAATTGCTCTTCATTGCTCTAGTTTAATTGATACCTAGTATCTTAGCTTATTTGATACCTTGTTTATTCGCCTTGAGGATTTCCCGGTGTCGACCTTTATCCTAAACGGATATCAGTTACATCAAGTATCTCGTCTTAATAAACTGTGTGGATGTTTCGACCTATCCTTAATGAATATCTTCATGATGTGTGTGGATCAATACATCTATCAAAAAGGTGTCTGTATAATTGGTTTTCTTGACTAACCACTGGTGGGTCTTCGTTGAAACCTAAGTGAAGAATTTCATACGGAAGTTTGCTGATATCTCGAAGTATACATCTTCCTTTAGCTTTGCTTATTCGCCAATTCCAGACAATGCGTATAAAGGTCACTAATATATCTACTTTCACTTCCATGAGAGTGTCATCTTATAAAGGATCAATCAAAGAAATTCTCTTTTACACATTGGCGATTTTTTTTCTTACGATCTTAAAGCTGGACCATCAGAAATCCGTCTATATTGTGCAGTTACTAATGAAGCACACATTCATTAACTAGGTAACCGATCTTCATGACACGTGTGGCAGCATTTCAATAACTACTCAATAATGAGGAGTATTTTTGGAAGTTGTTTCGTTGTATCCACGTTGTTTTTATCGCCGTACCATATATTCATCATTTTGAGCTTCGTTTTAGTGATCATCATCACAATCATCAGAGAGGTTCATCTTCTTCATCAAAATAATCTTCATCGTCGTCGTCATCATCATCTTCACTTTCATCATTACCATCACAACCACGATCAGTATCAAAATCATCAATATCTTCATCGTCATCATCAGCATCTTCTTCATCGTCATCATCAATTTCTTCTTCTTCATTATCATGATAATAATAATCATCATCATCATCAGCAGCAACAGCGTCATCTTCATCATCATCATAATCATCGTCATCATCATAATCATCATCTTCTTCATTATCATGATGATCAGCTTCATCATAACCACCATCAGCATCAATATAATCATCATCATCTTCACCACCATCACATCATTATCACTGCCAACGTAGCATGTTCTGTTGTCGTGTCTGAATTGTCAACAAAAACGTGTAGTTTGTGAAAATGTGTTGGACGAAATAAACCACCTAAAATGCTAGTATTGAATCGTTATTTCATCAGCTACCTTAAATGCCTGTCCAAAAACAATAGTCATAATGTTTTCGTTATTTTTCAGCAAATTATGTGATATACGTGAAGCCATTGCGACCAAATCAGAATTAGTCCTAATGACCGTTTTTTTCCCTTTTGTTGCAAACTGTTTCTACTCAAAACAACAAATGATTACTTCCATTCTTTATAGTTTGCATCTGTAAATGTATGAACCTGTCACAAAATCTAAACCGTGGGAATATGTCTAACACAAGATGGCTTTCATTAGTGACATTGGTTTTTGTTTATACGATCATATTCTTACGAACAATGTCCGCAACGAAGCATAGCTAGAAAAACCCACTTTGGATTTTAAGTCCCCTGTGGGGATTCGATCCCGGTTCTCCCGGGTGACCGGTTCTCCCGGGTGACAGTCCAAGACATAACCACTGAGCTAAAGAGTCGGCTCAGTAACGCAGAGGTTACATCTTGTCCTGATTGATTGTTGCTATGATGTAGAGAGTGAGGCGGTTACGTAACAATATTTCCTGTGTTTACACCAGCACTAATGAGCCTATATAGCGACCTGTCTATTATCAGTCAGGTCTTGCCCATTTCTTTATATATGCAAATACACTTGAATTAATTCATAAATGGCGAGAGAATAAAGATTTGCCAATCAAAATGGAGACATTGGTGTTCACCTTAATAGTGTAAATCATATCCTAAAATATTGTTAATTTCCATATGCTTATACTTGTCGTCTGTTAAACCTCGCCATTTAACCCATTATCAAACAATAACGACATTTGACAAGTTTCTTACTGACGACGCTGGAAATCATTGTGGGAAAAGGAGAAATTGCTTGTCACAAGTAATTTCTCCTTTTCCCACAGTGTTTTCTGCCCTATCAGAAGATTATTCTTCAATTTCATAACATTTTGAAATGTCGCCCGCAAACTCTTTGAATTTGGTACAGTCGAAAACTTTGCGTTTGGGAAAGGGTTAAACATATTAAAACGATAGAGATTAGAGTCACCATTGATAGGACGTGACTGACAAGTGCTGATTAACATCTTTTGAATCAAAACAAATTGAACGATGTGATGTCTTCCTTATTTGATGGCGTCCATTTGAACACATTCAATTATGCTTTTCTTGTCGACTACAAAGACACGATGTTAGTCTTCGAAAGAATGCGCCGTTCCTTTCATAATTCACACATTGACATATCATGTATTCATGAGATAAGTCATTTGTTCCTTATTTCTCTTGTATATTCTTGTAATTTGAATTATATCAAATAGAAAACAATGCAATGTCAATCCAAACAAACACGAAGGCAACGTTTATTTCAAGAAAAACGCCAATTTTAACCAGCGGTCACTCCTCCTGCCTTGTGGATGTGTAGACTCATAGGACGGTAAAATGGCGTATAAGGGATACGCACGATGAAATTGTGGATGAACATATAACGTAGGTGAAAACGAAAGATATCTTTATGGTCACGTATCTGTCTAGAAATAGAGTGTCGTCGTACAGAATATCAGTTATCTTTGTTGGGAAAAGATAAACTTTTGAACCTTCGCCTCAATCACAAAGTTTACCACCCCAAATTGAAATTTATTTTCTAGTAGGTAAGCAGTATATTGAAAGAACGTTAGAATATGCTGCTTTGGGATTTTCTTTTTACGCACATGTTTTTCGTTTTTTTTTTCTTCTTTTTTTGGGGGGGGGTTCATCCATATTATTTTCCTTTATTTTGGGGGGAAAAAAGGCCAAGAAATCACTTCACTGCATAATGAATTGGACGAATGGGTTTTAAAGATATTTGAAGATAAAGACAACGTTTGTTTGACCTTTGTTTCATAAGAAGATACCAAGATGACAATGACAAAACGGGGTCACCAAGACAGTACAATGTGATGGTTTATATCAGACACTGATCAGAGATGTTTCCAACATACGTATATCCGTTTGCACTAGTACAAGGACAATATAGCTGTTATCTAAGCTATGTCGCCAATCAACACCAATCAAAGACCGAATTTCTAGATGTTCTCCATTGAATACCCATTTTCCTGCCTAGAACGATTTGCAGCAAAAGATATTAAAATGAATTTCAGAGCAATTTGTGTTTATGAAGCACTGACTCGAAAACTTAAAAAGATAAAAAGTTGAACCTAAAATGATGACTTGCCTACATGGAGTAAGTTTTCCTCTTCGTACATGTTTTCGCTATTTATAAACTATGGTTAGCATAGTTAAATTATCTGTATCAGGGATAGATATCCTCATAAGGCAAATACATAGAGCATACATACATATACATGTACAGAGTGTTTGTATCATATCAATTAGTAATCTCATCAAGGTACAGCGAAATTCGTTCACGGGAGGATTTACATACATGTAGTGTTTATGTTTTGGTTTGTGTAATTTGTGTGGAAAAGACGACAAATAAATTCACCAAAAGCATTTCTGCCTTTGGAGTACGTTATGAATTATTTGTATGTAGTATCGAGACGGTGATATACGTTTGTGCTCGGGTATCATACAATTTCATTGAAAAAGTGAAATGTTGATGACGATGGTAGAATAATACTTCTTCTACATACCCGTGCTTTCTATCACATTTTAAAACATTATGACAAAATAGGAATGTTAAAAATGGTATGGAGCTACTTTGTATACACGTACATATGTAGCTGTATAGCCTCCCTGAAATGTACAAATTATCTTTTTTGTCATAATGGTTTTACTATCTATTAACAAAGACCTTATAAACTTTATTACATGTATTTGTTTTTTAGGTTTTTGTTACCATTCAGAAAATAAAAGAAAGTTAAGAAGCACAATAGAAATGAACAAAATGTTTTTGTTTTCTTTCTGTTTTTTTTTCTGTTTTTTCTTTTTTGTCAAATTGAATGTTATCTTCTGTCTTTAGAAAGCGGGCTTTAAAGTCGCCTTATGTAATTTAGCTGTGAACAACTGACACCATATAAGAACAAAAACAAAATGGCCGTCACAAAGTGGTTGCTGACTGTGTTGCTAACCTCGTGGTTGCTAGCGGTGTGTGTTGGCGGGAAAGACTGTGTGTCTCAAGACGGCTGTACATGTCAGTTTGACGACGGAAGTGGGTCCATCGATCTAACCAGTCTCAGTAACACGGACGGGACGCCAAGGTTTGCTTGCTTCTTTATAACGACTTGACCAGGGGCATGGATAATTGTGTAGACAGCCGTGATACAACTGAAACACTGTTAAAATGGCGTAAAAACCTTCAAATCTACCAACGAAATATATGTATGCTTGTTTGTATGTGGTTAACATTTCCCTTTTTTTTAAAAAAAAAGAAATCGCGGTAAGCTCGATAAGACCCCCAGATCAAAGCAAATAAACGTTTTATTTCTTTAACACGCTTTCCAGTCATCTGAAATCATGTCGACTATTCATTTTTCAAAGCCCCTTGTGAATTCGTATTTATGATTCTGTCTTTGTTCCTCTTTTTGGCGACTATACATTAGCCCACATTCTTTTTTCATAACATGGATGTTGATATAGAATTGAAATAACTATGAGCATATGTGCTTAATGTTAAAATAAAATTTTGTTATGTTTTTATGTGCAAGTAGCGGTTTTATATCCAGGAAGCACTATCTTTAGTGATCACAATAAGCTTGAAGAACAAGTTTGGCAATCATGAGTAACTTGATCAAAATGAATAGGTCTACATATCGTGGGTTCGATGATAGACTATAGCAACTACTTTACTAGTGTGGAGGCGTTGCTATAATCTGGCATCGAACCTTCCAAAAAAAAGTTGATTGCACAATTATGTAAATAACTATGGTTGACGGCTGCTCAATCGTAGAGCGTCGGCCTCTGGTACCAAAGTTTTCGGCTCGATCCCCGTTATATGCGAGGTGAACATGCCGTGACCAATCCAATTATCGGTGCTAGTACTGGGTTAGTATCCAGGAAGCAGACTAAGGAATTATTAACCTAAGTTGAAAGAATTTGTTTCTGTTTCACAATTGATGTTAAATAAATGACTCAAAATTTACTAAACTGATATGAACTATTTTGTTCCAGGTTTAAAGACGTTCCCTATGGTAACGGTCAAGCAGGTTTGATGTCGTATAATCCTTGTGGGGGATTCTCCGAGAGTCCGTGCTCTGAAGCAGCCGTGAGGAATTTTCGTAATTTATATCTGAATCAGTTTCCTTATATCGAACCTTTTCCAGGCTACTCTGGAAATATTTGCGACAAAAGAAGAATCTGCTAGAAGAATGCAAAAAGGCGAAGTTCACCACTTGTATCAATGATTTTCTCATCCTTAAAATTGAAAGAATTGCTTTATTTATTGCCGTCTGTCTGCAATTGTTTTCAATTTGGACCAGACAGAAATAAATAAGTTAATCTCTTAACCCGTGGGGGTCATGTTTGTTCGTGTTAAAACATCTGCAAAAAGAGATATGACAAAGTACATTTCAACAAAAGGAGAAATGTTCGGTATTTGGAAATTGCTTCTTTTGCCATGACGGTATCCACATGCCATCTCAAAGAAAACCTGTTTAAAAAGGTTACCCTTTGTGAGTGTAATTCTTTGAATTTGAACCATTCGAACAACCAAAACGACCTTGTATTGGTTCTCAAATCTCGTCTGATTGATAGCGTAAGAAGATTTCCAACCTTTCGAATAATCCAATATGAGGGAACCGTGGTATAAAATAAACCGGTCATAAAATTATCGTTTAACCCATTACCAAACAATAACGACAGTTGACCAGTTTGTTGCAGACGACTCCGTAAAACATTGTGGGAAAAGGAGAAATTGCTCTTGACGAGCAATTAATTCTCCTTTTCCCTCAATGTGTTCTGCCCTACCAGAAGATTATTGTTCAATTTCCTCACATTTTGACATGTCGTCTGCAAACTCTTTCAGATTGGGACAGTCGAAAATAAGGCGTTTGGTAAAGGGTTAAGCGCATATGATACTAGATAAACCAACAATCGTTATATCGATGTTATAGCTATGCAAGGATATGAAAGTATAATCACGTTCAACAATGACCACCCTATCTCCATGGACTGATATTAATGGATTATGGCTTATACCGGTTAAAGACCGACTTGTTCCAAGCGCGTATGGTTAATAGATGGTATATCGCTTACTTTTGTCCCTTCAGTATTTTATATATATATATAAAAAAACAAAACATTTTGGCCCCTTCACAGCACCTTCACTACATTACAAAATTCACTTTTCCACACTCCGTTCCCTAACAGATTTTCACAAACAAACATGGCGATCGACAGCTTCTTTTTCGCTATCGGCCATACTACCCTCCAGAATCGCATCAAGAAATGCGGGGGTCAGCGAAGGGCGTCTGCCTAATTGCTTCGCTTTCCGAAAAAAGTAGTTCTGGAAAAAAATAAGAAACTAGAAGTTTAAAACATGGCCAACATCCACAAAATATCAAAAACAGTAAAAAAAAAAAACCCGTTTGTGTCATAAAAGAATGTAATTAACACACAAAATAACATTCTAAAAGTTCATGAACTGCTTTTTTCTGTACAACGACCTCCGGAAGTAATTTCCGATTGGTCTCGCACCAATATATCATTTATATCGGGATTCATATAAAGTAGAACTTATAAATGGCATTTTAAAGCCATGTTCGTTTGTTTGGAGGTTGGTGGACGGTTTCTGTTTCGAAAACGCACCATGTCATATCAAAGTCTCAAGACAAATAGTCGTCATGAATCCATAGCACTCTGAAATGCACAGCTGGTGAACTGAATCCGACATTGAGGGATAACGGACTGATATAAAAATAGAACTGACCCTCATCCCTCAATGGCCAAGAACTCTCATTTCCTATTCATCACTGTTCTCTGTTTAGGTTATTTCAACAGATAAAATCAAATTCAAATATCAATGGGAGGTCCATCAAAAGGGGTTGCGTCGAACACGAAAAAAAACCCAAATATTTGATTGATGTCATTTTTAACAATTTTCTGATTATTAAATATTTTTCATATTTTGACGCTTAATGTCGTCTTTACAACGGAAAAATTTAACGCGTCTTCACATTTTAGGTATGCCTTCATTCGGGCGGTATTGCCGGAAACATTGGGGACGCAAAGTCTGCCCAGCTTAAATACGACGAGGATTCGGGTCACGTGTACGCTAGCTATACGTCACAGGAAGCGGCTGTTACCAAGTAAGTTACCAGTTGTTACGGTGTCGTCTTAGGCCTGGCGTTTGCATATATCCCGCACTAGGCCTAACCAAGCAATAGGCCTAGTGCGGGGTAAACGTAAGGGCCAGAACCCCAGGCTAGCTTCCGTTTCCATGTAGTTAGACATTCCCTCCCCACTTACAGGGAACCAGAGTGTGGCCATGTGGCGTAGGGATAGAGCTTCCGCCTCGTTTGTGTGAGACTGTGGCTTCTATTCCCGAGCAACGGTATACCGAAATACAAACAAACAACAAATAAACAAACAACCATTAAAGGATTATAGTACTGTATAGTGCTGTAAATGATTCGCACATCGACACAATCTTAATGATAATATAGATAGCATTACGACTGAGAAAACATGTACCTTTCTTTTCGTATTTTCGTGCATATGGTCGACCTCTGTCTTCCTTATTTAACAAAAGATTAATTATATATTTGGCAGTGTCAATATCAATACAAATTTAACCCTCTTTACACAAATGATTGAACTAAATTCAACTTGTCTTTGTTGTTTCAGAAATACACAAGTGAAACTTATATGTGATGAGAGCGCGTGTGATGCCACGTTCACACCAACAGATGGCGAAACCTCTGACGTTATCGTCCAATACGTAAGTTTAGTATTACGTCGTTTTCTTTTCTTGTTCTGTTTATTTACTTTTTCATACATGCATCTCTCCTAGGAAGATGAGTGATCGATTTCAGAGTCACTTTATATCAAAGACAAAAATAATTGGAAGTTAAAGACTTTGCTTAATGCTTCAATAAGTAATATCAATCAAATAATGCCTGAAAAAGTTATCTTTTCTTTTTTAAATTACAGTTTGCACATCTTAAAACAGTGTGCGCATGTCCAAACAAGTGCACTGCATCCGGTCCGACAGATTGTGGCGGGAAGCACAGTGGTGCGGGCGGTCTCAGCGTTGGTTCTATCATACTAATAGGGTAACGTATACATCATATTGAGAAGACAACTTGCATTACGCGCTATCTACAACGCATATTTGAATTTCAAATAGATCACCACTTGGACTGCCAAGGAAAAATGTAATCTCTTTTTGAGGTTGAATTACGAACTGCCGATGGTTCTTCCCGACTTAACTAGCCCCTTAAATTGAGTCACGTTTGGTGTGTTCCTTCATTATAATGAGCCTTGTAGAGATACAAAGATAAAACACTTTGGTTTGACATTAATTTTTTTTTTTTAAAAATACAATCATTGCACACCCGTCAGTAAACAATACTTACAGTTCATTTTCTCGACATGGGCGTACCACTTTCCAAAATAAGGAAGTCCTTCATTAAAATATTAAGGAATCATATCACATTGAATCAAATGTAAGCAAAATGTGTTGGGCGCATTCACAGTCATGCAATGAACAACGAGTTGTTATAAGTACATGAAGATATTCGTTAACTACGAGTTCATTATTGTCATATTTGGCTGATTTAAACTATCTATAAGCTAGGTTCATTGTGTTGTTACTTACATAGACGAATCGTGTTGTTTATATATAAATATATCCAAATTCCCATAGGGTTTTATGCATCGTCGTTTTATACATGATGTTGGGAACAGTCTACATGAAAGTGGGCAAAAAGGCAACTGGCTCTGACCTCATTCCAAACAAAGCTGCGTGGGCAGGTGGTTTTACTTTAATTGGAGTGAGTATAATTGTTGCACTTTTTTCTTTTATAAAACAGAAGCTTTGACCAGTGGCTTCATACATACTGCTTCCAATCGCTATACATAAGTAAACATTTGCGCTACTATTATGACTAAAGACGGCTTTATAACATGTATACTTATATTATGCATGTTATAAAGCCGTCATTAGTGATAGTATATAACATAAACATAGTCTGCATCTCCAAATCATGGTATCTTCTTCCCATACAAGGGAATTGATTAGGTGAGCATTGAACTACCTGTTACATGCTTTCCTATCAAATTTCAAACCCATCAAAGACAAACCCATGAACATAATATAGGCAGGGAACGTAAGACACGGTAAGATATGTGTAAATTGCAATGCAATTATTTCGTAATGAATGTTGGCATTTGACCAATTTGAGCGGATGGATAATATAAAGAGAATCAAAAGGGTTGAGAACGTCAACTTTTTAAGTAAAGATTAACCTTTTGATAAAGTGAGGATCGCATAGTGTGATCTAAAGACCAACGGAATGCCGCTTGGTGCAATAATGAAAGCAACAGTACTGAATCAGTTTTACAAAGTCCTTATTAATGAACTCTACATTCAAAACCGTAGAGATGAAATGAAAATTCAGAGTGTAAGTTCTCTTTCGAAAACAACTTTTTGGAAATGGCGTTTGATTCAGGAAACCAAAATTCGTCTTCAGTTTATATATATTTAACATATATCAACACTGTTAACTTAATTCCCTGTTACCCTTACAGTGCTGGAACCAACTTGCTTATTCAAACGGGTTTGATTCTGGCCAGCCGCAAAATAAGTTGGCAGCTTATTAAGCAGATATGTAAGAGTTTGGAAAGCAGACACTAAAATCTATTCTTAAGAATTACCCAGTATTGTAAAGGGTAAACACCATTTGTAGAAGTTTTCATTTCTTTTCAGACTGGCTTCAAATTTGTTCTGAGCAAATGTTTTCCGGGGAAATTTTCTGTGCACAAAGATCTGCAATAAATAGATATACAACATATTCCGAAAAAAGAGGGACCCATCTTGCCGAGTATTTTCTTTTTATTGTTTCATTGGTCAATTGTTACACCATGTGACTCTTTGATTGACCAATTAGGGACCAGATTACTGCCTTGAGTCCAGGGTTGCATTTTACAATGACATAATACTGTATTTACTTAAGTCTGTGTACAATGTATATGGATATTTCCATAAACAAAAATACAGTATTGTCATGTGAGAAGTCATTCGAGGTTTATCTGAAAGTGTGAAATATGTCCTTATTCAAGTGAATCTGTATTTCTATTGGTTGAAAGTGAGAAAATTAAAAACAAATGTCATCTTTTGCTATTAGTTGAGATTTTTGTTGATATTGCTAATATCTACACTTTGTGCAGAGGGTATTGCACAAGTTCAATGTAATGTGCAGGATTGGCACACCATACTTTGTTTAGGTTAATTAATATTTCGGTTCATTTGCTTTATCTTATTATTATTACAAAATACAACACTAACTTTTATAAAAAAAAATAATGGTTTATTGTAACAGTTAGAAAAAGAACATAATGAAAGATGATGACATAAATGACATTCTATACAACATTATCGTAACATGCAAGAAATCAGGGTTCAACGATAATTCTTTAACAGGCAATCTTTTGTAGATCTAAGCAGATATGAAATTACTAATTAAAATATCTAAATCACAACACTTGGGCACGAAGTATTAAAATAAATTTCCATGTAGAAAATTCCATTGCAACTTCTTTTAATGAGCCATAATGTAACCTTTTGTTATAAATACTTATATATATCAAGTTGAAAATCATAAGTGATGCCTGCTTATGTTTTCAAATTATTTGAACCTCATATTAATTTTGAATTTTGCCACCTTGCTATTTTCAATCTGTTCACATATCACAATTGGAAGGTTTTTCACATGTTTACAAAGCTTTTCTAAAGAAGTCTGCTTCAATTAAAAATCTGTCTTCTGCAGGTGGGAAAGAGTTAGCAACTAGGCTATTAAAATCCCCTATCAATTAGAGCAGTCACTTTGTTTTCAGCTTGACCAGTCGCCATAACCCAACCCCAATATATGTGAGACATCAAATATCAATATGTGGGTTCAATACAAGAATATAGTAATTCCTCCACATGTTTGAAGGCTTTACTATTGTCTTGTATTGATCCCTAAAGTAAAAGCTATTAAAACAATGTCCATGTGTATATGTTTGTTGGAGAATTGAATAAAGTTTAAATGTTTAAAGACATTTTGAACATTAATTTTGAATGTATTTTGGGGTAATTTCCCATTTTGATGAATAAATAACACACTAACAATTTGGTATTTGGTTTATGACAGATTGAACATATTAGCATCCAATTCCTTAATCTAGTGTGTATGCTGAAGAAACCGTTTAAAAGTGATGTGGGTAAAAGAAGGAATTGCTAAAACAAACATTTTCTCACTTTCCAATAATATTTTCTTATATTCCAACAAATCATTCATCATTTTCACGCCCATTTCATCTGTCATCTAATTAACACATCTTTAATGACATGGGGGTCACATAGTAATTTATAATTGACCTTACGACAGTCTTTGATTGACAGCTGGAACTGACCAATCAGCGAACACTTCGGTTGCTATCCGCCATTTTCTCCGACACGCTGTGCGACTCCATCAATACATAGCACTATATTGTGCTGTGATTTTTCTTCGTCAATACTGCTTAAGATATTGTTTAAGTACTTATTTTAGAGAAATTATTTATAAGGAGAGACTTGTGGGTGAAGTAGAGTTTATCCCGTTTCCAAAATCTGTCACATATATTGTGAAATGACTGAGAACTACACGCAATTAGTAAATATATGGAAACAGTTAATTTATAAAACTATGTAAAGAATAGAAGTATGAACTATTATTTTCTTTCTTTATTTTCTTTCACATGTAAGTAAATTTTCATTTTTGTCTTTTATCTTCGTTTGAAAATGAAAAATTGTTGTTTTTAAAAAACGGAATTGACACTTAAAAACGAATGTAATTAGTTTCATTTGATAATGAATCAAATGTTACTAAAAATACAATATTAATCGATAATGATGTGAGAGGACATGGTTTCCAGTTGGATATATACAAATTCTTCAGATTGGATTTTAATTAATTGATTTTGTTTTTAAATTGACCCTAAGAGCACCTAAAACAATTAATTAACTGTCTTATATAGCCCATCAATCCACCTACCTGTAATGATCGATGTATTGTATCCAAATTTAAAAGCTATTAAAAACAAAACAAATCCATAGCTCCTTATTGCAACTTTATCCGAATACCTTTAAGAATCTAATGTTGCTGTAATATGTTGTAAAACACACTCTTGGTAGCCAGTGGTTGATTACAAAGACCGCCGATCGCCTAAACAATAAAGGGTTTGTGACTTGACCATAAAGTGCAATTGTGTCAGATTGATGTTAATTAGCGTCGAAACCCTTAATCCTTTTTAACAATCGAGGTTTGTTAACCCTTTACCAAACAATAACTACATTTGACAACTTTGTTACAGACAACTAGGGAAAATATTGTGGGAAAAGGAGAAATTGCTCTTAACGAGCAAGTTATCCTTTTCCAGCAATATGGTCTGCCCTATCAGAAAAGTATTAATTCATCATCTTCAATTCTTTAATCGTCTTTAAATGACGTCTGCAAACTCTTTGAATTTTGAACAATTGAAAATATTTCGTTTGGTAAAATGACCCTTAGTTCGTAATCAAGTAGCAAAACCGACAATCATCCATTGAGTATGATTATGTTCGAAAGTCTTGATTATTAACTTATTTGACAACAAAATAGTGATTGTACCTATCAGCAATTGTTTAACACCATAATCTCAACATGACCAACACTATTATACCATTTTCAACATGACACAATTGGTAGGTCTGCGTTTTGAATCATTCAGGATATACGCCGATTTAGTAAAATAAAAAATCTAAACTGTTTAAGAATCAAAATGAGATAATTTTGTTCGTAACCTGCAAATACTGCAAATTAACTGTTTTGAAGTAGTATGAAATACAGTCATTTTTGAAGGTCCGGTCAAACCAGTGCCGAAAGGACCAATGTCGTTCGGATCCGAGTCTGATCGGACTTTGGACGGATCCTGTTTGGTGCCGATCGGACCCAACACTGCTGGGGTAACTCACTCCCCCAACGCCATAGAGATATATAATAGAGCTGTTATAAATGTCTCTGCTAACGCTCAAAATATACCATCTTCTTTACAAATTGTCATGCTATGTACATATTATCCAGCAATAAAGGCAGGTGCTTATTTTGTATGAATATTTCCGATTTCAAATAAGAATATCCGAAATCATGGGCAATGTCAAACAGGGATCCTAGTTTGTGCATTGACGCTATTTCACTCAGAATGTCGGAGAAAATTAGAGTGACCTCCCTATTTACGGTGGGCGTGGTTAACTGCTCTGTGTCGTAAGGTCAATTGAATTGATCAACTCAGAGTTGTTCAAGAAACTTGTCGTTCCTCATTTCTCTTATGAAGGCAAACGATTTTATTCTTTTAATGTACAAGTGACACTTCAGAGCATTATAGTACGTTTCTTGGATGACTTACCAGTACTGGGCAAGGAAATGTGTGTTTCCCAAGGATATTCCACAGTGAAATAGACGGCCCCCATAACCCGGATTGACCGGTCTCTAGTCCAGACCCTATCCATTACACCACACCAGATCCCTGTGTATTTCAAATTCCATAATAGAGTAAACCTTTCTCGAAAAACTTGCTAAAGTCTAGCTCTGATTCATTGTTGTGTGGAGAGTATATTACTTGACACTCATCTATTATCTAAGCTGATTCACAGATATAGGAACAGAGGAACTTAAGTCCAAGAAGAAAGGGCCCTCTTCCCCTGGTCTGTAGGTACACGGGGTGATGTTATAAACTCCGCCGGAAATACGGTCTAGCTGAAGCATGGTGTAGCCCCGTCTATAAATAGAATTTCAAAATGAAGAAATATGACTAACCTAAAGTAAGAAGCTCTCAATTTAAAAGAACTATCAGATGCCATAAAAGGCTTGCAAATATCAATATAATTTTTTTCACATTTTTTTTCTAATCATTCTTGTATTACTTTTGGTCTCAAGATCTTAACCTACTATTGAACTTCTAAAACAAATATAAATTGTTTGTTATGTCACTATTCCCCACGTTTTTTTCTCACTTTGTTTTTGATCTTGAAATTTCTGTGATTTTCATTCTCATATTCATTTAGTTCCAGCTTTGGGATAATTTTTCCCCAAAATCAATTTTCATCTAAGCAAATGTTACTTTTCCTTAATTGCTTTTTCTCATCTAGGTTTGATCTCAAACTAAATGTTACTTTTTCTTAATAACAATTCAATAGGTCTCAGGAAACCTTGAAACTAAATATGTTAATTTGAAAGGAGTGAGAAGAAATACATGTACCTAAAATCTCCAGAACTTGTTTTCATTTGTCCACCTGCGTTAACACTAACTGCTGTGGCATCTATACCAACACTGTACTCCCTGTAAAATAAATATGACATTTATATATCCCCATATATACTCACTCTGACAACCCAGTTCATATAATTGTTTATACAGGTTTCAACGCTATGTTAAAGATTATTGAGTTATATAACAGCTTTCCTGGGTTTACCAGTACTGTTCTAGTGCATTAAAGTAAACTCACAAAGAAAAAGAGGCACTAGTTGGTTCGAACCCGGGATCCCTGCATTCTAAGACTGCCACCTTTACCACTGGCTCCCACAAGACTTACCTTACTTACTTAACGAATGATACAATCCAATTGCTCAAAATCATTTAGTAACTGGTCTTAATTGAAAGCACATGTTTTGTAATTGTCTTTGATGCTGAGATACTTCATAATAAAGTAAAATTGGCACTCCTGATATCTCATTATAATTTTAATTGAAAGCATTGCCAGACAATTATCAGACATTATAAAGAATTATGTTTGACTTGATATATAGGGTTGTTTTTGGGTGTCCCAGAATTTAAGGGACGCAAGACATTTGAGATAGGAATATTAAGAGAGTACTCATTTTGGTCCAAACAACTCTATGAGAAGATAATTGTCTCTATTTGTACTGTCTATTTTGACTTGAGTATAGGGCTATGCTTATACACACGCGAGTAATTGAAGGGATGAAAAAAACCTTTGTGATATGAATCTTTAGAGAGAACTTACTTTGGTCGTAACAATTCTATGTTGAAGATAGTTGTCTGTATTTGTATTGTCTATTTTGACCGGATATATCAAGGGTTCAGCGCAATACTATAGTAAGTGCTTCATGTTTATGAAGCACTTAATATAGTCTTGCACTGAACCCTCGATATGGGGTTGTTTTCATTCTAAAACAGTAATAAAAGGGACCAAAAACATGAGATATGAACCTTTGGAGAGAACTTACTTTGGTCCAAACAACTCTATGAGAAGACAATTGTCTGTATTTGCATTGTCTATTTTGACCTGATATATGGGGTTGTTTTTATGGGTGTCTCTGTAGTTGCCACACCCTCCAGCGGTCACCCCCTTCCATTGGCCCGTAATCTACAACATAGCAATATAAAGATGAAGATGGGTATCTTATCTATATATTTGATTTGTATGGTGTTTCACACCGTAACCACAATTTTTCAATCATGTAATTAATTTCTTGGATAAACCAGTACTATGCTAGGGGCTCTGAAATGACTTGCCAAAGGTCACTCCCACAAAACTAGAGGTGTTGGTTAGGCTCAAATCCAGAACCCCCTAGTTCTAGGTCTGCCACCAAAACCACTGGGTCACGAAGGACCCCCATATATTTGAATTTTATGAGTTTGTTCAATTATGCTTTATCTTTACATCACATTTTCACATCAATGGTAATTCAGTTGTTATGGCTGAGTAATCAATAGATGAAGACATATAACAAATGAAATACAATTGGAATGAAACAACAACACCAAATCATTATCTAAATCAACACCTACCCGTTTTTCATATTGCTTTTTATAGGGGTCAACAATTTTCGTCAAAGAGAAATCACATGTTGCGTAAACCCTGAGTGTATAATTTATGGTATTGTTCTTCTCATACTGCGACACGACAAGTGTGTATGATGTGCTCTTCTTGTTCTCCACCAATTTGACAAGGTAATGTGGACTGTTGATCCTCACCCCATCTTTGTATGGGGGAGGGTCATCTAAAATGAAAGGGAATATAAAAGGTGCTTGTTCACATGTGAGACAATTTGCGAGTCAAAAAAAAAATTGTTTAAACAATGCATTTATTGTGAGAGAGCAGGCAGTGTTTATTGAAGTAATGGTCAGAAAATGCCGTGATGCATCAAAAGATGCACTGGATGCTGAGTTTTAACTACTGTTCCATACCTTAAATGGACTATCACACAGATTGGGATTTCAATCTTTTTAATTAAATTGTCTTCTTCTGGTGAAATGATAATAAAGATTTCTTAAGCAACATAAGACTAGCTAATTGACAGCTTTCCAACCCAGTTCATACCTGTGAAGAAAAGATTAAGAATATTTATATTGCAGATATTGCAAACCTTTTGAAACCTTATTTGTTTTAAACAATGATCAAAACTTAATGTGGTATTTTTATAAACCAACGCAATGTGGGTTTTCAGAAAATTTTAACAGGTCTTGTCATGTGATGAGAGCAAGGTGAGTAAGAACTCCTCGTTTATTTAAAAACTGACTTTCCCTTTGAAGCACTGTCAATTGTGACAGCACATTTCACATTGTATAACATGAGATTTCGGGCATTTAAAGTAAAGGAATTGAAAATGGTCTTTGGTTAAATTACAATGATTGTTGATATCAATTTTCTAAGGTTTATTACTTCCAGAGCACAAATTACTGAGTTAGTCTGTTTAACTTTTGAAAGTAAAATATAAAACAAATCCACCAAAATTGGAATTATTGAGACAGAATATCGTATGAATCAACAAAAGGCTTGATGATATGGAAAAGAGAGAATCAATCAGACCTACATGGATAAAAGATCTGTTTCCCACCAGTATCATACACAAGTAAGGCTATAAACTCTTTGTTGTCAGCAAAATCAGCCTAAAAGCAATAAAATAAATAAAAAGAAAGTGACATAATAATCAGTGAAATTATAATATGACGTTAGAAGAAAGTGCCAATGCTTAATACAAAAACAGCAAATTCAAATTATAGAAAATCATTAAAAATTCCAATTCTATAATTTACTTGTTTATCTTTTTTTTACTTTCTGTAAACTATCAAAACAAGGCCGTTTCCAGCTTCTATTGTCTCAAGAAAATGATGAAATGAAAGTAAACAACTATTTCTTTTTAAAAGACAGACTTGGAGCACCTTTGAAGCAAGATGTTCAAAATCAATATGAAACAATAAGGAGTTCATTATGGTCACAATTTCACTCTTATGATATTAATCATTTGAATGCTTGGTAATTTCTTTAAATAGATTTTTGTGTCGTCTGCTATCCAAAATCATAAATGTCTCCTTAATTTTAATGAGGAAAGATACTCAGAGTAGCAAACAGGTTAGATCACAGGCCAGTCACCAATAACTTGGCAGCTGGCCTGGATCTAACCTGTTTGTATACGCATGAAGTTGGTTCCAGGGGCCCGTTTTACTAAACAACTTACGGAAAATGTTTGCGTAAGTCATAATTGATAAACATGGATAGTATCTTCAATGAAAGTACAATGTTGCAATGTGGCACTTCATTGGAAGCGTCTCGGAGAGACGATTCCAATGATGTGTCACTTTGCAATATTGCTTCGTCCAATATTGAAATAAGAGGAATTGTTGTTTTAGACTTACGCAAATCTTAAGCGTAAACTGTTTAGTAAAACGGTACCCAGCACTTTAAGGCTTAAGCATGATGAACTCTTTCATGTACAATTCACAAATTTTAAAAATTGACAGACATCTCATCTGCAGCAGTTGGTTCAGAAAAGGAAATACGTGTAGTTTTGTCACCTTATCTGTAATATGGCGAGTGAGAAGGCACCATACTGCCGAGGGATGGTTGGACTTTATGTCTAGTCTGTACTGCGGATTCTCACTAATGTTGTATCTGTCCTTCCTTGGACCTTCTTTAGCATACCAGGAACTGTAAGAAAACAGAAACCATACAATCAAACTTGAGGCAACTTCATAATGCTAAATAGTCTTTTCATAAATGTTGCTGGCTTCTTTGCAGACTGATCATGTTTTGAATATGTAGGTTGAGTTTTCATGGAGTCACCATCGCTTTTAGTGTCTTGTTTGAGCGTCTTTTGCCTGGATACTTAACTAGTTATCGCACTGACTTGTGGGTTAGGCCCGGAAATTTTCACCTCGCCTATCGGGGATTCGAACCCAGGACCCTGGGTACAAGAACTCGACACTCTACCCCTGCACAAATGTCGCCCATAATATAATTTTTTTCCAAACCATATTGGGTTTGCAACATTAAGAAACATAAGGAAAACTGTTAACAATACTCAAGTTTTTCATTGCAAGAACATTAAAACGTATTTAAATGAAGTAAGGTATCAAGTGAGCATAATGAAAATGTAAATAAAAACCAATGTGGATTTTTCAATGAATAACTCAAGCAAAACTTTCAAAAACAAATAACTTATTCACAAAGCCGCCACTTTATCTTTTCTATTTTAAGAATATAATATTATTTAATCACAAAATTGACTGAAACTATTGTGACTAATGTTATCCTTCAGTTACACTATTACATCAATGTTGTCTTCGGCAAAGGCATTTTAAACTGTCTTGATCCAGTAAAAAGCACTGGTTGTTTTCATGGATGAATTGAGGGTTCAATGCAATATTTTAGTAAGTCTTTCACAAGCATGAAGAAAACATATTATCATAGTGCACTTAATCCTCAGCATTATAAAACATAATTATTGGTTACATATTTACACAACACAACTCACTCATGTATGCATGTAGTAAACTTGAATAGATCTGGGTTCCAATTGATGTAAATGACGTCATAAAAATTGAGCAAGGACTCATAGTCTATCCAGAACACACCTGTAACAAACAAAACAAATAGAGTTAACCCTTTCCATCCTGCAGGACTGTGTTAATGATCCAAATTAAACAGCAGACGTCAATGTACAAGAATGAATCATGACAACTTTACTGTTACTCTCGGTAAAACCCACTGGGGCAAATGGATAGCATATTGAAAGGGTTTTTTTCAAGCTAAAGTCCATCAAAAAAAGACCTTTTAAAAAACTATTCTAAATAAAAGATAAGCGTTACAACTTTGACGGTGTTATATGATCCAAATTAAACAGCAGACATAAATGCTCAAGAATGAATCTTTACCATTCCTCTGTTACTCTAGGTAGGAACCCCTGTGACAAATGGATGAAATCGCTCATTTTTAGACATTCATCCCTTTGTAACAGTGGATTCTTGAAGCTAGTATACTGAAAGTGATTGATATAAGCTTTTAAAAAAATCTATCCAAAACGGAATGCATAAAAGCTATTTTGAAAAAGAAAGCTGTTGCAACTTGGAGACCAAGTGATCAATACCTTTTTATCATAAATTACAAAGAATACCTTTTAAAGGGTTCTATTCGTTGCAAATATCCCTGTCCTGAATTAAACCATGGGAAATCTCCTGGCTGACAGGAACATGGTTGATATTGTGATGATTGATTGAGCACTAGGAACCTCAGCGACTGTACAGAGCTAATAATCTAAAGGCTCCACTCCACTTAGGGTTCAACTACTGTCACTGATAGAATTTGACCTTCATGTTTGTTTTATCAAACTTTAGGTCACATAAACAGTATTTCAATTATGTTGGATTGCCCTCCACATAATCTATGAAGAAAGACTCCATGCCTCATTGCCCACAAAGGCTGGTAAAGATAGGTAGAACCATTGGCATCCCATTTCCAAACTATGACGACATTTAGCCACTTGGTTGCAGACGACTCTGGAAACATTGTGGGAAAAGGAGAAATTGCTCGCTAAGAGCAATTTCTCCCTTTCCCACAAGGTTTTCTGCTCTATCTGAAGAACATTTTCAATTTCATCACATTTTGAAATCGCGTCTGCCAACTCTTTTAATATGCGACAGTCGAAAATTTGTTGTTTGGGAAAGGGTTAAGCCAGCAAGAACACTCCCTCTTATGAAAAACCTAATCTACATCTAATGTGACTTCAACCCACATGAAGAGGAACTTGAATTAATTTAATCAGGACACACAATTTTTTATTTCTTTTTTTGTTAGTGCTCTACTCTCTGTTTTAGGAAGATTTAAAATTCTGCCTTACCATTATCATAGGTTTGAGCACTTTTGGGGTCATAATTCAGGGCTTTCTGCATATCTGGAGTCCAGCTGGCTGCATCGTTCTCACTAAATCTTCCCTTCCAGCGTAAATGGTTCCATGGATTCTTCAACATGAACAGCTTTCTTCCCTGCAAAGAGCAAAGAATTGAGCTTTCAGTAAAATACCTTCTTCCTATGCTGGTTTCTATTCTAAACACTTCATTGTGGGTACTCATTTAAATCATTTTTCAGAGATGGTTTTAGCTTAGCTTAGCTTAGAGTCATTACCCAACACAGGTCCCATATGGGTCCTCTTCGTCGGGGCCGTTCCAACATTTTTCAGTTCTGAAACGGCTTTCCTGGATACACAAGTACTAGGCTAGGGCTCTGAAGTGACTTGCCAAAGGCCACTCCCACGAAACTAAATGGCCTCGGTGGGGCTCGAACCCGGGACCCCAGTGTTCTGAGTCCACCGTTGAGCCACGCAGGACCTTTTTTTAACAAGTGACCTTTAATTTTTTAAATGATGTTTGCATAAGATTCTGATACATATAATTATCTAGACCTCTTGGTATACCGATACATACAATCTGAATGTAATGAAAATCATTGTGTTAACAAAAGCTTTTATATTTTGAAATATTTGGCTCATAAATGATGGAAAACTTCCAAGTATTCTACAGTCCTTTAAAGTCAAGCAAAGCTCAAATAAAAACCTCAGATCTTTTGAAAGTCACCTGGAGACTTTTTCTTATGTTGATTTTAATCAATTAATTCAATCTTAATTAATGGATCTTTCTATCTTGCATGAGCATTTGAATGAATATATACAAAATAAGGTGTCTATTTTAATTTATTACCAAATTATACGGCAAGTAATGAACTTGTTTGTTTCCTAAATAGTCTGCACAAATATTTACATCTCTTATGTATGACATTCTAGTCCATTCCTAAACTAAACTAGGGTCTGTCATTTCATATCAACTATTTTCTAATGTTGATGTATCAATTTGGATCAGATTCATATTTCTGAAAGTTGATGCTTTCAATTTAAATCAGTTAAAAGATTTCAGGTAAAATAATAATTGAGTAAACTTCTAGGCTGGTTGGTACCTACCTTCACTTCTTTTATGTCCAACATAGCATAGGCATGTGTGGGAACCAGCCCTGCCCTATCAGCATCCATCTCAGGGATATCTCCTGTTGCCACGGTTACCAAACAATGACCCTTGTGGAATCGCTCATGAATTCGCTGGAATTCTTTCTCTTTATCAAACTTGTCGTAAACCATTCCCGTCTCACCGATGGCTACTCGCTCAGGGATCCAACCAGTGAGTGCATGAAGGTCAATGTTCTAAAAATAGAAAAATATATGTATCATCATTATTCATTTTGTCATGGTTGTTCTTTCATTCTAATTAGTCAAACAAAATATGTAAAACACATTTTTTGTTTTTGTTATATTTCACTCAAAATGTTACTTTGAATTCTAAATCAAATCATACATTTAATGTTATCATTGCAAAATAATGGCACAGCGCTAAACCCCACATAAACAAACAAATAAACAAACAAACAAACACAGTCTGAATGGAAGATGAGGTTACGGTAGAATACCCATAATTCTCCATTTTCAAATTAATTCTTTGGTCTAATTACATGTACTTTGGCTGTTTTTGGTATTCATCAGGTGCGAGTAAGAACAATTCAGTTTAATGCAAACAGTTTCTGCCCATACCAATGTATACTGATAATGAATAAAGCCGAAGAAAAAGAATTCAATAAAAGCGCTGAAGGACTATGATGCGTTTAAAGCAAGATAATTGAGGATACATTTGAAAATGTCTTTGGGCAACATCTCCAGGAAAACAGCTGCTCCTTTTACCACCGTTACTATAATTATTATTTGTGTGAACAGAGATTAAAGAATAGTCTATTTTTCGAACATCTGGACAGTTTACGATTTCTCATGAGGCAACCGTTATAATAATATAAAGCAAAACAAAGCGAGTAAATCCGGACTACCTTCCTAGTTCCAAGAAGGTATTAGTCCGCACAGTGAAGGCGGATGTTTAATGAGTAATTGGGGTCAGACTGCTGTTTGTGTATAGATAAAGTACCGTCCCTCAATAAGTGGTATGTAAATTCAATGGACTCAGGTGCTGACGCACCCTTAGTCCAAAAATGTGGATTATGGGGATTATACATGAAACTATGTGCTTAAAAAACATCATTTGAGATAAAGGGAAGCTGTAGAGATAGAGAATAGATAGTTGGTGTCGTGAATCGGAAAGGTTATTGGGCAAGGCTTAGGAATATTATCCGGTGAGCCGAAGGCGAAACGGATAATAATCCGAAGCCGAGCTTGATAACATTTCCTATTCAAAGACACCAACTATCTATTCTATTTATCCTGTTACCTTTTTGTCTTCTTTAAAAGAAAAAAGATGAAAATAAAACACGAGAAAAAAAGGACAAAAATAAGTAGAGAATGATGAAACATGACGTCATGTCGTTCTTATGACGTCATGATTCGTCACGTGCATGTGATATAATTATGGCTAGTGCCGGATATTTCAAATGTTATACGGCACCTAGTTATTGGTCCCAAAATGGCACTAGTGACAGGATAAATCTCTTACTGAATTTGATCCAGGGAAGTCATATCCTCCCATAACCTTCATGTAGCTCTTCTCCAGTAGAGAGACCCACAGTTCATTCTTATTGTTGGAGTAGGAACATAGCAGCTCTCCATGCTGACTCATAGGTAAAAAGTCATCAACAATTATCTGTGGAAAAACGTAAATGAACTTGGAATTATCCCTTTACCAAATGCAAAATTTTTGACTGCACCAAATTGAAAGAGTTTGCAGATGACATTTCAAAATGTGACGAAATTGAAAAATGATCTTCTGATGGGGCAGAACACATTGTGGGAAAAGAAGAAATTTCTCGTTAAGAGCAACTACCCCTTTTCCCACAATGTTTTCCAGAGTTGTCTGCAACAAACTGGTCAAATGTGATTATTGTTTGGTAATGGGTTATAGTAATCAGTAATGTGAATGTTTATTAAATCTCAATTGAAAGCGTAAGAAGCAATTATTGCAAATTAAGAAATAGCTGTAAATAATGATCTTAAGTTCGAACCAGTTCTGTAATTTGTGAAAATGCCGCAAGAACTTCCTGACAGATGGGATGGAAATAAATATGGTAGAAAGATTAGAAGTCTTTTTTTTAAGAAATTCTTCCCTTTCTTTACTTATAACAAAAGTTTTTACAGCAGTCATATCAAACTGAGGAATTGTGAAATGGATGACACAATTTATTGAAAGTGCTCATATAATCTTTAGTCTTTTCTTTTCAATCTAAACGTTCTTTTATGCATCTGTTGCAGGAGGTATAAGAAAATAATGAAAATCAGAGAAATCTCCTTGTGTCATAATACAATGTTTTGTTTGTTCAATTTTCATAAATGAGCAGTTATCCTTGTTTTACCATTACCTGCAGTCTGTTGTTGCTTTGTTTCAATTTGGACTAGACATATAATTCTATTTGAAGGATGTTTAATACTCTAAGAGAGGTCTTACCTTTCTTAACACTCCATTTAAATTGAGTTTTATCATGTACTTTCCACATGGATTATACACAGGGTCTCCATTTTTGTTCTGTGGGTAAATGATGCTGTAACCAAGATAATTTTAATGATTAGTTATAACAAACAATTTTTAACTAAGTGTCCCCAATTGGTCTTGGGTATCATCTCATGTAACTGCCTAGTCAACAGTTTTCTAGCTACATTGCAACAATCACGGGATTCCCCAGCACACCTTGTATCTTAGGGCTCTAATATGTCTAATCAATTGACACTCCCACAAAACCTGAAGCTATGGCGTTTCTCTGACATAGAATCCACAAGTTAAAAGTTCACAACCTTAGCCTTTGAGCCATGCAGGTATCACCTCATCTAATTTACAATTTTTCAAAGCTGCATCATTTAGTCTTTGACACAAAAAAATGTCCTTATTGTATCATATTTGGCCATTTTTAAGAGCAAATATCTGTTAAGTTCATGGACCTTCAAGCATATTTTTGGACATGGTCACTTGGTTGTGATGCCATATTCCAGTTTTCTATTTTGCCACAGTGTTTCTTTTAAAGACAATTTGCAGAAAAAGCATAGAAATAGTTGCACACAGATCAGCAGTCAATACTTCACATTTGTATGTAGGATGGTAATTATGGTCATTCATCGAAAACTATCTTTTATTGTGATTCAGCCATATTATCATAAGTTATCGATTGAATTTCATTACCTATAAACATAGTCATTACTTTTACTTTCTATGAACCAACTTGACTAGTGTTTAGACAAATGAGGTTCAAATGGCCCATTTAGTGCTTGCAAAGGTTGCATACAAACAACACTTCTTAGGTAGTCTGGAATTTTCACCACACCGCTAACTGGAATCAAATCCTTGACCCTCTCGAGCAGATTAAAGTGGAGAACATTGGTCCAAAGGTAGAGCATCAGCCTCTAGACACAAGAGGGTCATGGATCCCTTAAGATGCTGATTAAGCCTTACAACCTTTCATTAACCAACATTAGGTGCAACTACTGGTTATTAACTAGGAAGCTGAATGGAGTGTGATTAATCTAAGTTGTAAGCATCTGTCTCACAATCCATGTAAAATAAATAAGTTTAACCCATCACCAAACAATGACGACATTTGATCAGTTTGTTGAAGACGACTCTAGAAAATTTGTAGGAAAAGGAGAAATCGCTCGTTAAGACTAGACCCACAATGTTTCCTGCCCTATCGGAATATCATTTTTCAATTTCATCACATTTTGAAATGTCTTCTGCAAACTCATTCAATTTGGGACAGTCGAGAATTTGGCGTCTGGTCAAGGGTTAAACTAAAACAGGTTTAAGGGTAAAAGTTTACCTTGTAATGAGCTTTTTCTGGAAGCGACGCTCGTATTGAGCACTGATAGCTAGGGAGGCAACAAAGCTGCAGTCTGACACCACTGTCTGAAATAAAAATGTAATGGATTGACATTTCATGTCATCTCATAACTTACCTTAACTTGTATTTTTTGTTTTACATCAATTGTGTAGGAAGCTTGAAGCTTGTTTAATTCCCTCTCGATGACTGCTTCCTGGATACTAAACCAGTACTTTTGCGGATTTGTGGGTTAGTCCGGGCAATTTTCACTAGGCCTAACGGAGATCAAACCTGGGATTCTCGGTACAAGAAGCTGATGCTCTACCTCTGCACCACTGTCACCCTCATCTTCAACAATAGGTATGTTCTATCTATATTTAGATGGCCAATGCAGCTTTCCAGGCTCCTGGTATTTTTCTCATCAGTGCTGTAGAGCATCATTTAAAAAATAACCCTCATTTCCTTGGCCAAAAGAATAAAAATTGATTAATGATGTGAGATGAAACAATCATGTCTTAATAATGAGGCAAAAAGAATTTTGGAAAGTAAGGTCTCATAGCTGCGATCCTTGTCTGAAATGATGAAGAACAAATAGCTTCCTTTTTTACGAACAAATTGTTTATCTCCCTATGTTGAACATTAAAATCATCCTTTCTTAATTGATAATAACAATTGTTTTCTTGTCTAAAATTGAAAGTGTCATTAGTTCAAAAGTTTATTCTTCACTTTCAAGTATGTCATCGCCTAAAATCGAGAAAAGTCATCTCAACCATTTGAAACTTGTGATCAAAATAAAATATTAATTATTATTATTATATATCAAAGAATAAGTATCATTTGAAAAGGAGAATATGTTTAGTGATTCTATGTGACCATTAAAGCAGGCTGGGTTTTTGAGGCTCTCCTAGTGTCTGATCGGTGAATGAGATCCAAACCTGTCGTATACTGAAGCTGGACACAGCATAGATCATCTGTGGACTGTCACAGAAGTCCTCGGGCCTCACCCAGCGGGCAAATCTCTGCTTTTGTTTAGGGGACAGGGCAAGCTTTCCATCTTTATCACTGAAACATAGAAACAAAAAGCGTCTTCATGGTGTATATGCAGGGGTGTAAGGGTGTAGCCAGCAATATGCATCTATGCATGTGTACAATATCAATTATAAAAGTGAGAAAAAAAAACGATATTATGCATCTCTGAATAAACACAAAATCTCACCATTTTCTCTTTTACTTAAAAAAAGTAAACCTCTCCTGCAGCCTCCCCTGTTGGTGCGTAACATTAATTTAAGGCTGGCTACGTCCATGGTATGCATCGAAATAGGAAGCCTTCAATACAAGTTATAAGTTGAGTTACCTCCGAGTTCAACACCAATTAGATATTTCTATGACCTTGAGTATATTGAAGGTATGTGTGGAATGTTGTAAATTATTTTTTTCAACTATAAATAGTTACAGATAAATCTGTAAATAATGTTAAGCCCATTATAGACATATTGTTGTATAGATTAATTGTTAAATGGCTTATATAAGATTTGTCTGCTTTTTGACTTTTTTTCAATCAAGACACTTAGATCATACACAATTTTCATTTATCTGTATTCTTACTTTTATGGCTGTAAAAGAAACAATCAGCCTATTACGAGTGATTCCCCATTTAGTAACCATGATATTTTCTTATTGTTTGAAATTATTGCGTTTTGTCAATTCACATTGTGACCAGTCATATAATCGCTTACAAGGAAATCATTTTATTATCAATTTGAACAATATCTTAGGATACATACCTGAATTGCATTGGAAATGCAAATCTTTCTTTCATGTCCACAGATAAAAAGGGCACATATGTACGCCCATTTATATCTGAAGTTTTTCTGAAAAGAGATAAATTAAAAGGTACTTTATATCATATATCTGATTCACTTTGTACATAATCTTGAACTTAAGATAAAAACAAACCAATCAAACTTCACTATTCTACTTCTTGTCTGCTCTTAATTTTAGCAAGGAAAATTGTAATAATTGCATTTAAAGTGTTTGTCACAATTAACTAGTTTGAAAATCTTGCCTTCATAAACTATTAACTTGAACAAAAGATTATTACCAGTCAAGAATGCCCACAGCAGTTCCAGAACTACTAGGGTTAATAATAATTACAATTAACCTACCTAAGGACTGCAATTTCTTCTTTACTATAACCTCCAGGTCCCACATTGTGTACAGTTCCTCCAACTCCCGATGCCTTTTGGGCACGCCCCCTTGTAACCCCTGACGACCTGGGTTGCTGGTCCCCCTCATCATCACTGTCTGCAAATGCACCAAACCCGAGTGGGGGAACCACCTTCCCTGATTCTGTAACCGGTTTGTTTGTGGAAGTGGCTGGACTGTTGGGAGTCTGTGGGGAAATCACTTTCTTAAGAGCTTCTGCCCTGTGGTGTGAAAAATGAAACATAAAAGCTTTAGTTTTAATTTATTTGAATGTATCTCCTGGGACTTGTTCCAAAATAACCGGTTTGTGAGACGTGAGCTAATCAAATTTAATGGTTACAGACTTATATCCTCTCGGCGCTTGGTACAATTAGTGAAGTGTCTTATAAGCCAAAACTGACTGGCCTTTCAATAGGGGTGACACTATAATAAAACAACCTTTACCTATTATTCTATATAATTTATATCATATCGATTGTGACAGAAGCTTCAAGCTTATTAAATTCACTCTTGATGATTGCTTCATGGATACAAAACCAGTACTTGTGTAGATAGATTTGAGGGCTGGATACAGGCAATTTTCACATCGCCTAATGGGTATTGAACATGGGACATAGGACCTTTGGTACAAGAGGCCAACACCCTACCACTGCACCACTGTCACCCAATATAAAAGCTTTGGTGGAAAATGGTGCAAGAAGACAGATTAATCTAATAGCTGCAAGAATATTTCAGAATTTACAAAATTGAAGGTAACAAATCCAATTATTTTAAAGTATGTCAAATACCATATTCATTTTGAAATGCAGTAGAAGCTTGTGTAGAAAGACATCCTCCTTGCTGACTTAGTTCTGACCAGTTTGACCAAGTTCTTAAACTTCTTATGTCAGTAAAGTTGGAACCTTCCACCTCTCTTTCAGAGATGGGTCTCAAAATCATTGTGAAATACTGCCGATTCGATGTTAAAACCAAATAATGCTATAAATACTTGAATCCTTCTTCTACATAAAACAGAGTGTTCTATTATGTTGTGAATTCCTAATATATATGATGAAGGATTATTGCTTGTACTCAGGGCTCATATACTCATACCCAGGGATCAGGAAATCTCGGAATCCCAAGCGGTCAGAGAATCGGCCGTAAACCCTTCGTACATCTTCACCCCCCAACCCCTTTTATTTGGGTTAGCATTAAGTATAAACTTAATGTTTCTGTATTCTTAGTTCCAATAATCATATTAAAATTGTCCATTCAAAATGAAAGGTAAACAGGATCTACTTGGCGTGGGAAGCAAGTTTTCAATAACATCACATTTTACACATTAAAACTCTTTGATGTCTCGCAATCTAAAAAGTAACTTTACACTTGGACCTAATCATGTAATGTGCTTTTTTTCACGAAAAAAGGGTGTCATGTGTACTTCTCAATGAAGTTTGCCTGTCTGTTTACATTTAACCCCCACTAATATGCGCCTCAGACATTGTTTGACACGGGGATAACAATTAACAGATTAATAAAGTGATTCTGGAGGTATTGTTAGGTGTGTAGAGTGTCATATCCGTCTATTATCCGGACCAATTTTTTCATCAAATCTCAACTTGTAACTGGTCCAGTACAACAAATATTGGTCCAAAACCGACAAAATCAGCATTTTCCTGATCCCTGCTCATTCCTGACCCTTTCCTTCAAATATGAATTTTTATCATATAAAAACTGAAAGCAACAGCAGACAAAAAATAACTGAGAAGGAAAAAACATTTGGGCCGCGTCACGCGAAAAGGGGCACTCGGACATATAAAAAAAGCGCTGACTCAGCTCTATCTAAGCGCTATTATTCCAGCATCTAGTCACGAAAGTTATCATTTGTATTTATCTAAAGGTATAACTGGATGTCCTCTAAGATGGCAAACAGTGTAGCCCCAGACCAGCCGCCACGTCACTATGTCACCGTTTGCTATGTCCGAGTGCCCCTTTTCGCGTGACGTGGCCCATTTCCTTTGACTAAACACCATTGTCACACAAGGAGAAAATGTTCATTATGAACAAATTCTCATGTTTTCACAGAAATTTGTTAAGATTGCTGTTGAAGGCACATCGAAGGGAGTCATGAGGAAAAAGGGTGTTACTTTTTTATGTTCAATCCTTAAAATATCTAGAATTACAAATTGAAATAAATTGATATCATTATTACCAAGATCTGTTAAAGTAAGAGCTTTTAATAAGGTAAGGAAGGTAAACAAGGATGTACCTGTCTAATGCCTGCCTGGCCAGTTTTTCCACTTTTTCTATCAGAGATTTGTCACTTGTAGCTGCTCTCTGTAAAAGTAAGAAACACTGAGTGATATGAACTAAATCATAAACTTGTTTGCAAATTTGTTGTGCAGAAGTTGTTTCATCTCTAACAGTCTAATTGTGAAAAACTGGAAAAAAAATTATAAACGGAGCAACATTAGTTTAACATACTACAGAATAAGTGCCATTTTTCTTAAGAATTATAGAATAACAATTACTGTAAAGTGTTGATAAATATTTTATTTAGTCAATTAAGGAAAATCCTTATCAAAAAGCCATTAAGACCTATGCTCATCATCTATGATAATCACAGGTAAACAAGAACAACTTTGTCTTTTTCCTACAGATGTTACAGCTTTAATTCAAGAACATAGACTTTTTAACGAAAGTAACACATTTTTTTGTTAAAAAACACTCTTTTCCTAGTTTCTGACGGTTTTGAATCATGACATAAGAGAAGCACCGCCTTTTTTTTTAAATATAACTTTGCATCACTGTACTAACAATCTTAAGGCACAAGTCCACAGACTCTGTATATAGCTTCACTGCCTCCTTCTGATTCTTTTGTTCATCCTCTTCAAAGGCCTGCATTATGAGGAACCTGGCACGTTCCATATCAAGCTGAAATATTAACTTGTTTATTAAACCATCTAGGTACTGATTTACTAAAATATAAACGTTTTGGGTAAGTCAAAATTGATAGACATGGATAGTGCTTTTAAAGAAAACACAATATTGCCATGTGACATGTCATTGGAAGCATCTTGGAGAGACAATTCCATTGATACGTTACATTTCAATATTGCTTAGCCCAATATTTAATTATTAGGAAATGCTCTTTTGAATTTACAATCAAACCCCTGCTGAACTGCCATAACAGCTGGTTCATGCTTGGTAAAATGATTTACATTCTATTATTCCATACTTATGCATCTACTTTGGTTCATTCTAATTCAACTATTTACCTTGAACATATTTGTTTCAACATGCTTGCGGTTCACTTTAGAAATAGTAAGGAGCAGAACGAGAAAATTGTTTGTTATGCATTACTATAGCTAATCCTAGTTTATGTATAATTCTTTATCGAAATTCATTTTTGATGCTTTTTAATAATTGTTTTTTGAATTTTAAACCAGTCTTTGAAACTGATGTGAGTTGATTAACTGTTAGTGAAATACAGGGTTCACGCTGGCCTTCGCAAATGGCGCCATTGGCGACAAAATCAAGAAATTGGCGCAAGAAAAACAAATTTGGCGCAAGCGCCTGGCGCCGACTTTTTTCCGCGAGAATTTGATGTTTGTTTACCGCATGGTTGCCGATCTCGAGTCAACATCGATTTGTTTTTACTGTAGAGCCGAGAACCATGTATCGATGGTTCCCGTAATCGCAGTACTTTGAATTAGAACTCGGGAACCAGCTTGTTTATCAAATGCGATTTCCGATACGGGATAATCCTGTTTTCACACTTGTTCAGTTCATTATCTGTTGATTGTCAAGTTTGTTGAAGGTGACACTTTCTTGTGTACACCATTTAGTCATTCGCCAGCCTTTACAACTTCAATTATATGGAAATTATGACTTTGATTACTTTAATTGCTTTTCAATCAAAATGTTTGCCCTCGCGCTCCTTTTAAAGAAGTTGACATCAAACATCGACGAAGTCAGTTGTGTTGATTGACAAATAAATGAAACTCTTTTATGCACCGAAGTTTTGGTATATAAAATCCGCGATTTTAAGTGACACTTAATTCTGATCCAACACAAGAGTGACTATAAATCGATCTTCTCAATCGTTGAATATGCCTCCCACTAAAAATCAAATAAACATCTGACAAGGAGTCCTGGAAGACAGGAAATAGTTGGTTATAATATGACGCCAAGGTGAAAGTCATGTTTCTGCTATGTCCTGTTTCAAATGTTGAGTGTGAGAGAGGATTTAATCCATAGAACCTAATGAAAACAGCACATAGAAATAGATAGAACAAACGAACACTTAAGAACCTAGCTCTTTAGAACCGTAGGTGACCCTGATGAAGGATTTCCCCTTCTACAAAAGACTATTTTGGCTCCAATTTATTGAATTTGGCTCCAATTTTTTTAATTTGGCTCCAACTTTTTCAATTAGGCGCAAGTGTTGTCGCAAAGAAAATTTTAGCCAGAGAGAACCCTGGAAATATCTGTAATGGATAAAATATAAAATAACAAGAACATGTAACTGAAAATTTGTTGACAAAGACATATAAGCTGAATATAAAGACAATTTTCATTTAGCCCAACTTATGTTCTTATTAAGGAGTTATCGAGAGTGGGGGACAGTGGTGCAGAGGTAGAGTGTCAGCCTGTTGTATCGAGGGTCTTGGGTTCATATCCCAGTAAGGCGAGTTGAAAATCGCTGGGACTAACCAACAAATTGCCATGAATACTGGTATAGTAGTATCCAGGAAGCAGTCATCGAGATTGAATTTAATAAGCTTTAAGCTTCCGTCACATTTGATGTAAAATGAATAAGTTTAAACTTGTCTAAGGTGTTATCGAGTTCTCATTGTTGAAGTAACACTAAAACCTGTAGCCAAGAGTCATCAAAGTAACTTACTGCCTGCTGAGATTTAGCTGCAGGATTATGAGAGGAACTGGCTTGAGCTGAAAAAGAGACAATCAACATACTGGTACTTAAATCAGCAATCAAGGACAACGGGATATATCGGAGTCTAAAATTACGCGAAGTTTCAAACATAATTTGGCAAAACCCATCTTTGCAGCCTAACCAAAGTATGGTCTTATTCATAGCTAGAGTGTAAGATTCCTTCCTACATAACACTGGATTACTTTGACAAACTACGAGTTTTGTTTAAGTCAGAGGGATAACGACTTGTTAACCCATATAGTGCTGGAACCAACTTCATGCTTATGCAAACAGGTTGAATCCAGTCCAGCCGCCAAGTAAATAAGCGGCTGGCCTTTGATCTAAGCTGTTTCCTAATCCAAGTATCTTACCTCATAAAAATTAAGCAGATATTAAAGGTTTTGGAAAGCAGATGACAAAAAATCTCTTTTTAGAAAATTACCCAACGACCTAAGGGTTAATAACACTTTATCAAACTGAGACTCAAACAATCTCACTTGAGTAGAATAGAATAGTTGTAGAATAGAGGTTAAGTTTGTACAGATATTTTACAATCTGTATAATCAACTATACAGTCTAACTTGTGTTAAGCAACCACCCTTTTAAGCAGCCAACCTGCCTTAAACAACCACTACAGAAAGTCCCATTGTTCGATATATAGTGTACATCAATCTGTGTTTAGCAGCAAACTTGTCTTAAACAGCCAATTTACACTGTCCCATAGGCTGGCCTCTTAACACAAGTTTGACTGTATATTTGATGTTCAAACTGCAAGTAGAACATCAAATCTTATGCTTGCTTTAAGATATGTAGGCCTCGTTAAAATGACATTTTGGGGTAGGAACCTTATCTTTAATTTCATAACACCTTATTTCACACATCAGATGCAGAAGATTTTAGAAATCGCTGTGGCAAAAGGACTGCTCCTATTGAGCAATACACTGTTTGGCTTGGTCAGAAGGGTTTCTAACCCAAATAAAAGAAAAAATGTTTTGTTCTTTCTTTTCATACTATTTCTGTTGCATTCTGTTATGTTCAATCTGGACCAGTCACAAATACCCCAATTTGTAATAAGAGAATGATTTAAAACAAAGAGTTACCTACCCTGTGATCTCAGTTCCTCTGCACGGTTGATGTATTGTTTGGCTTTTTCTATAATACCAGGAAGTTTTGAACCTGACATAGCAGCATTGAGTAGAGCCTGACCAGCCTCCTGTAATCAAGAAACAATATGGGGGACTTGTTTGTTTGTTTGTATGGTGTTTAACCCCATATCAAAACTTTTTCAGTTGTGTAACGGCTATCCTGGATCCCTAGTACTAGGCTAGGGCTCTGAATTGACTTTCCGAAGGTCACTTCCACAAAGCATAAGGTGTTGGTGGGACTCAAACCCGGAACCACGGAGTTCTAAGAAAGACAGATGGATATTTTTTATCTGACCACCACATGTGTGTATATATATATATATATATAGTCTTTTTTACAACACAAAACCTATAAACATATGAATATAAACTGGTCAATAATCAATATATAATTAAAAACATTTTTTAAAGGCTAATTCCATGTCAATGTAGATGAATACAACCCTTGCTTTGCTCATCATAAAGTTCCAACAAATGAACCCTCCAACATAATGTTTAAAGGTCATATTTCCCAATTGAACAAATTTTTCTTTATTTAAGGTTTTTGAATAAGGTTATGGTTTCATTATGACGGAGGAAATGATTTTTTTCTCATACAGAAGCGAAAAAGGTTGTTTTTGACTACTTTCATTCACCTTTATCGATTTTTGTGAATGCCTTATCTCCCTTGTTGTGACGTCATTTGTGAATCAAAGTCATATGAACTATCAGTAAGAAGAATGTAGTTCTCAGTAACGACGGTGTTTTCCCACAAATTTCGGACATTTAAGTGTTGAATTATGTTTTTGGAAACGTAAATTAGATATTGAATATCGTATCTTGACAGGTCTTCTGGTGTTATTCTGCTTTTGGTTGCAGTGATGCGAGTTTCTCCTGTTTTCCGACGAACATAAAAGCTGCAAAAAGTTTCGATTAGTAAACTGGACCGTGTTTACTTTACAAATAAACAAAAGATATATTCACCAAACAAGAACAGTAGGCTGTGTTACTTTCACATCGAAGACGACAAGTTTACGCATTGTTAGGCGTTTCCAAAGAATTGATTTTATTGATCTTTAAATGATCTGATGCAGTTCAAAGTATTTAACACTACTGTTATATTTTCCTTATTTGAAAAACACCGACAACATTCACTTTACTTTCATGTATTTGTTTCAACACTGTCAATGCAAACCAGACTAAGCTAATTCAACTTCTAAACACCAATCAAGCGATAAAGCACACAACTGCGTGTCAAGACACTGGTGTGGCGCGCGACTGTGTACACTGTATTACGGAGCCACTCCAAATATCTGTCAAAAGTTGTTGTTTTATTACCCAATGTACCAAGTTGCTACTGATAATTAAATCCTGAAGTCCTTTTTTTACGCTGTTTCCCACATGATCTCAGGTAAAGGAAAACATTTTTCAAAACGTACGTTGTGGTGAACTGATGTACATAATTAGAACGATTCCTGACTGTAAGTTTGGGGTGTTTGTGCCTCGTGCAGTCATGCTAGATCTTTATATAGAATTTGCACTGTGTAAAATGTCGATAAATTCATGAAAAGGATAAATCACGTTGATTACACCTTTTTTGAAAGATAATTTCCTAGAATGGATCTCTTTGTCGCCAAGCTAGTTTTGATTGGAACAGATTAATTATGCTACATACTTAGAAATGAATACTTAATTAGACTGCTTAATTATTATATTGCCTTAGAATTCAAAGGGTTGCAAGAATATGTTGATTTCATCCCACATAGTAATTTATTGTATTGCCATGTCTTTGGTTTTTAAACGCTTAAATGCATCTAGTTATTCTTATTTGCAAAACTTGTTTTATTTTGTAACATAATCGTAGAAACGTTGCCATTGTACATAAATGAGACAAAATGAAGACTGTACGTTGATTGCTATGAAATATGCCATAACACACCGGTTAAAACAACCAAGTTTCTTTTATCTGCCGTTGTCTTTGAATAAAAATTCAAAATAATAAATATTTGATAACAGCAAACTGTCTCTGAACTTAACAACACAAATGGTAATTTTTCATGAATGGATTCGGTCTTACCTTAAGCGTCTGCTTTTCGAAATTATTTAAATCACACACCTTATTTTTTTGTCATTGGTAATATTGATTTAAATGACGTATGTCACACTGAAATGCTGGTGTTCAAACATGATTATTACAACTTTATATTGATAATTTTGTAATAAGATCATTAAATATAAAATATACACATCTGAACATAATCTCTTTGTCTACAATTTAATTGATTATTGTCAGTTTTCCTCTTTAATCACATACAAAGGGCCAATCAACAAACATCAGACATTACAAGGATTAAGGGTCGTGATGCAAATTAACACCAATCTGCCACATTTGCACTGTATGTTTCTTGTCTCAAGCCCTTCATTGTTTAGCCGATAGATAGCCTCTGCAATAAATAATTGGCCATCCAAGGTCCTTAAAAATTGTCAAAGACAACCCTGTGTGTCCTTCATTCGGTTTTGGATAGCTGTGATATATATACTGGTGTTAATCTCTTAATAATTATCTGTGTTGTTAACTAACAGGTGAGACACTTCCTGTTATTCCAGACATTAATTAATGAGCGGCAAATCTCACACTTTCAATGCGTGGCAATTCAATCTTGCTAAAATATTCATTGATAAGATTTAACCAATCAAGACCAAACTTTCACAGAATGTTTGGATTGATAAGGTGTATGTACATATTTATCTCTCAATGTGACTTACGTCTGATACTTTTTCGTTATGATATACAAAGAAGTGAACATGTTGTCTTTTCTATTAGAATAGCTTGACACTTCTATAAGTATATGATAATCAGTATTCACCTAAATGGTATTAACTCTGTTTTCAACAAAAACATTTCAACATCAAAATCAAATTTTGTCAAAATGACATTTAAATTGCAAAAAATAAATGCAAATAGAATTATTCAATGTTGTTAGTTAAATAAACTGATGATTTTTTTGTTTTAGCTGTTAATTATTAACCCTGTCCGAAAATTAAATGATCAATATGTCAAGGCTACCTACACGAGAGAAAACGAACATAAATGTTAAGTGAAAAGGAAGAACAATTTTTAAGTCAAGACAGTTGATCTAGTAAGACAACATCTGAATCAATTTCGAAATCACAGACCTCTTACTGGGGTTTAAGTTTCTGGAAAGTTGCCGGATGATTTTAACAAATACTTTTTGAAGGTGCTGGTGTTTAGTTTTGAAAATACTTTATGAGGAACAACACTTTTTAATTCCGATGTGTGGTGAAAGTGTGAGTTAAAGGATAACCTTAGTATCACAAGTAAGTTGGGTCATAATACGGTTTGTTAGTTTGCAATTTATGATCTTCTCTTGTTTCATTTCATGCATTGATAAGACAATGCAGGGTGAATTTGACAGTTAATAGTTATACGATATATGGTTCAAAGACAATTCTTTTATTCAGATCTATGTCTTCGTTTACTGTTCAATTAAAACCTTAATGCTAAAACACAATTATTAACGAAAAAGAACACATGTTTTTTTCAACAAATATTTATAAAATTAGCTGTTTTCACAAATATCGTCCAAATTTCAAGCCGATTCTTTCATATGAACACATTGACAAATCCATGCAAATTCACGCGTTATGTCACTTACTTATTACTCCAAAAGGATATTCTTATAATATGAAACATATTAAATAAAGAAAATGCACTGTCAATCCAAACATTGACTTTATGATCGCTATTTCGAGGAAAATCGTCCCAATTTCAAGCCATTCCTTTCATATGAAACATTGACAAATCCTTGTAAATTTTCGCGTTAAGTCACTATTTTTTTTTTGAAGTGAATATTCTTATAACATGAAACATATTCAATATAGAAAATGCACTGTCAATCCAAACAATGACTTAAGGATCATTTATTTCAAGGGAAAACGTTCCAATTTCAAGCCAATCCTTTCATATAAAGACAATGACAAATCCTTGCAAATTTACGGTTAAGTCACTTATTTATTTTTTTCAAATTGATATTCTTATAATATGAATCATATTCAATAAAGAAAATGCGCTGTCAATCCAAACAATGACTTTAGGATTGTTTATTTGAAGAAAAACGCTATTCCAACCAGCGATCGCTCTTCACACCCTTTACATGGTGGCATTCAGTGGTTCAAGAATGATGTCACAGCAAAGGGAAGGAAGTCATACAAACTTTCATTAATCAGTGCGCTATGACGGTGATTTATGACGTAATGCGTTATGCTAAAATGTTCCAAATAATTTCAATGTGATTCTTTTACTTCATATTTTAGTGTTATGAAATAAACCCAACCTGTGAATATGACCTTTAAGAGCGTACCAATGGTCATACATTTAGTCATGTACTGACTTACCCTATAAAAGAACATGGCATCTGCATACTCTCCTGCAGTGTCCTTCTCCACAGCTTTCCTAGCAAACCCAACACCGTCATTCTCAAGCGAGGAGGGGTCTGGTCCACCAAAGTCGGGCGGTCCTGGGTCATTCATGATCTACTACACTTCTCTAACATTGAGCTTGATTGGAAAAATAATTATGCGATATTACAAATGCATCATCATGTAGCCCAAAATCGCATTGGTTCAGAGGTAGAGTGTCAGTCTCTTTTGTCGAGGGTCCCAGGTTCGATCCCAGTTAGGCAAGGTGAAAATTGACAGGACTTACCCACAGAGGGGCGAGAGTACTGCTTTAGTATCCAGGAAGTAGTGAATTCAATAAATTTCAATTCCGTGACAATCAATGTAAAATAAATAAGTTTAAACAAATAAATATGACACTCTTAAAAGAAAACACATATTTTGTTAACTTGGTTCATAGAGTTTCTATATTCTATATTTCAATAAATTAATATAGTGCAATGTATGGTTAAAGTTATTTTCTGAAATCTGCAAATGTATACAAAAAAAGAACATTTCCAGTAGTCTTTTCTTGTTCATTGTTTATTGGTATGACTTAATTGACTGCTTGGTTTCTATAATTAACAATCTTTATTTATTGCATCAAGGTTGTTTAGTCAAAGTGCGACAAACAGACAAAGTGATATTTTAATGGTTAATTACTATTAACTATTTTGTAATGTATGAAAGGCTTATCTTCTCATCTAGTAGTCCAGATTCATGGTCTCGAAGGCTATTGCTATATTGCTGACGCCTTCGACAATTAATGTCCAAATATTGAAAAATCTTATCATAACTCATTATTGAGACAACTCAACAAATGCTTCATTGATGTTATTCTTAGAGCTGTCACTTTATTTTGAATGTTGTTTATGTTGGTTTTGTTATAACACTAGCTTAATTATCAGGTAATTAACAGCTGGATCGTTGTGGCAGATCACAAACTATTTTTAGAAAATCATATAATCGTCACTGGTGGAATATGTTAGAAGCCAGGTATAAATGATTGTTTTTCTTTTTTTTAGCTTAACCACTACATGTCTGAAGTTTCACATGTGTTCCTAATCCATGATAGGCTAAATGATGATGACAAAATCATACGAGTATGATTCATCGCACCACCATCTAATTTTTATGGGGTTTAGGTATCAATACTTTCTTTTCGCAAGACAGACGTCACAGAGTTCGTTTTGCTTGACAACCACCTTACCTTTAAGTTGAAACAAAGATCTAAAATTTGTATGAACGAGTGTTGGCTTTGATTTCACCAGCTTAACAGGAAAGCCATTTCTTTAAATACTTTTAATGTTTGTTTTTATCTATTTTCATTTTCAATACGTCACAGTCAACAGGCGCTTTGAATTTTATCAGTCTCGTTTAAATGACATTGATCATCAAGTGTCAAAACACCAAAAGAACCGAGTTGTATCTTAGCAGACCGCATCGAACCGAATCAAATCTTAAGCAAAAAGAGAAAGCAATGACAGATAAAATTGCTTGTTATAGGCAAAGACCTTATAAACATTTATTAGGTTTTTGTAATAGGCGATATCATCATGATATATAAATATACCTAAAGCCTCATACTAATTGTAGTCTGCTGCTGCTTTTAATTTAGACTGGTTTCAGATTCTACATCAAGGGTCCTTGCAAAGAGTACAAAGTCTTTTTCATGGAGCACTTAATTGAATACTGCACTGACCTCTCAAAATATGAACATTATTTAAACAGTCAAGAAAATGACTTCTCTCTCAGTATTTGTCAAAAATAACAGGGATTCTACCGATTTTAAACCTTTAAACCTTTATATCAGCATATAAATGTTGAATATTTTAACACTGAAGTGTAGCAACTTAATATAACTTTGTTACATTGAAGATTTTTACTGAAAATCTTTTCCATTATAACCTCAATCAGGGGAGATAATCAATGCAAAAATTAATATTTAAGGACTATGGGAAAATAAGTCTTTCAGTTATGATGGTAAACCGGATTGATTTTTACAAACTCTTGTTAGAAAGAAACAATACATGATTCTGAAAAAGATTTCAGAAAGAAATCTAAACTATACCGTGAAACTCAGCAGAAAATCAATTTTATCAGTTTTCAGGGGAGATAAGTCATGAAAAAAAAGAGAAAAAAGGGAGATAATAATAACAACATGCACCATAAAATGATGTGTCAAGATGGTCATTGTATGCTCACTGCTTTATATTTTATCACCACTAAAACCATTTTGTGATAGAAACATTTTTGATTATCATTAATTAACCTTAAGTCATAAACTGTTTTATCAATGGCCTGGTCCCAAACATTCACAGCCAGATATGTCTTATCATTTGTCAATCTGAAATACTCGGGTATTTCCTTGAGCTGAAAAATACACTTTGGATATAAGTGTAGGGTTACAATTTTCTGGGTAAATCGGCCCCAGCTTAAAAAACACCTTTTCTAAGAGCGCACATTAAGTAGTGTATGGAAGTGTTGGACACCCTTTTAAATAATTCTTTATCAGTCACTCATACGAAATTATAAGTTGTGACATATACAGTTGTTTCCTTAATCAAATTAAACAACTTTTTAGATTTCATATTCAAGATCTATTTTTTAAAAAGAAAGTTAAATGACGTCATTCAGCGGGAACCAATATGGCGTCATCCCTATTATTTCAGAGGTGTTTTCATTGGGTAAACCCGATGTGTTCAGATTGTTCATTTGTCAGTGAGTTGGACTTGATGAAAGGGGTCAGGTGTACCAGACACCAGCTTGTCCAATACTCTTACTGTTAAACAAAATCAGTGTGACATGTTTTATTTCCATAGACAGTTAATCTTTCTAACTTCCCTTTTTCACACTGATCATCTTAGATCAGTATTCACCATGAACAATTAGACTTTGTCGTAGTTTCAGTTTCAATTATAAAGGTGCAGTCATGGCACCTAACTAGTATATTATATTGAGGGTTATAAACATGAAGCATTTTCTACAGTGTATAGTATTGCCCTCAACCCTCGATATAGGGAATTGGTCAAAGGTCCCGAGGTACATTTTACTAAAGAACTTAAGAAAAATATTTGCGCAAGTCAAAACTGATAAAAATTGAAAGAAACTTACATGAAAACACAAAATTACCATGTAACACCCACATCATTGGAAACGTCTTGGAGAGGCGGTTCCAATGATGTGTTCCTATGCAATATTTATTCCTTAGCCCAATTTTGAAATAAGAGGGAATATTGTTTGAAATTACACAAATTTTAAGCATAAAATGTTAAATAAAACAGTACATTGAACTTTTTCCAAGTGCAATAGTAACTAACATTTGGTGTTCACATTATTAGCCTCCATTCGGCTCTGTGAAAAGAAGTGGATCTCAAATGTGTATGAGTAATCAATACTTTTTTGTGCCATCACTGAGATTGGGAAAGGTCAGTGTATAGTCATGTGATTCCTTACATCTTTGCATCTGCTGCTGCATTAAAACAAATATATTTGGATTCTCTTCTTAAATTTGATCTCATTCCAGATTCAATAAAAAAAAAAGCAGCCCATTTTTGGACTGTTGGGAGTACTTGGGCAAGGTACTTTGTCAATAACTTGTGGTGGTAGGTTGTATGAATAAGTCACTGCAAGATAACTGAAAATGGCCTTTAACCCCGATAGAAATTCATCCGTTCATTGTTGTCACAATCCCTATGTTAATTAAGTGATATTATTCACATGTAAGCTGGTATTGCTGTAAAATTTTCATTAAGGAAATTAATTGAAACTCCATACAATTGTGATAAGTTTTTCCATAATCAAGCAGCTATTTCTTTTTTATTGAAACTTCCCTACCTTGTTGTTATCTCTGCTCACAGACACATGCTTTTAGTTGGAAACGTAAATATTCCTGTTCCTTGATATACTCAATGAGTAATTTGGCAGAGTCTACAAAATCAAATTCCTTCATATCATTTTGAAACTGGGGATGTAAACAGGAGCATAGCCAGCCTCAAATTAATGTTATGTCTCGATGGGGCGCATCCCCTGGAAATAAGTAGAAGTGAAAATGGTGATATTTGACGTATATTTGGAGTTTAGGGCAATGAATAATTCAAATTTTGTGATTGAAATTTGATTGATTTTCCCCTAGCTTATCACTTGACACCATTTTTTGCCATGTTTGTTTTTCACTTTTGGAATTGATGTTATGCACATGCATACCTGCATATAATGGCTACGTCCCTGGTCAGTGTCTAAATGTTAGCTAGAGGGAATATTATGGATAAAAATACCTGAGAAGGAATCATGCAGTAACAAAACCAGAAATCCTGTAATCTTTTATTCAAACCGAAAATAAATTACATTTTATATTGTCTATAACATTAATTCAACAAGTTGTTGGCATTGATATTATTCTTGAGGATGTAATAAACATTTATAGCAATAAAATATAAAAGTTAAGGACTTGCTTATAGTCTAGCATTGAATCCTAAAAGGTTATTTACAAAGGAAATAACAGAACTTTATTTTTAGAGACAGATTTATCGGGTGAACTTTTCACCACTCATCTTCAGTAGATTTAGCAGGTGCAACTTTCCTTGCCCTTTTGTTTCCTCTTTCAGCCATGTTTTTACTATGACTTGCCACTATGGTCACAGATTTCTTCTGCTTAATTGGCTTTACGTCGGTGTCCCGTTGCTTTGTTCTGATAGTCCTAGGTGTTTGAGATTCTTCATCATCATCAGTAGCGGTGGAATTACCTCTTGTACAGCTAGACTGTGACCCTTTTCCCATAAACTGAGACAGCATGACCACGATAACGATGGTGCAAATTATTCCGGCCACGATGACAATGATCCCGAGAAACACATGTTTCCCAAGTCCAGAGATCTTTCCTGCCACCACTTTGATGCTGCTACAGTATGCCTAAATGGATATGAGAAGTTTTCTTAACATTCATTCATTTGTTCTGACTGAGCAGTTTTCATAAAGAATTACTTAATGTATAGAAAGTTTCAGGAGAAACATTCCCATTTTTTCCCCCCATTTATGTACAAGACTCAGTCTTGAGTGTTTTTAGTAGTTTCCCTGGATGACCTACCAGTACTAGACTAGGAAATGTGTCTTGCTCAAGGACACTCCATGATAAAAATAGATGGCTGCCTTCGAGGATCAAACCCGGGTTGGCCAGTCTCTAGTCCCTGATGCTAACCATCCTACCACCTCAACTTGTGAAAAAAGAAGAAATTTCTGAATTTTGATCAATTTCTACTTTCTCATAATGTTTCCTACTGTCTTCTTTTAGAAATCCCCTTTATTTTGTAACACAGGGAATTTAAAAAGGCCTAACTTAAAATCATTTGCTATTCAGTTTATTATAGAAATTGGAGAACCAGTGGGCTTAAAGTGAGATGTTTAAAAAAAATATCTGCTCACTGATAGCTCTGAGCTAAAATACTATCGTTACAAAAAAGAAGAATTGTACAATCATGCAGACATACACTATTACATACACTATTAATTGTTATTTAAAAAGATATTCTATGACAGCGACATTAAATGAGCATCTGAAAAAGGCCTAAATCCTGTACCGAATAGTTAACAGTGTCACAATATTTAACAAAGACAAAATGGTAATTTAGCAACAGTCTGCATTGCCCTCCACATGTTTTGAAAATTCTCCCACATTTTTTTTAAGGTATATTTCAGAACCTGGAGAAACAATGTTAAGTGTGAAAGCTTATCCACAGAGTCTACTTACATGTTCCTTTGCTTCATCAGTTTTATCAAGGCAATTATTCACACCGTCACAGGTCAGGGTCTTTGATATGCACCTGCAAATATTCATTACCCTTAACAGCCTAACTACTTGTTGATGGACAAATAATTGTGATAAGATAAATATTGCGCCCCCAGTACAAAAGAACCATATAGCAATGTTTACACCTAAATCTAACCTTTTGATTTCAATCAGCAGTCCAAAACTTAATACAGTGATGTCTCGTTAATCCGAACACGTCCGTTCCCAACAAAATTCCCGGATGACCGAATCATCCGTACTAATGAAGCAGACCATGTCCTCATACACACTAAGACATAAACAATCTGTATGCAATTGTATACTTATAACCCTCTAGCACACGCCAAATTGTCGACCGTCCCAAATTGAAAGAGTTTTCAGACGACATTTTAAAACGTGATGAAATTCAAAAATGATCTTCTGATATGGCAAAAAACATTGTGGGAAAAGGAGAAATTGCTCGTCACGAGCAATTTCTCCTTTACCCACAGTGTTTTCAAAAGACATCTGCAACAAACTGGTCAAATAATTCCGTTCCCTTACAATTTCTTTCGGATTGCGAGACATCCGGATTATCGGGGTCCGGATAAACGAGGCTTCACTGTATATTATGAAAATAGAAACATCTCAAAAAAGGGACTTTCCCCATGAGAGACCACATCTTGAATCTTCTCATGAAAAAGTTCCTTTTTTGATGCAATGGTTTCAACAAATTCAGTGTGGTTAAAGTCTGAAAGAAGTTGTTTGTATTAAGGAGAGAGTTGGGTAACCAATCTGGTTTGCAAGAAAAAAGTATACACTGACTTTCCAAAATACGCATTACTCTAACCATGTCTGATCAGTCGTACGTTTAGTTATAACCGATCAGTGTTCTACATGGGAAGGGACATATAAGGTCTTTAGCACAGAGTATTTCAAAAGCTATTAGACCAAACATGCTTTCTGGGTATACAGGGCAGTTTTTTCCCATTGAATTGGGAAGAGGCCTACGCCTGTTGATTTTGTAAAGGTATAACGCTGAAATTGTTGAAATGGATGAAAGCTGGTGTGACTTTGAATTTTATGGAAAACTGCATGATTTGAATGACATTTCCAATTGTGAATGCGCCTATTGTAGACCACTGTTCATTAATAAAAAAAAATAAAAAAATGGCTTATTCTCATATGGTTTCCAAAATAGGTGGAGTTAGTATGGGAGATCTGTTTATAATGCATGCCTAATTGTTTCAGCAAAACTTGCATTGTTTGCACCTAAAAACCACCTTGAGTAGCTTTATCTTATTCATTCATTAAGCATTTCAGTTATGATGCGATGCCTGGCGCATGGTGATGGATGTATACCACAAATCTGACTGCCCAAAAGGGCAGGCAAAGCTGGTTAACCCTTTCCCAAACAACAACTTTTCAACTGTCCCAAATTGAAAGAGTTTGCAGACGACATTTCAAAATTTGATGCAATTGAAAAATAACCTTCTGATAGGGCAGAAAACATTGTGAGAAAAGGAGGATTTGCTCGTTACGAGATATTTCTCCTTTTCCCACATTGTTTTTTAAAGTCGTCTGCGACAAAGTGGTCAAATGCCGTAATTGTTTGGGAAAGTGTTTAAAGCATAAGCATTCAAAAAGTCAACTTGGGGACATCCCACCTTCCAAATGAAATTACCAACATTTGAACCCTGGATGTGGTTCTGTACTCTTAATTCCTATTTTCTTTTCTGAACATTTCACTGCAAGTTGTATGAGGGCTTATAGTCACCTATTTGTGTCGCAGAGGAACTCTAGTTTGTCATCACACGGAGCCTCCCTATATGCCGTCACCAATAGTGAAACTCCTGATTCTTGGACAGAACCATTTGATTGAAATCGTATTTTTAAACGATTTGTTGAAGAATTATATGGCTCTAGAAAAAATCAAAAAATCTCAAACAGTTCTATAAAACAAAAGAGTATAAATGCCCAAATGGAAAACTTCTCATTAAACCAAGATATGAAAGAAAATCTCATTTTCTGAGAAAACATTTTTGAATCTTATGTTGCAAACGTAATTAATCAATAAAGGAATACAAGGCTTATAAACAATTGAGTTTCAAGTACTTAGCTATTTCTATGAAAATAACAAACAAAAAATACTTGAGCATTATGAACAAATTCTCTACCAATTACAACATTCCTAAACATCTACAGCAAGGGCTATTCAAATTGTTCATTTGTTGGAAGGGGATTGACAAAAAAACAGAAAGTTTACAGAAAATTTAAATAACACATTTAAAAAAGGAAATTATATATTCTTGAGCAGATAATTAAAATCTTATCTTTCAGCAAAAAGGAAAATGATAAAGAAATGTACAATAATTTCTCAAATATAGGTGATACTTGGCACTTTAAATTTCTATCTGCAGTGAAATTTTTGGGAAAAAAAAAGATATACCGGCTTTAAATTGCTTGTAGAATCATATGGTACAATTTCAACGAGCCTTTTTATTGGAAACATCTAAAATTGGATACCTGGATTTTTACAAACGACTGTTAATTGTTCCTCAAGTGTATCCCCCAACTGGATGCTGTTGTCTAGCACTAGAACTGTGTAGTTACTTGTGACATTAAAGCATGTTGGGTTGTCGTTGGTACCATTGCATACTTCTGTCACATTTTCTTTAGTCATATTGATATATGAGGCTTGTTTTGTTGCATCCTGGGCTAAAATGGTTGAAATAAAAAAGTGATAAACCCTGTTATTCCTTTCCCAAACAATAATGACATTTGACCACTTTGTTGCAGACGACTCTGGAAAACATTGTTGGTAAAGGGCAAATAGCTCTTATCGAGTGATTTCTCTTTTTCCCACGTTTTCTGCCCTATCAGAGGATTATTTTTCAATGTCATCACTTTTGAAATGTCATCTGCGTTTGGTAAAGGGTTAACCCATTCCTTTAAAAGAAAAGCATAAGTGATCTAAACTGAGAGCACCAGTAGGTGACAAATACAAAGTATACAGAATTGTATTACTAGGCTAAGGACATAAGGTGACCTGTCAATGGTCATTCCCACAAAACCAGAGGTGTCGGTTGGGCTTTAACCCGGGACCCCCCAAGTTCTAAGTCTGCCAACTTAACAACTTGGCCACACAGGATCCAGAATAATTTATACTTTGTTGTATAAAACAGTGACGATTGTGATAAAGAAGAAATTGGGGCTTTTAATTATACATTATCAATACTTTAGTTTCTTGGACAATTTGCCCTACCGGACAATTTGCCCTACCAGTAAGTGATTAAGGAAGATTGCAATCAGCACCGTTGTTTTGCAATCAAGTCATGCATTTGTAGGGGATGTTTGAAGGAATAAACTGTGACAAAAGGAGGAATTTGTTCAAAATGAGCATGTTTACATCTGGTCATAAGTTTCAACCAATTATCATCATAGAAAATTAGAATTTTCATACTTGAGGATTGTTTACTTGGGCTACTTTCAACTTAAACCAATCTAAAACTACTAAACAGGCCTGCTCTTTATTTGCATCAAATCATCTATTTGTGAGACTTCGACCACTCTTCTTCTTCTTCTTCCATTATTGGTCTTATTCAACATATTGAATATTTTACCAGGTGTGTGCTCTTGATAGAGGTAGTTAAAAAATTAAAAGAGTGAAGCATATACAGGGTGAAGATAAAAGACAAAGATGAAGTTAGGCATAGATGGTGGCAAGTTGGGCACAGAATAGAAGGACTGCTGGTGGGAGAGAGTGCTGGCGTAGAGGACTGCATACGAGAGGGTGCTGTTTGTTCTACTTGGTCTAGATGATTTCTGTATGTTGTTTGCTGGGTTGATGGCTATTTTTTCTCTTTACCCTTAGAATGCTGGGAAATTTTCTAAAAAAAACATTTTTGTGTCATCTGCTTTCCAAACCCTTAAACATCTACTTAATTTTGATGAGGAATCCGAAAGATACCCAGTGTAGCAAACAGATTAGATCACAGGCCAGCAACCAATTTAATTGTCAGCTGGTCTGGATCCAACCTGTTTGCATTATAAGCATGAAATCGGTTCCAGCACTAAAAGGGTTAAGTAAGTGACAAAGAGTGTTCTAGAAAATGTTTGCTAGCAAAATCATCTCAAACTGTATACCTTTAACTACATTTTCCTTGAGCTGTAGCTTGTCAATACAGGTTTCTCCACTTGGGTCTTGTAAATCGAAATAGAAATACTGCACCAGTATATGTGAGCCTGTAAGAAGCAATCATAACAGAAATTTGATATAGACAACATTTTCCAAAACTGTTTCTTACCTTATTGGCATAACATAGGCGTAGGAGCCGGGGGGGCCAGGGGGGGCCCGGCCCCCCCAATATCCAGACTGGGGGGGCCAGAGTATACTTTGGCCCCCCCAATATTCACAATGGAAGATGAAGATTTTTGGAAAGAAAAAATGAAAGAAATGAAATTTAACAGCAGAATTAATATAAAAGTGTATTGTGTGCTTTATTTGATATCAATTCGCCTTTTGTTACGAACAATAACCAAAACATTTTGACGTCATCATCGCAAATGGCAATCTGAATACATCAGGTTTATCCAGTGAAATCTCAGCTCTAGGAAAGTAGTTTCAACTAACGAAAACATTGATGCAAAATGTACTCTAAGCAGTCAGACCCTATATTGTATTTAAATATAAACTTATTTTTTGTGTCATTGTGTAGACGAACTCGTGGCTGTGACAGCATAGTGGCTGTTACTTTTGATTATTATCAATTCAATATGCTTTCCGCGTAAGATCGAGCCCTGGCCTATCCTATTTTCTTTTTCTTTTGGTTATTTTGTCTTAACTAAGATACACATTTTCATACACTTTCTTTTAATTCATTTAATGATATTGAATTTGTAGACGCATTATTAGTCATGAGAAAGTTTAGGAATATTTATTCTTAGACCGATCTCATCTGAAGTTGGCCCCCCCAATGTTGAAAGCGCTCCTACGCCTATGCATAAGATACATTAGATACAATGTTGTTATGTCTTTTGGCTGATATCTGGTTGGCAACCACGGTAGTAACATTACTTCTAAAGATTCATGAGGAAAGTCTACATTTCTTGCCTAAAGAATACTAATGTCTTAGTCGCCATATGTCATAATGTGCGAAAACATTAGTGTTAAAAAGAGACTTGGTTACTAAGTCAAAGAATGTTTATAAGCTTTTTATATCAAAAGTCTACAGCACACAGGGATTGGTGCAGGGGTAGAGCGTGGGGCTCTTGCACCAAGGGTCCCGGGTTCGAATCCCCGTCAGGTGGGGTGAAAATTTCCGGGACTAACCCACAAACCGGTGCGGTTATTGGTTTAGTATCCATGAAGCAGTCATCGAGAGTGGCTTTGAACAAGCTTTAATTAGCTTCCTTCACAATCGATGTAAAACATAAAACATATCCGGTGAATAATAATAAACTTTATAAAACTGTGTGGAAACTGTCTGGTTTTCAAAGCAAGACAAACTTTAGAAATATAACATGCAACCAACAACTGTGATCACATTTACCAGTCACCTAAATTAAGCACACTAAAGGATAAAACTGGTAAGAATACCGTACCAGTCTCTACTTCAAACGTTGTTTCACAATCACGATTGGGTTGATATGAATTAAGACCTCCAAACATCCCAGCGCCGACATGCGATCGAAAATAAGCACTGTTTTGGTCCTTGATAACTTCACCACACGCACTGTAAGCGACTGCATCCTCGTCTAAATAGTATTCAGGGATAGTGCTCAGACAGCCAGTTTGGTGGAAAATAAATATTGTCATTATGAAGGATAATCTAGTGTTGGAATGCATTTTCTTTTCCAACTTACTTGTTTCTTGCCATATTACAAATGTGTGACGTCAAATGCATGACGTCATGACTATTGGGTGCATTTGGTTTGAGATTTTAGAGTTTTGCTGTTTCAGGGGCATTTATATTAAACATGTTTATAGCAGTGGTTCGTGCGAATTTTCTTTCTAAAAGAAATGGTCAATTGTAATATAAAAGCGTTATATTGCACGAGGTGATATTTCTTAACGAATTTGCCACCTTTCAGAAATGTGGGTACAATTAAAATTTATTTGGCTGTAAATGGTTCATTTCAGATTTGAAATTGTTTCGCTGGCAAAACTGAAAATCAAAAATTGCTTTATGAAAATGTGAATGGGCTCTTCAATGTTCTGTCTTGAAGAACATTTCTGGTGGAAAAAGTGGTGGTTGTGTACTAAATTATAAACAACAATCGGCAACATTATTCGGTTAGATACAATCCAAAATTTATGGTCAAAGGGAAATAACTCGAAGAAAAAAGGAAAATTATTATGTGTAGAGTTGTCCTTCTTTCAAACAACACGGGTTGATTAGAAAATGGACACGTTACTTATTCAATATCAAGTCATATCTCAACATGTTCAAAATATGTGTCCAATTTTTCATGCAAATTTTGTAAGTTTGTCTTCAAGAGGACGCAAAAAATCACAAAAAGTTCTGAAAGAGATAAAATTCACGTTTTGGACGATCTCTGGCTAGGGGTTTAGCCCTTATCTGCAAAATTAAAGATGACTACCAAAGAGAAATCGACACTTCCGCGCCTTCAGATTTTTCGAGTTATATGAAGTTTTCCACGCTGAAATGATACCATTGTTGTTGAAAATGCATCTCAAACGATTTTAGGTACTTAATTGCGCATTTGTGAATAAATCGCCGTTAGATATAAAAAAATTGAAGGATTTTTCTCGTTTCGAATCCGTGATATTTGTCGGTGTATGGTTTACTCGGCCTGTTGCCAAATCGGCTCGTGGGTTCACTCGGCAGTGTGAAAACTCGGCCGGGTCAACTCGGCCTGCTATATAAGCTTGTATATTTCAATTTTGAATTGAACATTTTGGTTTTTTTAAAGCTAGTTAAACATTGATGGAAATGGCGATTACAAATACAGGAGTACTTGAGGATGTTACGTTGAAAACTATCTCACTAATTGAGAATTTAACTTTTTGTTTGTTTGTTTGTTTGTTTGTTTTTACCAATTTGTTTTACATCGATTGTGAAGGAGGCTTTATAGCCCATCGAGTCACTCTTGATGACTGCTTCCTGGAGAATACACCAGTAATCACGCCGGTTTGAGGGCTAGCCCCGGCAATTCTCACCTCGCCTAACGGGGATTCGAACCCGGGACCCTTGATACAGTAACCCTTGATACAGTAGTCCGACGCTCTACCCTGTACCACTGTCGCTTTTTGTAATTCATTGTCTGCCACGAATAAAATGAGAACATAAATGTCATGAGTAACATAAGACTAGATAAACGACAGTGAAATGGACTCTTGTTTTGTCTGCTTAAGATAACGTGTTAATGTCATTGTGGATAAAATTGCCTTGTATAAAGCACTATTTTATAGGTCCTAGAATCTTCAACAATTATGACCAAGTAAATTGGAATAGCCAAATTGAGCTGTTACCTTGGATCGCAAAAAAAACCCACTGCTCTACTGAAGCAAATATTTTGATTGGGTGTCCATCCTGGTACAGAATCATTTCTTAATGTATCAGCAAGTTGATAGTTTTTCAACGAAATCTTCACATAATGCTTACATCTGTTACTATTAACATATCCTCAGATCTTTTCTTATTGCTGTCTTCTTGCAAGTTTTCTTATGATTTGAATGAAGATGCTTTGAACTTTAACATACGTTTATGTAATATATAAAACTTTTACATATTTTAAATCCTCTGTTTTTTCTTACCTTTCAGCGCCTAAAACAAATAAGCATGGCAGCTGGGGAGAATGAGAAGATTGAGAGGCTGAGGGACAGGATGTTACAGTGTCCAATATGCATTGACGAGTACAAAGACCCAAGAATGCTTCCTTGTCACCACACTGTATGCTTGAACTGCTTGCTGGACTATGTTCATGCATCCTCATCTTCAGGCAGGTTGTTCAGGTAACTGTGAATTGTAACTGATTACTAAATATTATTTTACGTGTTAATGTTAGTTAGAGATAAGGAAAATAATTTGAATTGTTTTAACTATTAATACTTTTCATAACTATTATACTATCTTGTAGATATTGATTAGAAATTAGAATTGAAACTATTCTATCACATATAAATTACAAATGAGTATGATTTACCACTTTTTGGGAAGAACATTAGTACAAAAGACTCAGATACGGTTTATCTAGTCCCCTGAGTGCAGCCTCAAAAGTCTTTTATCCCAAAATATGCAGTGGTATATAATCACAGGTCACCTAATGAGATGCGTGGAGTGGGGAGAAAACTATATTACAGACAGGCAACTGCTTTATACAGCAGTCTGCTTTTAGCGCTGATTCATTTTCTGTTCCCAGGGCTTTACCCCACAGCTCTATAACAGGACTCCAGTGTGCCATTGTTTTCAGATAAGCAAATTGATTGATAATTTCATGAAGATCAGAATGGCAGGTTTTGAAGCTATAGGAGATTTTGCTAGCAATAGTTGTTTTGTAATTGTTTAAATGTAATTTTTTTTTGACATTGTTTAAAAAAAACCTGTTTGATGCAAGACGAAAAGTGGCAATATTTTGGTTTCATTTAATTGCAGGTGTCCACAGTGTCGTGCCGATGTCTGTGTGCCACGTGGAGGAGTCAAAGACTTCCCACCAAATTTCTACATAAATTGCATTCAAGATGAACTTGGATCAAAGCCATATTTTGGAATCTGTGATGTATGTGAGAAAGACTGGCTAGTCTCGCAATACCGCTGCATTGACTGTGACCTTGACATTTGTAGATTTTGCATCCATGATCACAGGCTGTTTGGGCATGAACCAGGGCGCCAGGCAAACATCATTCGTATAGAAACAGGCAATATAGGAACCCACCAGACGTCCGAAAGATTCTGCAGCCTTCACAAAGACGAACATTTACAGATGTATTGTTTAACATGTGATCTACTGGTGTGTGTGAGCTGTGTGTGTGATGCTCATAAAAAACATGACACCATAACCCTAGGCAAAAAACTGCAACTTGCGCGAAAACATCTTCAGGACGAACTTGACAAAACGCAAAAGGAGATGAAAGAAGTGAGAATGTCATTAGTAAAGTTACATGAGGTTGAAAAATTAGGTGATAGAACTGCGGATGATGCTTTAAAACAAATTCAAGATCGTCTACAGGACATCATAGATCAGTTACAGAAAATGGCCGCAGATAAGAGTGACCAAATACAGGCAATGAGAGGTAAATACATAACGGACATTCGAGATTACGAGGTGGAATTGAGCGAATATCTTGACCAGCTGCAACGTGGATCAAATTTTCTCAATGATCTGGAGGAAGAGGATATGAGTCTAGAACTGGTGAAATGTTACGACAGGTTTAAAAATATATTGAACTCGAAGGAAGCAAAGATCATGAACAAAACCATCCGTCAAAACACAATCTCATTTATACCAGGTTCTGTTGTAAAGCGACTCGGTATGATAGGTATTGGTAGCGGCAGTCTTCAAATGAGAGAAACTACTGATATATTCATGAAGAAAGTTGCCCCCTTGACAAAGATTCAAAAGATTTTCCAGTATTTGAGTAAAGTATTATGTATTTCATTTGCCATATTTGTTGTTGTTTGCTTGATCACTGGTTTTTATCAACTTTACAAGCTATTCTTGAGTGAAGGGTGTTCTACAGAGAACATACTTGGTGCTGGATGTTATACTTATTTATGTATCGCTGGATTTTTTGCATTTAGAAAAAGTATGGATTCTACAAACACCAAAGGTGGAGAAGA
>OX401414.1:11547397-11572397 GCA_947846245.1 Cerastoderma edule | reverse complement strand
CAACACAAAGAAAAATGTTTTTTTTTTCATCTTCACAAGCGTCATCTGTTGTCGTCTGTCTCGAATGTAGTAATCGTCTGCAAACTCTTCCAATTTGGAAGTGTGAAAGCCTTGGCGTTTGATAATTGAGACTTGTGCGCATGCGCAAACGTGTCCAAATATCGTCACGTGATAAATCACGCGTTACAGTTTTGATAATGGCGGTCTTGTGAAACGTTTTCATTGTTTTCGTCACCAATTAGGGAACAGTGCCGTTTGATATTTAATCTTCTTTGAGATATGATCTTCATTTCCTCCGATTATTCCCCATCCGTGAATGATAAACACGAAAGAATTGCGATAACAAAGATAAATAAAAAGAAATAAACACATGACGAAAACGACGCCTGTTTCCAGGTTTTGTCAAAGTCGGTTTTTCCACGAACAATTTATTACCCTTGATTAAGGATTTACGCAGTAGCGTCCATAGCTTCTTTTTCGTTATGGACCTTGTTAAAACACTGTGTGTCGTAGAGGGGTTTTAAATATGGTTTACGACTTGCCGTATTCAATCCTAATTGCAGTGTCGTAAAAGTCTTTTAAGTTCACGTGACGGCTTTCAGACAGTCTGCGTCCACCATGTTTGTTTCCGGAGTCAACAACATCTTGGGTGTGCATGCAATGTCATAAGTTCGGCTACGGGAGCAATGTGGGGGTGTGTTTGAAATGTTTACCCATACACAATGTTGAAAATCGTTCAAACGGTGACAGCGGAGGGGTGATGATGTGATCAAAGTTTACGATATAAAACAGATTGCAAAATGCGGCCCTAATGAATGAGCAGCTATTTATGCATTTTTCAGGGAAGATCGAGTCGAGGGATGTTTAAGTGGGTCAAAGAACACCCCTCGACTACAAAATTTCCGCAGGGTTTTTGAGCGAATGGCACAGCCAAACTGGAAAAGACATCCACCGGCGCTTGCAGAAAATTGATCGTCGGAACATGGCGTACATAGAATGGTTGAAAACAAAGGGAAATCTGTTGAAAAAATACCTGCTCATTCTTTGGCGCCGCCATTTGCAACCTGTTTTATATCGTAAGCATCGATCACGTGATCAACCCACCTGAATAGCTCAACCGAGTTTAAGAATGTTTGAAACAGCCTGTGTAATGGCGGGTAATGAGGCTATACTTGAGAGTTTGTCGCTATCGACTATGAGCTTGGTGTCGCAAAAAACATGCTCTCATTTCATTGACCTGATGCTATCCAAGTTAAAGGAAGCCAACAAAAGAAGAATCAAACCATTCGGTCATTTATACTATTCTGCTCAGAAATCTGAAACCCCTTTGAGATACAGGTTAAACGTACACGGCTGGTGAACCCTCTGCCGCAATACCATGGTGGTGACGACGAAATCGGTTGCGCAACATCCGGTTTATCTATTTTATGATAGATCTTTGCTATTTTTCTGCATTTACAGATTAGAATAATCAATAATCTAAAAAACATATCCAACCCTTATTGAACCCAGCCGCCTAAAGGCAACATTTCAGTTTTGAACTCAAAGAATTGGCTGAGATTTCGTAATTTTTGCTCGGTTAAGATCAATATCAAGCACTGTAGTATTTCGTAAATAGCACGACTTGCAGTAAGAAGTGCTTCTGTGATGGATGATCAAAGCATTTATCATTGAACTCGCTGATATAAAACCAAAGTTTCATTCCAAAACAAGCGTAAAGAAAGTCGTTTGAACATTTGACTTTTATACCATGACAAAGCGTAGCAATAAAGACCGCCGTAGACTCGTACATAACAAGTGTGTCATATTTGAGGTTTAAATGGGCTTTAATTCAAACCGCGGCGGATAACTCAGGTACCATTAATACAATGGTGATGGGTTCGTTGTTGATTGGACTCTTCCTCAATATGTTGTTGTCGGGAATTGAGAAATAACGGATAATTACCTATAGTTTGCGATGCTATAGATGTAGGCTGTCCACGTGGCTCCGCGTTTGTTTGTTTGTTTTATTTGGTTTATAAATCGCATTAATAAGTTTTCAGCTATATTTCGATATTATTTGAAAGTTGTTGTAATAAATAAATAACATGAAGCATACGGATTTAAAGACAAAAGCACAAATTCGATCACTTATCTAATCAATCATGAGGCATTTATTTAACCAATCAATCGATCGATGGATGTTTATGTTATCATTTGACTTATAGGCGAAACTATCTTTTGAGTTATTTTCTTTTTGAATACTTACGCTAAATAACTTTATGTTAAATTGCTGAAGCATTTTTTGTCTTGGTTTTGTAAGCAAAGAATGGTCGCTCATGACCAAATATCACGGTCTACTTGGTTCGTTAATGCGTATAATGTAAACGGCGGAAATTTACGTTAATTTCCAGGCCTCGGACTTACGTAAAGTAGAAATTCGCGTGTATCTTTAATATAAATTGCAATTTATCTTTTTTTTCTAATTCGTCTTACCTTGTTGTGACATGAATGGATAATCGATAAATCGATCGGTTATATATCGATAGGTACTATGTACTCTTTTGAACAGCTGGGTAATACCAACAATTCCTACTTGTTTCTTTTAGCGCATTACTTCACATGTACTCAATTTTAGGTGCTTGTACCATAAGCATCTTATAAGACTTGTCACTTAAAAGGTGTAAGTTTTTCCCATTTAACACCCTTATTATGTATTTCCTTACTTTGTCTGAATGTTTGTTGGACGGGTTAAACTAAATAACGAAAATGCTTTGTAATCCGTATTTACTGCCTATAGTACTGGAACCGACTTCATGCTTGTGCAAACAGGTTCGATCCAGGCCAGTCGCCAAGTAAATTGGCAGCTGGCCTGTGGTCTGACCTGTTTGCTACTCTGAGTATCTTTCCTCATCACAATTAAGCAGATATTAAAGGTTTTGGAAAGCAAACGACACAAAAATTTGGCGTTTGGTAAAGGGTTCGTTAACATCGTGCGTCATTTTCATTGCAAAGTTTTTGTCGTTTAAGCCCAACAAAACGGGTACCGTTTGGACCCCCTACGACCCGGAAGTACTTCGAGGAGATTCTTACCAATACACGTTATCCAACAGTTCCTGTATTTACCCATAATCATTCGATTACTTCCGGTTATTCAAACAATATCCGTTTCCGGTCGGGTGATGCCCGATTATCTATTGGTTTCCGGATATAAATCGGATAATTACTAGTAGCATTCCAATTACGCGATAGGTAATTTGGAACTAGCGTACATTTGTAAGGTTTTGCGAATGACACCTTTTCGAGGAGAAAAAATCAATTTGCCTAAGAGGAAATTAATCATGAGCTTAGTCTCAAGGACGTATTTAGACCATTTATTCACGATGAATGTTTATCGGAGGAATTCTGAAAATATTGCCAACTAACTTAAAGGCACATCAAAGGAGAGGAGTACAAATAAATTACTGAAAAAATATACGGTGTTCTTTTATTATATTCATAAAAGTCATGAGAATTAGTTAAGGAATGCATTGAGACCCTATTTAATAGACTCATTTAAAATAAGTTATTTTGTGCTTGAAATATAGCTGTCTCCAATTCAATCATGTTTATCAACAACCTGTTTGTTTACATGTTCAAAATAACGAATTCTGATTGGTCGGTTCAAAAGTGTATGTATCGAATATCAAGGTCAGAGGTGAAGAATCAGGAAATCTGAATTATAAAACTTGCTAATCTGGGTCATTTCTGGTTTACTTTCACATTTGATTTGTTTTGATGGTGTTTTCTGGTGATAACTATTTGAATCTGTCCAAAAGTTTACCAAATGATATAGTTTGATATAGCACTACTCTCATTTGATGGACCTTTAAAAGACACATTTTCAATTCAAACGCTTTATGTTTTTTCCATGGTGAATACGGCGAAATGCCTTATGTGATTAAAAAGAACAACTATGAAATAACTAGTTATCCTCCCAAAACCGAAACGATTAACTAAATAAAAACTGTGAAGATCAGACTTTATGAAGCCCAGTGTTTGTATAAAGTTATAATGAATAAGGCAAGACATAGTTTAAGGTGGCAAATCGGTGGTATTGGTGATAAATAGTTTTCAATCGATTCCTTAAAAAATGACTAGAACATTTCATCCGATCTATCACTGATGGCCAGTGTGAACTGGGTATAAGATGACATCGATTGTTATTTCAAATAACTGACAATTAGCAATCTAACTACACCAAACAGTGTTACATAAAGAAAAACTGGAATCAGATGCCAACGATTGAAATGACTTTGGTGATATTTATTTGTCGCTTTTGGACGCTAAGATACCATTTTTAAACAACCCGTTGCCCGTATTACATTGTACCTGCGAGGCCATCTTCTGAAAACTCTATTAAGGTATAATTTCCGCCGGTGCCTTCCGGAGGCTAGCGGTAATCTTCGGAAGTCACGGAATTTGTCGGAGTTGCCGTATCGAATACCGGAACTCCGCGGGCTCCCATTACTGCGTTGGATCACGATATTAATAACCATAAACAAAGTTGTTGTTGTTGTTTGTTTTTTATGTTCTTTTTGTAATATTTTTTTTTCATTTTGTATGTTTTTCTTTTTTGGCCACTTGCAAATTTATCGACTTGCCTTAAAACGTGACTATCGTGGTGTTTGGATTTTTTTTTTTAAATCTTTTTATTATACCTTTTTATCATAATTGCCTCATTTTCGATTATGGTCAATGAAAACAAAAGTATTCTATTCGAGCACGTATTCCTTTTCCTAAAAATAACCCTGGACATGTTATTGAATGTTTCCCCCTTGGACATGTAAAGTGCAACAGTACTAGAAAACAAATATAAAAGAACACATCACAACCCTTACCATGATCAATATTGCCAGCATTTTCAGACATCTTTCAGTTAGCTTTTTTGACATGCTAAAGTACTACTTTAAACAATGGATGTTGATATGAAAAGAAAGTTGTTGCAATAAAACACAAAACGTATAATAAAATGGTGCGATATTAGAAACGTGTGTCTTAAAGAATCGTGTGTAAATGGCGTTATTCAAACACTGAACGTCGACAAAGCAATCCCTGTATTTCCGTTTTCAAACTGTCGGAAATTCTAACAATCCGTTAGAAAATATGATTTTTAATGACAAGAAGGCATTTAAAAATGCAGGAGTATTTCAAATTGACATCGCATTTGAAAGAACACAAAAATATTTCAAAATCCCATCGTTCTAAAACGAAATATGATTTATAAGGTAAAAGTTACCGATTTCCAATGTACTTATTATTGTTCGTTGGATAGTTGGCGAGAATTTAAAGTCATTCTTTTAACAGCAGTTAAGTTGAATCTATCTGATGACTTCAATATTTCATGTTCATGGTATTTCTACGGTGGCACAGCGGTGACATGTTTGTGATTGTTTTTTATCTCGTTATTCCGAATTAGTAAGTCGAAATTACAACATTATAACGTCGTATTTTCGCGTTAAAAAGTCAAAATAACGAGATGATTGTAATTCTTTTTATAAAAAGATACAAAACCCCGAACATTATGTGGTAGAAATTTTAAGGGCTTTTTTGCAGTCGGTGGATTGTGTAGAAATGCAACATATTGTTGTTGCTTTATTTTTATGAAAATAAACTTTTATTAAAGACTGCAAACGATCTGATTTGGCAACTAACTCGTTATTACGACTGAATTATCTCGATAAAAAAATACATACATGTCACCCTCTATGCCACCGTAGTAGACCTAGTGACACCGATAGAAATAAAAAACAACATTTCGTTTTATTTCAATATTTGGCTTAATTTTCAACTCTCGGGTTTGCACATCCGTACTTTTGCACACGGAAAACATAGTGACACAGAAAACAATAAAAAATATTCCTGGGAATTTGGAATTCGGGAGAACCTAGTGCTCACAAGACCGTATGTTTGCAAAGATAGCTAGCGCACATTAGATTCGCACGATAAATCGGTAAGAATGCAATAAAACCCGCCGATCTAATGAAAATGTTCGAAATCTTACGCCATTTTACGATTAACTGACATGCTCTTTGTGGCACCACTGACATGCAAATTGGTTGGAAAAGCAGATCTTGAACGATGAGTCGTAAAGAAAGTGTCCATTTACAATTTGTGAAGATCCGGGAAAGACGGGAAATGATACCTAAGACCGATCTTTTGAAAACGATCGCCGGTACAATTAATAACCTATATATGTATTGAGCGTACCGCTGTTTTGGACTAGAAGGATTATTTTGATTGCTTTTACTTCAAGGTTTAACGCCACTGGGTTAGAAATCGGTGTATAGTCCAATGCTACTCAATAGTGAAATACTTTACCGCTTTTTGGGATCAAATCCTGGTCGCCAGGTCTCATCGCCTTACGACCAAAACGCCAAGGCAAAACTTTGTCGATTTACTTTTCGGCGCGTATGACTATGTACGGTTGATACCGTCTACTGTGTAGTGATACCAGTTAGCGTAGCGTGAAGAGGGTACTATTTCTCGCATAACGTAAACAATTACTTATGGATTTTAACGGCGCGATCTAAATTTTAACGACCCGTCAAGTTTCTCGGAACTATTTCTAGGATTCTAAATCGGTCACGTCAACCCAACATATTCCCGATATAAGATGCATCTACATCAGGCGACTGCAAAAACTTGTGACAAAAGAAAAAGAGGACCTTGATATGCGCAAGTTCCCATTTTTTACAACGGTTTATCCATATACACTGTACATGTATATGATTCGAAAGAAATGATTTTAATGCCTTATTATTGTCGTTTACTTTTGCTTACACCATGGACCAGTAAAAAATGTGAGGACAATAAAGAGACTTCGATAGGTGTAAGGCCTCCATATTTTACAACGGTTTGTCCGTATAATTCGAAAAATGATACTTCTGTTTAACTTACTGTTGTCTTTGATGGTGCTTGTAAACATCAATGGCAAGTAAAAGAATTGTGATAAAAGGAAAATGTCCAGGATATGCGACATTTTTCATTTTTACAACGGTTTATCCATTTGATTCGAAAAAGTATACTTTTTCATACCTTAATATTGTCTTTGATGGTGCTTAAACAACATTGGGCTGGTAATAAAAAATAATGACGAAAAGAATGGGTCCTTGTAAAGCACAAATTCTCATTTTTTAACAACGGTTCATCCGTATTATTCGAAAAGTGATATTTCTATATCTTGGTATTGTCGTTATGGCTGCTTACAACATGGACCAGACACAAAATCCTTTTGGGCTAAGAAAGAGGTCAGTTGCCACCATACTGCTGTTGATTCCGCATTTTTCATCTACGTAATTAATGCTTTGTCCTCCATATTAGTTTATGTTCAGCTGAACAGATTCTTTAATTGAAGTCGCCAAGGCTAAAAAACCTTGTTCACCCAGGTTACAACGTTAAACCTTTAATGTTCCCCCCTGTCTGTTGGAATCTCGATGTGTATGGATTCAAAGAAAATAGATGGGTTGGTGTCTTCGATTGGGAAAATTAAGCGGAAATGCGCGGGAATTTTTTTTTTTTTTTTTTTTTTTTCATTAAAATTAACTCGAATTAAAAACAAAAACAATATGGCGTTCCCCTATAATTGTTTTTTCCCCCTTTTTAAATGACAACCCCGTTGTTCATTCGTCTTGATCGGTGATTTTGAGAGGTAAGGCCTTCCTCTATTCACGAAGAGCCGCACATCGAAGTTTAACTAAAACATTATTGATGCATTATGAAAAAGAAATGAAACAAATGAAAATTACACCATGCTTCTTACATTAGGTTCAAATCCTGGATCATTTGATTTAGTTTCTGAGCTGCTTTTCAAAAACTGTAGCCCGATTGTTTTACTAGGGCCGGCACGATAGATTAGTAACCCTTAGAATGCTGGGTAATTTTCTAAAAATAGATGTTCATTTCCCGCTTTCCAAAACCTTAAATATCTGCTGAATTTTGTTGAGTAAAGATGCTCAGAGTAGCAAACAGGTTAGATCACAGGCCAGCTGCCAATTTAGTTCGCAGCTGGCCTGGATCTAATCTGTTTGCATCAGCATGAATTCGGTTCCAGCACTGTAAGAGTTTCAGCCGAGAATTTTGGTACCTTTTCAACTTCCGTCCATCCCTTTGGAGCAGTACATCGGAACATAAATTACTCATATGGTTTAGACATGGGGTGAAAATTTAATCGAATGAGCACATTAGACGAATATATATAGACAATTCAATTTTTTGCAAAGCCCAAGTGACTATGCAGATGTCAAATAGGTGGCCGACTTATTAGATCGTTTTACATTTAAATGTGTCTGGTCACAGAGGAGAAAATTTGAGAGTCAAAATAAAATGTCGTTGAAACAATACCGTCTTTTATTTGTGTTTATTATACAATTTAATATAGCAATAGAACGCATAGTTAATTAAAGAAGCGTTCTTCTATCTCAATAGGTACAGTTTATATTCAGTAGATCACAAAAAGGATGTCTCGCTTTTGGATTAGTATACATAATATTTCGAATCCCGGAATAAACCCCCGCCGGAATAAACCCCCACCCTTAAAAAAGGCATAGCGGAAGAAACCCCCACTCCCTGTTTGCACACACGGAATAAACCACCACCCATAGCGGAATAAACCCCCACCTTGGTCACATTCCCAACGCTGGCTTACCAATAACTTGGACTTCTTCGTGTAGCAGTACCCCTGGTATCATAACTTCTGCCCATCCTTGTTATTCTTTATAATCACCATGTTGTATGATTTGATATACAAGATGCAATGACGGAGATCTACGATTTTGTTATCTATGTAACCTTTTCTAAAAACAAATATTAACTAAAATCAATGCTGTCAAATTAATGCGCCATTACAAGCGATTGTCTGTGTTAGTACAATATGAAAAGGGTCCGCTTTTAAAGGTAATTTACATGTCTGCATCATGGAAGGTAATTAACTCATCACCAATGCAACCAATTACCCGTGACATATGATAAATAGAAATAAACACTGTCAAGATAAAGCACATGTTGAAGCACATTGTTGGTGAAAAAAAACTAGTTTTGATACCAGTTGTCACAATCATGAAATGTACTAATGTTGCCGTCAGTTGGTGTTATTGAAGCCGAATGTTGTGGCCGTTGGCATGTAGGAACTTGCGGATGGTCTTCTTCCTATTAGCGTACTGATTACCTTCAATTTTCACTATAAACAAGCGTGGGGGTTTATTCCGTGTATGCAATAAGGGACTGGGGGTTTATTCCGCTATGCCGTTTTTCAGGGTGGGGGTTTATTCCGGCAGGGGTTTATTCCGTACACCAATATTTCAGTCTATGCACACTTGTAGGAATAACAAATGATCTACGCGTGTTTTAGTGACTCTTCTTTAGTTTATGTATGTAACATGTTAAAGTACATCAGCTGTGTAGTTTTAAAAAAAAAGTACTTTTAACGTCCGAATTTCTTCACATCTGAGAACGAGCACCTTTAATACAACACGTTTTTCATGATACAATGTATGCTGATCGATTACGGGTGCAAAAGGTCTAAATATGAAACAGGTCGTCCGTTTTTCTTTACCAATTACTTAATGTTCTTCATTTGGACTAGCTGCACTGAGATGACTTTAGGAACCGCTGTGACAAACAAGGAAACAAATTAAGACCCAATGTTTCCCAACTATAAATGCTACCGTCTTAGCTAACAAGGCACAGCTCTTATGATAGTGATGACGCCATGACCTTTGGTTAACCCCTCAATCAACAATGCTTTTAGACGTAGTTTACATGTATCGTTAATTTACGAGTACAAACGAAGAAAAGAGTCAAAGCAGCGGGCATAATCAGTCCCGTTCCAGTCGCGATTAGTTTCAATTACACCATTTTTGTCCGCGGGAAATGATCGCGAAATTGAACCATTTGCCGGAAATCTCACCAAAATCTCGCGAAATCACGTTTACGGCGCGATAATTGGGGCAGCCATTTTTCTTCCTTTGTCTCCCGGCATCGTATATGAAAGAGGAGAGGCGGTGCGTTTTTAACGACCCAAAATTTCGGAATGCCGTTCATAGTGTCTGTAGTTTGTAACATATACATTGTACTGAGACATTGTACATGTATCTTACATCTATCCTGTTGAAAGGTTTACACTTTATTTCGAAGGTTTCTTTCTATTCAAAATGAATACATTCAGCTTTAACTCAACATGTATGTTGTTATAGACGAACGCCTTGTGTAACAAAAGACCAACATCACTTAAAATGGTAGAAATAGCTTTCGTCCTTGACACTTGCAATCTAACTGAGAAAAGAAAATACTCGTTCGTGTACATTTCAATAGCTGTACAACCGTTAGCATACAGTATGAATTGCCACAATTTGTCAAACAGGACGCGTACAGGGTCCCCGGTTCGATCCCCGTTAGTGGCGAGGCGAAAATTACTTGGATTAGCAAACACATCGGAGCGAGTACTTGTTTAGCTTCCAGGGGCAGTCATCGAGATTAAATTCAATAAAGCTTTCGTCACAATCGATGATTCTGTGGGTATTTAGATGAAAGCAAGGCATAGCAAAAAGTTCGCTATTGCAGTATTCATCCAAAATAGCATTATATTGCATCTCTGGGAATAATATACTTTCACTTTAAGACGATTTCCTATAGATCCATGCATCATTGCCATGTACAAGCAAATTTTGTTTATTCGTGTGTCATTTTCTACCCAGAGTTTTTTTTTCTATACAGTCAAAACTTCTGTTAAGAGACCAGCCTATGGGACAGAGTGAATCGGCTGTTTAAGACAGGTTGTCTGCTTAATACAAATTGATTTACACTATAAATCTAACAATTGGACCTTCTGTAGTGGCTGTTTAAGGCAGGTTGGCTGCTTAAAAGGGTGGCTGCTTAACACAAGTAAGACTGTATTTCATTATTATCATAATAATCGCCCGCTCCATGTGGAAAGCTGTTGGTTCGAAGCCATTGTTTGGCGTTACCAAAGGTTCAAAGATGATGGTAGCAATGGCTACTTATAATTGGTTGGATAGCAATACAGCTAGTAAGCTAGTTTCATTTGAAAAGGAACTTTTTTATCAAGAGAATACCAAATTATAGCAGACCAAATGTCAGTTTTAACATTAAAACATAATTGTATATAGCGGTACGTCAAAGATAGAGAAAGAGAAACTGCAGTCACCCGTCGACTGTGATTTCTTTAACGAGTGTTAGACGCGACGCTGTTATGAAGTATGGGTTTCCATATACCAACAGAACCAAGAAGTTAAAGGGCAACTCATGCGGGGTACGCAATGTCGCTACCATTGCCAAGGTAGGCGAAACGCTAAATAAATATACCTCTCCCGTCATTGGCGCGGCCATCTTGTACGGACATAATATCATAACATTTGGTCACGTGATTCCCTCACCTGTATATAAGACTAAATGATACATGCAACTTGACGAACATTGGTTGGAACTGTTTTACCTTCCCCTAGATGATGAACGTTTTCTCCAAATGCGTTTTAATGACAAATTAGAATCGGCTTAACTAGAGAGACAGAACGATGTGTCGGGGATTTTTCTCCAATAAGTATTCAAATCATTTTCTTGATTGCCGAGAATAACGTTTACTTAAAGGATAAACAATGCATTGATGTTATATTATTGTCAGTGATTCATTTTGCCAATACTCTTAGATTGGAGCTCTGATACAGTATATACATTGCTTTTGTTTTCATATTTATACTGAAAACTTTAAATGACATTTTGGTATATTGTAACTGCATCCTACATTGAAGCTTAGCACCATACTGGCTGTCTCTTAAATCTTAACATCTTGCGTACTGGTTGGCCTATGGCCTTGTGCATCAATAAAATATTGATATTGCACTTTATATTGTTACAAATATGACGTATATGACACAAAGGTAGTGTAGTATACATGACTAATACACTTGAAAAGAAAGAATACGCGTAAGAATTTGCAAAATTATGATAGTTTTAGTATGATGCGCAAGGCAAAATAGTTCTTCATAGTTTGTATTCTGACATGGATTGTGTGGTCTTCTTAAATGCTTCTTTGACGAGGAAAATCTTTGTCACACACACAAGTTCCTATTAGCATGTGTGTACGGCATACAAAATAAAGATGCTTATTTTTGCCAAATTGACCCGTTATTTGGTTTAAAATTGAGTCAGAATTGCATCCTGGAAAGGCTGGTTTTATCGTCTCTGACTTGATTCACAAGCAACATAAAACAACACAAAAGATGACACGTGTCATGTTAAGAGTTCCGACAAGAGCCTTTTCGTATGAATCGTGTTCTCGACTAGGACATAAAATAAGGTTTTACAACTTATTATTCATTGTTTTATATTGATCGCCGAAGATAAAACCCACAGTAGTCGCTTAATTTGAAAGTATCTGCAGACAATCTGTAGAAACATTAAATGCATTGTAGTAGAACATCTAATTCGTCCGGTGGCACAGAGGTGACATGTATGCGGTGTTTTTTCTCGTTATTTCAAAAGAAAATAAGTCGAAATAACGAAAGATTAAGTCGTTATTTCGAGTGAGTAAGTCGAAATAATGAGATAACTCCAAATACGCCTGAAGTGACGTACAGTGTGACGCAATGTTAACCACTCCTGGTTTTTGTACGCACGTGGGTACATTATACTTTTAGTTTAAGAGTGGGCGAATCTGATTGGTCAACTACCTCGACTTATAAATAAAAAAATAACGACTTAACTATCTCGTTAATTCGAGTTAGTAAGTCGAAATAACGACTTAGTTATCTCGTTATTTCGACTTACTAACTCGAAATAACGACTTTATTTTTCGTTATTTCGACTTTTTGTTTGGAACAACGAACAAAACAAAAAAATCGCATACATGTCATCTCTATACCACCGTAAATTCGTTATAACATTAAGCATAATTTGCTGCTGTTAACAAATCAAATCGATTACGATTCCTGTTCCGATTTAATTATACAACAATGAGTTTTCCTTGGGAAATCGCTCTTGTCCTATCGTTATTCTTATGCAACACCGATGAAGCCGTTTGTGGCTGAAAATTGTTGAAAAAAACATTCATTACCTCTTTCAAATAGAAGAAATGCTTCGTTTACGTGATAAAAATGGGTTGGTAAAGACATTTGATCCTTTCAACCTGCAAGAGCTGTCTTAGCGAGTCGTGATTCTGTCCAAAACGTATTGACTGATATAAAAGACGTTATTTTAGTGTCGTTGTCGTATCGAAGCATCTCATTCACGCGAGTACTCGCAGACGACATTGGCAGCGGCGCGCCTAACTCGATTTGTACATTAAAGTAAGGAGTGACACTTGTTCTTCGCGTTCGTTAATCGAATAGTAATTTTTGATTGGGTTCTTATTTTACAGTCAGCTGACGCTGTGAGTGTAGGGGGGTTCTAAGAACTAGTTTTTTTTTTCTGGTTGTTTTTGTTGCTATTGTTGTTGGTGAAAAAGACGTGCTAAATATTGTGAAGGAAATTTTAATTGTTCATGGCGGGAACCGATTTGTGGTATAAATATTGACCCCTGAGTGAGTGCCTGTTATAAATCTGAATCTAGCAGACGAAATGATATCTGGACTTCGATAAGAATGGACGGATTTTTCTCCTGAAATCGGTAAGCAATTAATCGGGGTTTAGTTTTGATTATTATGTATGGTGTTCTTTGTGAATAAGGCATCATGATAATTAATGACGAAAATGATAATGATAATTATCACTAGTATTATCTTTAATCATTATTAATTTTATGATTATTGGTATAATTTCTATTATCATTCAGAAATTATTAATGTTATTATTTATGTATTATTGTTATGATTTTAATCATTATTATTATTATCATTATCACTATAATCATTATTATTATTGTTATTATTATTATAATTACTATCATTATTATCACTATTATTATTATTATTGTTGTTGTTGTTGTTGTTGATGTTGTTGTTGTTGTTGATGTTGTTGATGATGTTGATGTTGTTACTGTCGTTTTTGTTTATGTCGTCATTGGTGTTGTTGTTGTTGTTGTTGTTGCTGCTGTTGTTGGTGTCGTCATCGATTGTCATCGTCGTTGATGTTTTTTTTGTCGTCGTCATCATATGGTTTCCATTATTTAAATTTTCATTATATCATTTTTATCAAGTTAAGCATCATCATCATTATTTCTATCATCTCTTTTTTCATTGAATAATCATTTATAGTCTCATTAATGATTTCATTTCACCCTCATAATCATCATTGTTATCATCAGCATCATCATCATAGCTTGTATAAGACGCCGCTAAGCTTATTAATGTATTAATGCAGTAGGTTGGCTTATGCATAAAACAGATTGAAATATGAGGAAAGGAAATACGCAGGAGGCACACTGTTTTACTTAACCCTTAACAAAACACAAAATTTTCGACAAATAACATTTCAAACGCGATGAAATTGGAAAAATTTCTTCTTATATGAGAGAAAAAAATGTGGGAAAGGGAAAAATTGCTCGTTAAGAGCAATTACTCCTTATCACACAATGTTTTCCAAAGACGTCTGTCACAAACATGTCAAATGTCGTTATTGTTTGGTTATGGATTACCATTGGGCTATTACCTCGCTCTTTCTTCTTCTCTCTATGCGCTTTCCTTTTTCGCCTGTTTATGTGAAGTATTTGAGAGTGGTTTCTTGATTCCATATCGGCTTGTGTGGCGCAATGGTGAAGGTGGTTGACCTACAACACGTAGGTAAAGGGTATTAAACCCTCTGGCAGGCTGGTTTCATTGGGATGCCCTTTGACAAGACACTGTAGATGCCCTTACCTAGTACTGATGAGTCCTGGAAGTTCAATAATTAAACTAAAATGATGTTGATACGGCGTAAGGCCATATACTTTCATTGATTTAACGAGCATTTTTCACGGTGAATTATGGGTATTGCGTAGCCTCTTGGTTCGGGTTTCGGGTTCGAGTTCCCAACTTGAGGGGACTTTGGCGACACACTTCAGGACCTTAGTATAGCACAGACAAGTCCTCATATAAATAGAAAAATGTTGTCACGATGATAAACACATTACATAACCAGTATATTAGGTACACCTTTTCCTTCTTCGTTTCACCTTCGAAACAACGCAAGCTTTTGTAATATTAGCATAAACAGTTTTGAAATCAAAATTTAGACTTGATTGCATGGGGATATTGCATTGATTAATCAAAATTTAGACTTGAATGCATGGGGGTATTGCATTGATTAATCAAAATTTAGACTTGAATGCATGGGGGTATTGCATTGATTAAACAAAATTTAGACTTGAATGCATGGGGGTATTCCATTGATAAATCAAAATTTAGACTGAATGCATGGGGGTATTCGATTGATTAATAAAAATTTAGACTTGATTGCATGGGGGTAATCCATTGATAAATCAAAATTTAGACTTGAATGCATGGGGGTATTCCATTGATGAGGTATACACCGTTGCTGGAAACAGAATAAATGCTTATATGAGCAAACAGATGACCAATACAGTCGCGGTATTGTCTTTGGTATTGTCTTAGATAGATGTAAAACCCATATATAAGTAAAAAAATAAGAAAGAAGGATATGGTTCCTTTTTTACATTTCTGAACGAATTGGTTGCGTTCAACTAGAGTAACCTAACCTGTACTCTATAAGTATAACATATACTACCGAATTTTTCGGATTCCGGGTATCATTTAGCATTAAATCATATGAACCCCCTCCTTCCCTGGATTTCGGATCCATGCTATAGTACGTACATGTAACTGTGTTTTTACTTTAGTTGGTTGGTGAGTTGTTTCGCCCTTTTCTACACTTTCTAATCAGTTCGTATGCCTATATGTACCAATGCTTCTATAGCACTATTTATTGACTGTACTTTGAATTCATTTTCGTCGTCGGCTATTATCGTACACTTATTAAACAACGATTATATAATGGTCGTTATGAATTCCAGTCACTACGAATAAAGCAAACATTCTGGATCTGTTTAAGTTCATTTTCATACAATGATCAATAATTCCGGATCATTTATTGTCCGTTTTCGTACAATGATATCTCTCACATTTCGTACTGTACTGATATAGATACATGTATAAAAGGATAACCAACATCGTACTAAATACCAACTAATCTTATAATAAACTGAATGAGTACCCCAGCATGGGTTTAAATAAGCTGTAATCCTGTAATTCTGACCGAATTTCAGTTTCCATTTTCAATATCACATCTGTGTTTATTTTTGATAACATATGTATAACCCACTTTATTACAAGCGATTTACTAATCATCGACCTAAATATCCATCAAGACCGGTTTCCATTTTAAAGGTAACATCTGTGTTCATTTCCAATAACATATGTATAACCCACTTTATTCAAAAACGTTTTGCTAGAACATTGACCTAATTATACCCTCACAGAGCAGGATACAGTTTTACTAATCATCTTATGCTAAAAATGTGCGTGATTTCAAAACAACACTCCCTTTTATTTCAATATTAGGCTAAGCAACATTGCAAAGTAACACAGAATTGGCATCGTCTCTCCGAGACGCTGCCAATGACGTGTCACGATGCAGTATTGTACTTTCATTAAAGATACTATCCATGATTGTCAGGCAAATACTATCCTCAAGTTGTTTAGTAAAAAGGGACATTGGGAGCTACCTCACAAAGGTTCGTACGGTAGATTTCGTCGTAAACGTAAATATAAAGATAAAAAAGTACCTAAGAAAAGCCTTGACTTAGGCATGAACGAAACATGAGTGAACTCTTTATCGTAGTTTAAAACGCAAATCTACTTTCCACTTAAAAACAAGTATATTTTTGAAATTCAAGGATAACGAAAATTAAGCATACGTTACGTTATGAATCTATCTGAAACAAACCCCTCAAGCTTGTCTCACGAAGAAAATCATAACCTTTTGATAAACGTCAAGTTTTGTTTAAGCTTATCTCACAAGGATTCGTTTATACGTCATAGATGTAGGTACTGTTTTGTTAATTACTTGCACCCCAGACAAAACTATCATGTCGTTACGTTATAGCTGTACGTCAGCTTTTGTTAACGTTCGATTACTTTACGCCAAGGGTATATTTGCGATTTTGTTAACGTGTTTATCAGAAAGATTATCACTTATTTACGTTAAGGATGTTTTCTTCGGCTTTTGTTTACGTGTATCAACCTACAATTACTAGTACGTAACGTTTTATAAACGCGTATCTCTTAAAAGTTTATAACGTGACGTTTAGGATGTACGTAATGTTTTCTTTACGAGTGTATCACTAAGATTATCGTCGATTAACTTTACGAACTTTGCACTGTTTCGTTCACGTTGTATCGACGAAAGAACATAATAGCTTAACGCGAAGGATCGAATTACGTTTCATATGGCCCCTATCCTTGTAGGTTCAAGGAAGCGGTCGCCTTGAATTTTCTTGAGAGGTAGTTTACCTACCAACTATTTTGACCGGTCCTTATGGGAAGTTAAAGGCCCATAAAAGGAGATTAATGCTATATCAAACTTTATGTTTTGGTAAAGTTTTGGACAGATTCAAATAGTTATCACCAGAAAACACCATCAGCACAACTTAAATGTGAAAGTAAACTAGAAATAACCCAGACTAGCAAGTTTTATAATTCAGTTTTCCGGATTTTCACCTCTGACCTTGACAGTTGATACACACATTTTTGAACTGGCCAATTAGAATTTGTTATTTTGAATATGTAAACAAACAAGTTGTTGATAAACATGATTGAATTGGAGATAACTATATTTCAAGCACAAAATAACTTATTTTAAATGGGTCTATTTAATAGGCTGTCAATGCATTTCTAAACTTATTCTCGTGACTTTTATGAACATAATAAAAGAACTCCATATTTTTTTTCAGTAATCTATTTGTTCTCCTCTCCTTTGAGGTGCCTTTAAGCTAGACATCTGCGCTTTACGTCTTGACCGGTTCTTATGGGAAGTTAGGCTAGGATTTTTCCAATCGATGTTAGCCAGGCACCGTAATATAATTTATTTACTGTTAGCGCGATGTAAAACACTACTAAACGATCACCCGAAAACCTTTATCTATATATATGTACCACTGACCGTTTGAGACCCAACAACATGGAGCGCGATTTAAAACACCTTGCGGGATTACCGAAGTGCGATTAATTCCGCCCCGCTGGGCCTCTCGAGGTCAAAACGTCTACAGTACGCAGACTATCGGAAGTGAGCGTCAGTTCCGGTTCTGGTAAACAGTCGCCACTTCCGGTAGAACTGGAGACAATAGAGTTCGTTAGGGGAATGGAATCTCATTCTTACTCTTATTCAATTTTATTATTCATTTTTTGGGGGGCGGGGGTGGGGGTGAGGGGGAGGGTCTCCATTCTTTTACTTAAAACATTAATAAATTATATTACCTTTAGGAATGTTCAACATAGGACTTTAGAAACAAGCATTACAGAATGATTATTTGGTCATGATGGGCAATTTAATATCCTTTTGACGCAACTTTTTCTTCCCATGAACCCTAACGCAGACGTACCGATCTAAAGCAAAACAAAGATTCTCTATGGTTACGGACACGATTCCATTTCTGCGGAAATATTTCCCGAATATCCGCAGAATAATTTTAGGAGTATCGAAACGTTTCAATGTCTGCGTCAATGGTCACAAGTATCGAAACGTTTCCATTTCTCCGAAAATAATTCATGGTTACTCATGAAATATTTCCAAAGAAATCATCCAAATGCTTAATCCCTAAGCCAATATCTCTTTGTTTTTTCTTTCCCAATAATCATGATTTTGCACTGGCTGACGATCCCCGCAATGTATCGATATCGGTCCAATTGGGTGTTTTGTTACTTTATCCGGTATCAGAACTGTAAAGCCAATAATCGCGGCTTTTCGCACCTCCGTGAAGAAGGGGGTTATTTTCTTTTTACAAAGATTTCGTAGTTAAAATCCTTGCTAATTGGTAGTGGTGTTTTAGTTAGCAGAGAAGTGAACAATTGTACACAACACTGTGATAAATGGTTTCTATTGGTTCTTAATGAAAACTATCTTAATATCTTATTTATTAGATAAGAAGAAAATTCGATATTGATATTCTGCTTCTATCAAACAACTGTTTAGTAAACAATTGAATGCTTGAAGGAGTAAGTGTTACTTTTAGATTTTGGATTAGATTAGTTCAAGGATTTATACGGTGGTGTTACTTTCGTGGTCAAATTTTTATTATCTGTCATAAATTTCGCACCAAGACTTGCAATTTAATTTAGAGGCGCATTGTTGCATTATGGATTTCTAAAAACAAAAGAAGCGCCAAGAGGTACCTATTAAATCGAACTTTATTGTTGATGTTACTTTCATGGCATTTTTATAATCTCTCGATTGTTATTCAGATTTTTTCATCAATCTGTTTTTATAAATAAGATATTGGGGATGTTCTTTGTTGCTTTTGATTTTAATTGGTAAACGAAAAATGGTAATAATCCATGACCCAACAAATCTTAGGACAAACAGTCAAACTTGTGTTAAGAGGCCAGTCTATGGGATAGAGTTAATTGGTTGCTTAAGACAGGTTGGCTGCTTATCACAAATTGGTGTACGCTATAAATCTAACAATGGGATTTTCTGTAGTAGTTGTTTAATGCAGGTTGGCTGCTTTAAAGGATGGTTGCTTAACACAAGTTAGACTGTAATGGGTCTTTTAAATGAACTTTTTTGTTATGATTAAGGGAAATCAAGTCTTGACGATTCCTGTCACTAAATGCAATGTTTTTTCTTTCTTTTGAATAAGGGTAGCCAATCTAAGTATTGCGAGTATAACAAACAAAAATTCTTCGGAGATCAAAACGATGAATCTTTATGTTCCCATAAACAAGGCATCGCCACGATATATATAAACTTTGGTTGTCTCTTGGGATTCACAGGTTTTGCAATAGTTTCGGAAAATAGACGCAATACTATTTTAAACAAATTTACGAGTTTATCACCTCTAGAGGAAACTGATTTAAAGGTTTATATTGGTAGATATTACGTTTAGGACCGGGTTTCTGAGTTCTATTATTGCTGACATTGCCAATGATATCGAATAGTCGTCTAGAAATCAAATATATATGCATTGTTTCAACTTAATTTATTTGTTCCTTTTTTATTTCTTTTCAGAGCTGAAATACGAATCACACCGAGAGAAGGAACGTTCTTGACATCGTTTTCGAGCCATTGTGTACGAGCCATTGTGACGCTGCTTTCGCACTAAAGACAGAAATAAGCAGACACCGGGTTAAGACTCTTTAGAGACCATTCAGCGTCCTCGAAAAACGTTGTGAACAGAAACGTGTGTTCTAGACTATGTGGAACGCGTTTTAAGTTAAATCCACTGCTATTAGTAGAAACCGTTACCATCCAGACATACGATTGGATAATTTGAGTCACGTGACTTCGAGTACATTTCACCGGAACCACGTGACGTGTTTATTTATATCATCTTAAAAACCGTGATGGAAGAAAACAATCATTTCCCTGACAGTGTGTTCGGATATTTAGATTAGTGTCACGTGACTATACGTATTCGGAATATCTCGATCATCTCGCTGTGACGTCACTAGAATGGATAACGTCACCGACGCGTACTATTACAACGTCAGCGACGCGTTCCTGATCAGCGCGGAGGAATACAACTGTACGAAGGATGCCGACCAAACGCCGCCTGGTGAGTATGTTTCTTTGAACATGCATTGTGTTCGACATTGCACTACTATGTGTACTATCGCACAATGGATCGTGGGTAAATCAATCTAAAAATAGAGACGTTGTTGTTGTTGTTGTGACGTGACGACAGGTGATCGTTTGCATGGATATGTTTCTTTTACGAAAACTCCTTTACATTTTTCTTTTTGCTAGCTGGATAATGATTCAAATATTAAATCTACCCGTTTTGTAGTTATTACATGTCCTTGAGGTTGTACTTAAAACTATTTATTTGTGTATGGTTTTGCTGTGATGCGGTGCGTAGGTACACAAAAAGCCATATCGCGCTAAAATGCGTCGTAGTACACGGGTCTGTCGTTATTGATGACGTATATCCCTGTTTTGTTTATTTCATTAGGTTTTTGAATAGCCCACTAAGACTTCAAAGCGTTTTTTAATCGAACTATAACTCATATAATTTGTGTAAAGGTTGGCGTTTTTTCTCATTTATTTTCTTGGGTATGTGTGTACATTTACATGTATATATGCAATCCCTAGCTCATACTGGATTTTGGAAGACTTCTTATTTAACTGCCCCGTTAGGACTGGTTAAGATGTGTCAAGCCATATTCCCGTGACCTTAGAAATAAACCTCTTAAATAAGTGTAGGGTTACAAATTTTGTTTTAAATGTCCCGGCTAATAACACATTCCCTATGAGCGTCCACGCTGTGTAGTCCAATATATATGGAATTGTTGAACATCAACCAAAACCATTATTGTTGGTCGGTAACTCATACGTAATAGTGAAATTAATTAGTTGCGATGTATTATGTTTTTTTCACCAAAATAGATGAGTGTTGAGGTATTTCAGTTAATATTTTCATTTGAAAACGAAAGTACAACGAAAGAAGTATTACAAGAAGCATTATGGCGGCTTCAATATTATGTCAGAGGCGTTTTTATTATACCCGATGAGTTCGGATTGTTGCTCGCCGTTACGATATCGATTATTGATTTACGATTGTCCTGTTCCAAATGGCTACCATCAAACGCCATTAACCCTAATGGTGCTTGAACTGACTTCTTCCTTGTGGAAACAGGTTAGAATCAGGCCAGCCGACAAGTAAATTGGCGACTGGCCTGTGATCTAACCTGTTTGTTTCTCTGAGTATCTTTCCTCAACAAAGAAAAAGCAGATACTTAAAGTTTTGGTAAGTAGACAACACGAAAATATATTTTTGGAAAATTTACCCAGTATTCTAAAGTTTAAACGGCAGAGTGCTTGAACCATTCCTTTATGGATAACAAACTGTTTTATTGGTAGTTTATCATTGACATAACTGCGGGAAAATGAGAATTCCTTTCGTTTCATAAGACAAGAGTGGCGGGGCCTTTACTCTTTGAATAACGAACAGTTCAATTGGTAGTTTATCATTGACTTCACTGCGGTTAAGAGAGAATTTATTTCGTTTCATATCGCAAGATTGACGGGACATGTATTACTCTACGAATGACTAACTGTTCAGTTTGTTGTAATTATTGAAATCATCACAGGAAATTGAGCATTTCCTCGTTTTACAAGACCAGAGTTAATAACCTTTCATATTTTAATAACTGATGTTAAATTAGTAGTTATCATTGAAACATTTTCGGGAAAATGAGGATTTCCTCTTTTTAAAAGGCCAGAAATCCGGAACCTTGCTTCTATGAGCTATAAACGTTAAATTGGTAGGCATCATTGCTAAACCATGTACAATTTGTATGTGTTATTCACTGTAAGAATAGAAATTATGTTAACATTAAAACTATCATTGAACGCAGTGTTAGAAAATGAGAATGTTCTCGATTTGAGAACATTCTCTTTTTCTTCACAATTATCTGAATCAAATTCTGCTACATGTGGTTGGGATTCCCATTTCTCGCCTGTACATTTCTATTGTAACTTTGACATGAAATGCTACTTGCGACAGATCGATTAACACGAGATCCTATCATTCGTTTTAATCATCTCATAAGGAGTTTGGTTTTCATCTACCAATAATAAAAGCTGTCTGGGTCAACACTATCATTGATGTTTCACTCGAATTTCTTATCATGTTGTTTTCTTTATAGTGAACAGTGAAATTTTTAGTTGTGAAGTATATGTTTCCTTAATAAAAACTAAACGACTTTTTAGATTTCACCATTTAAGATCTTTAATCAAAAACCTAAGAACAATGAAAGTAGCCGTGCGAGATGCAATATGACGACTTCCGTATTATGTCAGAAATATTTTCATTGGATAAACACGATAAGTTCAGATCGCGTCCATCATTTGATAAAAAGTTCAAGATTGCAAAATGTGAAGCTTGTTTGGCTAGACTTTTGGTACTTCCGGATTCTACATATTGGAAGCTTGTTCGGCTTTTTGACTCGAGTAATAATGGTCAATGTTTTGATTGAGTTCAAGATCATTTGTCTGCCTCTAAACAAGCATACGTCTTACTCTGTCGGTTTTTGTTACAGCTTCTGTTACCTTTGCTCTCTCTTTATACAAGCCTTTCAGTCAAGCTTCGCGATAGTTTTCGCACGAGAGTTTTGCTTCATTTACCCAAACTATTTACTGTTTTTACTCAACTGTTTCACCCAGACGCAAAATACGTTCTTGCTTACCGGTGTATCTCTGTCTCAATCAAGTGTTTCACATTATCATTTTAATTACTTCGTTCAAAAGTTAGCTCTCGTCACCCAGTTGTTTTACCTTCTTGATGCAACGGTCCTAGTCAACTGCTTTACTTCACTTTCTAATATGTGTCATTTACTTTAATCAAGAAGCTCTCCCAAACATGTTATTCTCTTCTCTCGAACTTCCATTCTCTTCACTCAAAGTTTTTACTCCTTTCTCTCTAAGAAAAAAGGAAAGAAATCGATGCACGGATCACACTGCTAAATTTCAAACTGGCCGTTTTTAGATGTAACGGTTTGTTTGAACTTTTGATAGCTTAGGGATTAAATTTCAAGTATCCTCAAAATAGGTCCAACAAGCAATGGCACTCCGGGATTTCGGAGATTGACTGCTCTTTCGCTTTGTGGGTCTTAGTTTTCGTCCGTTTTATGCAATGTTACATAAATATAAACATATACGATTGTATATAATATACCCATGTGGCCGTTGAAGTCCAGTGTTTCAGGCATCCCGTTTGTAAACCTTTTTCTCCTGTCGAGCGATTGGCTGGTACATGTTTACTGGTCGATGGCAATTCATTTGGCTTTTTATATATCTCTTTATCATTGGTCCGGAAAGTTTTGCTTGCGCTTTTTTTTTTTAGTTTTTACCCATTGTCAATGTTATTTAGATCTTATTGTGATTCCCGGATTAAAATATATGGAGAAGAACACCAAGCTAAACCCTAACGAAGGCTAGTTCAAGCTGGGAAGAACCAGCTGCATTTCTTAAGTCAGCCAAACGATTTATTTCTTTAACGGCAACACACATTTGCCGATGTTGGTTGGGAAGACAGCGATAACGATGTTGCTTTTAAGGGTCTACAAGTTGGAACCCCGCTACTTCCTTCTTACATCCTCATGGACCAGTATTATGTTTCATGATTAAAGACAAAAAAATGTTGGTAACACTCGTACTTTAACACTGAGTTGAATGAAAAGCGTGCTCTACAGAGGTTAATAACAGGGAATGAACATTGTGCATGAATTATATGCATGCTTTCAGAATAGGTTACTGTTCTTCTGAATAACTAGCATACATTAAAATAGTATTGTGGATATAAATGCATTGAGCACAAATACCATTGAGTCTATATATTGTGAAATAAATAAATTGCCTTAGAATCGAAAAGATATTTAAGCCGGACAAGAAGCAGAAAGTCTTTTAAAACGCAGGATTCGCGATTCATCAGTTCTTTGACCGCCATCAAACACCCAAAATGGTGTTGATGGAAACGACGTCAGATATACGTAAATAGACAAATTGTTTTCTTGGAAGTAAGTCCCGCTTGATTACATGAAATGTAGAAAACGAGACAGCATTTAAACGTTTTATTACGCGTCCGTAGCTCTATGTACCTTAATGCCGTCAATCATTCGATAAAGTGTTCCAAATTTCAAAATGTAAAGCTCGTTTGGTCTGCAGACTCGGGTAATAAGGTTCCAGATGCTAGACTTTGGTACTTCCGGGGGGCTTAATTTGCAAAGCTCGTTCGGATTTCAGACTCAAGTGATAATGGTCCAGGTTTTGCAATTCAAGCTCGTTCCGTCTGCCGACTCGGGTATTTCCGCCGACTGAA